>KK119563.1:1186069-1330385 GCA_000611955.2 Stegodyphus mimosarum
AAATATATATAAATATTAGGGTTTTTCATTTTGTAAGGCAAAAAATGAAATGTAAAATTTTGTACAGCTTACTTTCCGAGTCTCTGTGATGTAAAAGATAGTATATTTGCCAAGTTTAAAAAAATTGGATAATAGTTCGAGGATTTGTTCGGTTTGATCAGTTTCATAAAAGTACGCAAAAAATACGATTTTTCTATATTAGTTACTTTTATTGGGAAAACTAGAAATCACAAACTCAAAATACTATTAAAACTAAGATTAATTGCTACTATGATAGAAAAAAAAACGTGTGTTATATTGATCAATTAACGTGTTTATTAAAACGTGTGCTCTTATATATTTTGAAGGATACAGTCCCTTCTTCTGCTCGCTTGGCGAGATGCTCAACTGCCGTCCTCTTGATAAATCTTCTGATCGATCTCCTCTTGATAACGTTGAATCAGATTTTGATCGTGTTCCTTTTCCTTTTCTTTTTTTTTAATACATTTTTATATTTCTTTTGTTTTAGGCGTTTCTTCTGGTTTAAATGCATTGAGTTGATAGAGTCTTTTTACATTTTTTACATTTTAATTGGGAGATCTAGGGATTGTACTGATTTGTGTTTCATTTCTTTCATGTCTTTGTTGCTTAGGTTCTAAATTATTTTTTGTCTGTAATTAATTAATTAATATATATATATACATATTGTTTCAAAAGAATATAGTAAAGTTAAATTAAAAGATTTTAATCTTTTTCTCTTTTTTTTTTCTCTTTTTCCTTACCTTTTGGCCAGTATTTAGTAAGTTTTATTACACCTCTTAAATTCCGTTTTAATATATTTAAATATTACAATACTTTCTTACTTTCGAAAATTGTTTTTAAATTTTTCTAAATTAAACTTAAAAAATACTTCATAAATTAAATTTACTTAATTTTTTTTTTACAATCCTCAAAAAACTTTTTACAGTCCTTAGTAATTTGCAACCATTTTCCACATTACAACAGTTTGCTTTTTCGCAATTTTTACACATTTTTACAATGCTACACAGTTAGATTTAAAATTCTTTAGCTAAAGAACACACTTTTTACATTACATATAGTTTGCAGAATAGTTTTTTTAAATAGTTTTTTTTTAAATGGTTCTTACATACAGCAGCTTATCACTCAACTTTACCTTTTACTAGCGCCCTCTTTTATAATTAGAAGAAACACACTACTTTACATCACTTAGTTTGACATGCTGCTCCTTGTCCACACCCCAAATAGAAATAAATGGTAAATTAATTAAATTAATTTAAAACTTACTTTTTACTTGCCTTTATTATTATTTTAGTATTATTTAATATAGTTTCTAATTTTTTTTTTATTTTAGTGTGCTAATAGTATCTGTTTCTTTTTTGTTTATATGCATATTCGTGTCGGGGAAGTTTTTTGTGGACAAGAGTTTCTAAATTACATTGGTTTTCTAAAAAAATATTGGCTTTCTAAAAAATATTGTTTTATATTAACTTTAATTTGTCCTTTTCTAAAAATTCCACTGGTTTGAATTACTTTTGATAAATCACCTCATTTGGTTTTACTTTTGATTTTGAATTTTACCCTTGCCTATATGAATGACGAAACACAAATTGAATAACTGAGGAGTTAGGTTTGAGGGCAACTTCCCCCTGATAAGTCTGTCTTCTGCCAGCTCAACAATTATTCACTTATACATTTTTATAATGTTTAGGATTTTAAAAAATGTATTAGAATTTTATATTTGTTAATAGATTTTGATACTTGCACTTGATTTACTTGTGTTCTCAGAATTTAAATGTTACTGTAGATTAGTTCGCAGCAATATAAATTATTTATTTATAATTTTTTTAAACCTATTTCTTTAATTAATTATTTATATATATATATAAATAAATTACACGCATATATATATATATATATATGGATACATGCAAGCTTGTTAATAGCAGAAATAGTAAATATTTAATATAATGGATTTCTATCACCCAGAGCAAATAGAATAAAAGATTGAACTGTGTTAAAAATAAAGAAACATCTATTAAAATACAAATTAAAAAGGGAACTAGATTATAAGGAATTTGCGGTTTATTTTGCTCCTTTTACATATAATTTTATCTTCCCCTTTTACATTTCATATAAATTCAGTTTCTTCTTAATTTGCGTCTTATTGTTTTTCTGACTTAACTAAATGATTTTATTTTTGTCTACGTGCCTAATCTATCGTTTCATTAGCTTTGTATAAGGAAAATTTATTGCATTAATTCCATTTTTACTTGCTTAGAAAACTTGCATTCACATCTAAACTACATTTTAATTACTGCAGCTTAACGCGCATTTAGGAAAAAAAATCATATATTTTTACTTTGCACATTTTCTTAACTGTATCCATAGATATATATCTATATATATCATGAGAAACAAAAATAGCAAACGTTAAGTTCTAACCGTGCGCTGAAAGTTGTAGTAGTTATTTGCGCTGTTTTTGATCGAGTCTCGTTTTTGTTTTGCTTTGCTGTGTTTGATTATTCTATCGAAATTGCTCCCGATTATAATTTTGTTTTTAATTTTACAACAAAATTATTTACTTATATTTTAAAAGTTTTCTCTTATATCAGTTTTGTGTAGTGATTGCTTACATTGTTTTGAACGAAGAATTTCGTTTTGGTTCTAATTTGATATACATGAGTATGATTTTTGAAATGACTTTGAATTTAAAGTTTAGATTTAAATTTAATTTTTTAAACATATGTAAATATATGTATAAGAATCTAGACATGCAATATCTATCAAAAAAGAGCCTAAACAAAGTAATTTAAACCCCAGACATCTGGTACTAGTGTATCTGTTAATATCACATCCACCGTGAGTAAGTAAGTAAACTGACTATAACGTTTCTTCATTGTAGAGTGATTCATGTATATGTTGTAAGGTACTTTCTGTGATATTTTCTAACCAGCTGGTAAATTACTTTTCATTTCTGAAAATGGAAGAGGAAATAGTGAGGCCATTTTCAATAATAAATATGAAATTCAATTAATATAATGTCCAGTAATTTTTTTACAATAATACTTCGAAGCCGAGTGCCTCGCCTTCTTTGCCATTCATAACCTGCTTAGATTTGAGAAATTTATCTTATTTATTTGTAGAGACATTAGGTTATTTCAAAGCAGGAGAGATGAAAAATGAGAAATGCCCTCGCCGGGGCTCCAACCATGGACCTCTCGAATACGCGTCGAGCGTGCTGATCACTACACCACGAAGGCACGCCAAGAAGGCGGAAGAAATATCTTATATACTCCTCTTTTTAAAGGGCGACTGGGGATTAGGGGCCCTAATCGTCAAATTCTGGTGGTGTAGCATCATCATCCACCACCTTTCTTTTTAGCTCGGGCGTCAGTGTAGAGACATTAGGATTTTTCGACGCAGGGAAATGAGCAACGCCTTCGCTGGGACTCGAACCACGGACCTCTCGAATACGCGTCGAGCGTGCTGACCACTACACCACGAAGGCATGCCAAGAAGACGGGAGAAATACCTTATATATTTTCACTCATTATTGAGATCATTTAGCCAGTTGAATTGTAGAAGCTGTCCCTTAACTGATCAGTTCATCTAATATATTCATGATACTGAACTTTCAAAATGTACGAATTTTTGACATAATTGGAAAGTTTTATAATATCCTGTGTTTCAATTACTTTATTATTGATAACGCGATGGAAAACTTATAACACTTAACAAAGTTAAGTTGTGTTTATATAATGGGAAAAAAAGGATAGCGTGATTTAGTTATGCCTTAAAGCATGAAGAAAACTGAGGCTATAGGATTATCTTATTGCATTAACTATTGACTCAAAATGAAATTTATTAGTTTATTTAACTTGGAATACATACATGCTTAAAATATTGCTGATGAGTGTTTTATGTCTTTTGTATGTTGTAAGAGGTTTATTTTCTGCAGCTTTGTCCAAACATTATGAAAAATCACGATTTGTTCAAAGACTGGCCTTGTCAGATTATAAAAGCAGTTAACGTTAAGGCTACTGATCCTCGAAACAACGACGTTCCATTTGGATAGAAATAAGTGTAAGCTAAGCATTAGTAGTTGTAGTTTTAAAAACATTGAATATGTTTTCAGGGAATGAAGCTTTAATCGAAAGTTCGTTCCAGACTTCATGGTGGGCTGTAATTTTATTCAGCTAACATTTGCCTGACAAATGTTTCATTCAGCAACCAGAGTTGTTTGTGCTTTTAATTTATAAAGCATTGTTTAAATGTTTTACTATGATATATTTATTATTTTTCTAATTGTATATATATGATTAGATTATTAATTTATCTATATTTTATAATCGTATCTAATTGTGTGTGAGTTTTCTGTGTCTATATGATGCATTTTGTAGTAGTCTACATAATAATTTCTAATATTATATAAATTTATTTTTGGTTTTAATTATAAATTCCTAATTATTATTTCTTTTGATAGAAATCACACATGAAGAATCTTGCGTCCCTTCTACCGCCACAGGTAAAAAGCATCTAAACCTTCCTCGTATCAGTGTGACGTTCCCAGCTTCAAAAAACCCCACTTCATTCAGCCGTTTTATACATGTGAAGCACCCAGGCTCTCCTGCTCGAATATTTAGAGAAACTACTGTTTAGATATGTTTATTTTCCATCAATTAAATCGAAATCTTGGAATCGTTACTTTCTAAATGTGCAAAATATCCTGGTGTTGACAAATGAAGTGATCCAGTAGTAAGAATTCTTCCTCCTAGCTCTATTTATGTGCATAAGAAACAAAGCTAATATTTCAAAGTAGAAATAAACATGGATGAATATCTAGACAATCACGAAAGTGTCTTGCGACATTAGAGTCATAACTTTTCATTCAATATTATTTATTGTTAAATGGAAGTTAAAAGCCCAGGAAATGAAATTTTACATGTTGCATCGTTTAACATCTATAATTAATTCATACACTATGTATTAAAAGTGTCATAATCTCAATGCGACTATGTTGTGCCAAACTTTGATGGAAGACTAAAATGCTGTAATCTGCTGTGATTTAATTTATGACCTGTTGTATTAAGATCTGTTTTTTTTCACCCATCTACATAAATTTATAGCACAGTTTTCGCTTGACTGTGGTTAGGATATGAAATCTCGTAGATTGAAGTACTAAGAACTAAGAAAATGCCTGAAATGCTTTTAATTTAGTTTATAACATTTCCTTCAAAACTCAGTAAGTATTATAATGGACTTTCCTTTTAAATGACGGCATTCTTTATGATAGGATTCCTTATTCATTTTAATTAAAATATCTTAGTTTTATTCCTCTTTAGATATCGATTAGCAATTAACTGTATTCGGGGATGTTATGGTAATTTAATTAATACTTGATTGCAAAGAAAGTATTCTTTAAAAATTACTGTCATGGAATTTTACAGTTTTTAAGCATATTTTTTTTTATTTTATTAAGTTAAAGTGTTGGGTTGTTTCACTTGAAATGGCCAGTATTTTTCACATGCAGAAATAAAATTCTGAGAGAGATTACAACGTAATTGATTAATGAAAATGCTTGTCAGTTACATCCATATTTCTGAGAAATTCTTAGAATAGTGTTTTTGAAATTTTGGAAAAATTTCGATATTATAGCTATCGTGAAATCTTCAGTTTGGTAAAATGCTGAATTGTTGTTGAAGGTTTCCTCGGATAAAAAAATAATCAAGATATAGAAAACGTGATAATAAAAATGAACAGGCAGGGGATTAAACAAGGTGAAACGTGTGGTCAGTTCAACAGAACGTGTATGATTAACCTGTAGGATCCGCTTCCCACCATCCGTCATAACACATTGCATAAATCTTTGTCATTTTTCTTCTCTTCTGAAGGGAACAGTCTTCTGAATAGGGAATGATACACCTTGAGCTATCCCATTGACTCACGCAGCAATTTATGATAAAAACTTTTACCTCCCCAATGGTTGTAAAATGTAGATCTTAGTTGATTAGAGCATTTTTTGCTCCAATGTACTTGGATCCGATTCAGTGATGACTTTGAATTCAACAGGATCAATGGGCGGAGAATGTGACCACGGCTTTCATTTTAAAGATTCGTATCAACTGATTCGAAGCTTTCAAATGGAGGCATATATCAGATGATTAGTTTTCCCCTCGACAGTTACTGTGTTATGGTATTTGATATTTTAATTGTAGAATTTTTAAGCTTAAAATCGTAAAGGAAATTCACAAGCATTTGACTTACATTCACGTCTCGGTTTAGCTTGATCGTACTCTCTACTGTTAGTAAAGGATATCTAGTAGTACTACTGTATCATCTGTAACATTACATATTGTATGAAGTATAAAATTCGTATACTGAATACGTTGCACCAAAAGGATACAAAGTGTCTGTGTCATGGAAAGCTCCATTTCAATTCCAACAACCCAATAACATTTTGTAGTGCTTTTATAATGCAATTATTAATAATTTCTAATTATGTATGAAATTCTCTAATATAATTTCATTCTTAGGCTGTTACATATCGAATTTATATATAGAATCCAAATTATATAAAGTTTATACAATTATAAATTATATACAATAAATAATAAAATATTTTATATAATATAATAAATAATAAATATAATAAACATATAATATAGTAAATAATAAATATAATAAACATATAATATAATAAATAACATTTAATAAATTATATATAATATATATCCAAAGTATATAAAGTATTCGAAAAACTGTAACGGGAGACTGCCACTCAAAACTCGTTTTCATAGTTTTTCGTACTTGACGTGTGCATGTATAGCAAGTATAAAATCTTAGCACCGCAAAGAGTTTTTATTCTGAAACATATTTGTCTGTAAATACGTTAATAGTCGTGACACTCATGCATGCAAACAGTTTTCTTTTTTCGACAAAGCTTTTAAAAATTATGTATATTCTTGCTTATTGTACCTGTGTAACCTAAAGTCACATTCCTTATAAGTACTATTTTAATGGCATATTAAAAGTCAAGTGCCGTCCGGGACCGAAGGAAAATTCCACCCTTAATTATTATTGCATTCTTTATTATTGGAGAGAAGTCTATTTCTACCTATTAACATAACCGCTATCGTGAGAAACATTATATTTCTAAAAAGAAAACAAAACTGTATTTGAAGAGAATAGAAAACTCGGCAAATAAATTTTTCTATTAGGAAGTAGTCTAAAAACGTCCGCCCCTTAAAAGTGCCATCGGAGGCCCCAGACTTCCTTTCTTAATGAGCCACTAATACTATATGCAATCATACTGTGTTGTACAATTTATATAATATTTAGCTTAAAATATATAATATTATCTGGCATTTTTATCAAATAACATTTAAATAGCGAGTTCTTTTGAATTATACGTCCTACCTACAGAATTTTACATAATTGTTCAAATATCAGAGGTAATCTGATAAAATAATGTAGCAAAGAGACTTGCTTTTATGCAAAGTCACAAGTGAAAGTCTCATTAGGGTTCACTTTATTAGTTAAATATAACATTATGCTATAGAGGGTTAGTGTCTGTAACGGCATACATATAGAACAATAAATACGCTCAGAAAGAGAAAATGGTGTGTTGGAAAGCAGACGAAATTGTGTTTTAGATATCCTTTTTAGTGATATTTTCATTCATTTATTGATGAAACTGTATTTCTATTATATGTAATACTTCCCCAGGACTTGTTAATCTGAAAAACCGACGTGTTCTTAAAGTTGTTGATCCTTCCCTCTGACCGGCCAGGGTTTTCGCTAAGAAAGCACAGATTTCCCAAAACTACTATGAGAACAAATTATTTTCTTGATTTTAACGTAAAAATTATCCTGGTATTTTATACCTCGATTTATGTACTTTTAATATATTGCCTTAGTTTCTTTGACGTATTTTAATATGCACGTATATATACGTTCTTAGAGATATTACAAAAAATTTTCTCTTGCCGGTTAGAGGGTTAATGTTGAATTTGTGCAACTATTACCATTACATAGTAGTTTCGTTATACGCATAAACGAGGGTATGGAAACAAGCCAAGCTGCTGTGAAAATGTATTAGATATTATCCTATTTCTATATAAATAATAATATATGTATTAAAAATAACGGAAAAGCGAGGAGAAATTCTATACATGAGAAAAAACAGGAAGAAAATGTTTATGTCGGTCTCTGACTCTTTTTCTTGACTGCTTAAATCATGACAAAGACTTGCATTTGCATAACGTATGAAGCGATTATCCGTCTTCTAATGATGTTAAAATTTAGAAGCAGCTCCTTTGCTTGTATTTCATTTCTACTGGTTCATGAGAACTTTATGTAATTTTTCCTGTTGTATAATCTTTACTGTTTTATATGATGTTCAAATTCATTCACTCATTTATTCATTCTTCATATGTACAAGTCTGGCAAAGTATCATACCTTCATTAGATCTTTAATTCTTAAGGAAACGCTAGTGTTCATCAGTTATTCGCGTTAATAAAAGTTACTTTGTAAATCATTATTAAGTGCAACTATTTGTTTGTGTGTCTGTATAAAAGATAACCACTTAATGGGAAATTCATAGCAATAATTTATTCTGATCGAAACTCAGATGTAGTGCAATATAATGTTGATTCACAGAATTAGTTCAAGGCGAACATATTTCTTTCATATGGATTCAATATGTTCGGTTATAATAACAGCACCTTTAAGATATTTAGTTGATGGTAATCCTAGTCACAAAATAGCTGTTATCAATTTGAAATAACTCGGAGTATTAACTAAATAAAAACCCATAAATGTACGAATTGCATCTTTTCTCAATTTTTAAGGATCTTATAGCCAACAGCTGTATTTAGTTATTATACAGCATTGATTTATAATCCTTTTCTTATTGATTACGAATATAATAACTTGTGCTCAGTCACAAAACTGAAATATTGTATTTAGAATACTTTTGTCTGTTATATTTATAATACTCCTAGTTGTGTTTGCAAGAATGAAAATGCAGATAGACATGATAGTACCTGATTTACCAATTTTCAGCTTACATGTCTCAAACAACGAAGATTCAGAACTTAAAGGAAAAAAAATGTTTTGGAACTTTGTAAAGGTACTTTGTCCTCGTACAATATAGGCTGAATTCGCAAATAAAAGTTTTTTGAATTAATTTACTAATAAAGTTTTTTAGAAGCCTGTAAAAGAAGAGAAGATTTTTTTTAAATTAATTTTTTAAAGCTGGCAATTATTTATGCATTTCATGGTTTTTTTTAACATTACTTTTTTTTCTTTACTTTGCATTAACAAAATAACAATTAGTATTTCAGCTGCTGTCTGATTCCTACGAAGGGGATGAAATGATCATTCTAAAATTCTTTTAGTTCTGACCTTTTATGAATTAAATACATTTCTAGTTGTGAAATTTCGGAAGAGGAAAAGAAGTTTATAAAATATATCAAGAATTTCATAACAGACTTTTAAATTCAAAGCGTTATATTTTTTGATTGATGGAATCAGTTTTTATTGATAAAAAATTTTCTTTCTTTCTTTCTTTCTTTTTATTTTTCACTTTATACTTTTAAGCTCATTTTGGACTACCAGATGCTCTAGCATGTAAAGTTAACACAAAAGCTTTTCATTTTGGTTGAATTTTGCTTCATTGAGAAATTTAGCAAAGATATTGAAGCATTATGATAAGCTGAAGCTAAAATAAAATTTCTTTTGCAGATATTGCACTAAACTACAGTTACATTCAGCTGCAAACTGTGGCAGTTAAGCATGTAGTGCATCGTATGAAAAGTCAATTATACTAAATGAAGAGCTTCTTAGGACAATAAATACTTCCGAAATACTTAATGAAGCTTCTTTTTTTAAAAAAAGATATAATTTGCTTTTTATCTGCAGTTGTTTCCGAGCTGTCTCAAAATTCCATCTTTTCCTAAATGGTTATGGCACTTCGTACTGTTAAATCTATTGAGTATTAGCAACTAACAATAAAAAGGTAAGCACAGTCATATTTGAATGGAAGGACTATTTTGAAAAACATTTCATCATATAAAATATTAATAGTTTTAACTATTTAGTTGATTCTTCATTCTGAAATTTACGCTGATAAATCTTTGATAATCCATAATGGTCGAAAGCCTTTCTAAACAGGAATCACTGATAGCTATTTTAAAGTTCTATGATTTTTAAAAATCAGATTTTCTCCAAATTTTACGTCAAGAATAATAATAATAAAAGACATTTACTACTTTTAATAAACTTTTTTAATTCAGTTATCTATCCATCATTTATAAAATCAGAAGTGTGTAGTAAACTTGAAATTCGGTAAATAATAATAAAAAAAATTTGTATGAAGAAGCCATGTTTCGGAAGAATTGTTGAAAACGTTTTAGCGTAAAATAAATTGATACATATGGTTTTAATGGAAAGTGTTATATTTACTTATATTAAACTTGTTGCTTTGGGGTCATTTGTAAGCCTTAGCATGAAATTCAGTGGTATTGCGAAGATAGATTCCGTACTTATTCGAAATAAATCATAATGCAGTTTTACATTATTATTTTATTTAATACAGCATACTAACGTTTCCAAAATGTAAAATAATTAATTCCGAGATTTTCACACATCAGATGAAAGCTTAGTTCTCCAAAATGCTCATATTCCTCATTAGATTTCCGTTTTTAGGCATATAAGAGATTTGTATTTAACAGTTTTCTACCATCCAAGAAATACGACATTTCAAGTATGTTTTAAGTCCTCAGATTATTTTCTGTCATGTATTGCCATATATGAATTCTTATGATTTAGAAAGCATGAGTAGTGTTAAGACTTAAAAAACAAGTGTTTCCTCAAAGCAGCATAACAAGATATAAGAAACTGAATTTGATATTTTTTATGAAAAAAATTCCTTGTTACCACGACTTAGCAAAAAAATTTTATTTTCAACTCTGTAGTTTATCAACAAATATGGTCTCTTATTTCAGAATTCTGTCAGACAGTAAGAGGTTTTTTTTTTAATATCTTTCGTTTTTTTTTATGCTTCAACTTATACTGTTGATTTAAAGGAATTTGAGAACTGTTTTAGCATCTTCATTCTTTTTAATGAAATACTTGCAATATTTATTGATGTTTTACTATCAACAGAAGTTTAAAGACGTTTCTTAAGACATGTTGTATTTATGTATGTGCATAAAATTATTACCTAAAATATGTATCATAAGTTGCTTATTGTCATTAAATTGATTGATTTGATCGGGTAAAAGTTGTCTTATTGTTTTTATTTCATAAATACACATGAAATCTAATACAAGAAAATTTTAATTCTTGCTAGGAATTTATCATCTGTGTACGTTATTTAGTTCGTGGAATATTTCATAAATTTTAGGGTATTAGTCAGTCACTATTATCTCTGTAATAAGTGAAGCTGATAAAATCTGATAAAAGGTGTCAAGTGTTTAGCTATTAATCATTTTGTAAATACTCTGACATTTTCAAGCATTTAACAACAGCAGGTTAACCTCACACTTTTCTGTTAATACTGAATCTGGCGCTATATCTTAAAACATACGAACAAATAAACCTATGTGAATTTCAGAAGAATTCTTAACTTATATCTAACTAAATAATGAAATCAACAAATAGAAATAGTCTTATCTTTCTTCCTTAATTTCGAATTTACTATGATTATGAACAATGTATGAATTAAATTTTAAAGCTCAAAGTTAAGATGCATTTTCAATACTTGAAAGATGTTAGTCCGAGATTGGGATCCGTAATCCGGATGCTCATTATCGACATGTAAGCTTGATAAAGTGATCTGGTACGCAAGAGAAACTGCTTTGAATGCAAAGCCAATAGCTGATTTGCATGAACCGCGGTTGGATACACTTTTCTCACACTCTCTATGTACATAGTAGCTTTAGAAAGATGAACACTTTGAAGATAGCACGAGAACAAGAACGCTGATCATAGATTTTGAAATTGGGTAGAGCCTCCAGAGATGCCAAATGCAGTTTTATGTTCAACCTTCCATCTTAACAGCATCCCACCCTGAAGGTAAAATACTACTACAGTCTAATCATAGCCTTCCGAATTCGATATCCGAAATCTCCAGGAGTGCCAACTGAATATTTTCTATTCTACCCTAATAGCGTACCATTCGATAGAAGGACTACCCCTGTCCACCTTTAGGAATTAGATATAATATCTTTCAGATGTTTTCGAGAGGCCATGCATATTGCCAAAATAATCTTTAAGATCTGTATAGGACATTGCTTTGTCTTAATGCCGCATATTTTGACGTTTGTTTGGGACTTTTTAAAGATGTGTCTACAGTTATAAGAAGTTTGATTTAGAAATATTTCATTTTTTATATGTGTAAATATGCATATATAAATATAAAAAGAAACCTACCACGAATTTTGAATTGTAAGTGAAATGTTTTCACGACATATCGCACTCGTGGTTCACACGTTTTAGAAACACACACGTGATCAAACTTTGCTTGATCTTGTTAGCATACGTTTGGCTTTTCTCTCTTTTTTCACTTTTATTTCATATTCTCCTGCTTTTCGTAGAAGAAGAAGTAATTTAACACAATTTATCCAAATGCATAGTTTGCGAAGCAAAAATATACCAACTACACATTAGCCTGAAAGAAATGGTTTCGTCAAGTCGCCGAGTCACTTAAAAGTTCAGACAGATGATGTTGCTGTCAATGCTTTCGAGAGGCCATTTGAATGTTCCAGCGAACAGCTCCACTATTTTGCGATTACAGTTTTCTTCGTTGTTCGGATGATCGTGAGACGTACCAGAAGTCCACTGAAAGCAGCATTATTTGCAATTTGCTGAGCAAAATCTTCGTTATCTGCTGGATGAGTAGTGTCACGACGCAATGTTAAAAGGCATTTAACCAAAGACTTGAATTAAGAGAATAGAACGAAGTCCACCGATAACTTTTTAACATCACATTAAGAATACACTTATACTTCGTCCGTGGAACGTGCAGCATATTGACTTCCAGTCGTATCAGGTTCAAAGACGAATCGCGGTTGTGCTTGAATTCGCGTAATCCAAGACTTCATGGCTAAAGAAAATAAGGTCATTGTGTAACTGTATACATCAATCCATAGAGGTAGGAAATAGAAGAGAACTGGTTTTTCCCATACACTCCTTTGAAGCAGTGACACACACCTCTTGGTGAGCAAAACATTCAGTGACTTGGCATTAAGATCAATAGGTTTTACAAAGTTTATTGTGTCATCATTATTACAACTTACAAAGTTTATTGTGTCATTAATATTAAAATCATGCATTATTTCTTTTCTGCTTACAGAGCCTTTGAAATACTTTCTCAAATATGAGATGATTTTCAGCTTCTGAGGCGTCAAATCAAAAAGCATAACCACTCTGTAAATAATGCTCTGTTTGGTTCATTAAAATAGAGCACATTTTATTTTAATAGCTAAATGCGTTAAATATTGTTGCTAATTTCTGGTTCTAATGTATTTAACTTTCCATGCGTATTTCTGAGAGGAAAGGGTGTTTTATTAATATTATTTAAACCTGTCATTGAATTATTATAAAATGCAAGGAAATAATTCTTTTAATACTCTTTCAAGTTTTTTTACCCTTGATTTCAACAATACACATTCTAAAAATTCTGCTTTACTACTTCCTTAAGTACGCATCTCATAGATTGTGCTTTATGTCACCTTTTAATAGATTGCTTCCCAGTACGAACAATTCTTGCTTAAATAGTACAATTATTATAAATACGTTTATAATTAAATGTTAAGGCTACTATGTATTTAAATAATATTATAATCATCATGAATTTAGATATATTTAACAATTAGATTTCTTCACAGTAAGATTCACAGGAGTTTATAAATGAATAAATCCTTCAATGCCAAATACATAAGTAAATAATTTAATAAATATTTACGCTCTTTGTTAAAAGTCTATGCATGTTTTTTACGAGGATATGCATAAATACTCATATATATCTAACGCTATTTCATTTTCGGCATGGTAAAAATGTTTAATGTCTGTGCATTAACTATATTTTTGGAGTAAATTAATTTACGATAATGTAACATATATCAGAACTTCTTATGTAAGAAATATGAATAAATATAAATTGGGTGAAAATTACACGCATAAACTTTAATATGCACTCAAGAAGTCATTTAGCATATATCAGAACTTTTTACCAAAGAAATATATGTAAATATAAATTGGATGAAAATTACATGCACTCAAGAAGTCTGTTTACTTTTGAAAGTTCTCCACGAAGACATATCTCTCTTAGGCAGATAGCCCTTGCATGCTTTACCCTATTTAGAAAACTTAAGCCGATCTACGTGCGGAATTACAAATATTTTAACATGCATAATTTTAGGTCTTCAAATTTCAAACTTTTGACTTATAACATGTTAGCCATCAAGTTTCAAACTTTTGATAACATGATTTTGGACGCATTCTTTGTCAAATTCAAATTTTCTAGTGAATATATTTTGGCACAACATTCAATACCTCTCTTAGCAATTTTACCCAATTTAATAATTCTTCAATAATATAATAAATAACAACTATTCATTTCAGAAATAACATTAACTTCATTGTCATCAGATCGCAATCTTGATTGCTTTACTCTGCATACAAACACTGCTTCATTTTTTGAAATAGTTAAAACAACTATTCACAAATACCTGAAATTTACGTATTGATAATTATCAAATTTACATTGAATCCAAGATGTAAAAATACTCAAAATATATTGATATACCAATTAATAACATTAATGATGATTTTTTTTCCTGTCTTGAAACTGTTTGAAAATTAGAAGACTGCTATTCAATCTGAAAATATATATTTCAAAATGTTTTTCAATTAGATAAAATAAAATGATGAGTTTAAAATAAGCAACTCTTAAGCCTCTCCCCTAAAAATTAAAAAAAAAGTGTATATTACTCTACAATGTGCATAAAAGAAATGTATCTTGTTTAAGATATTTTGATACTTGGAACTTAAAATGAAAGTAGCAAATACACCATCAACAATATCGAGAAAGGTACACAAATATTCACACTTACACCAGCTAGTTCTAAGAAAAATGTGCTTTTTGCGATATTTTGATATTTGAAGCTGCTTTAAGGTATTTCTCATTATTTACTTGTAACATAAATATTTTACGAAAATCTATATCTTTGTAACTCAGTAACTTAGAATTTTATAAAGGAAATTCATAATCAAAACCGCTGTTGCATCTTAAAGATAACCAAGATGTGATTTGTCCGGAAATGCCATTAAATTATACAAATTGCTATTATCCATATAACAATAGTTGTTTCTTTTACGCGGAATTATTTCCGCTTTTTGACTTGTTCGGAACTGTTGTATGTTCAAGTACTACAAACCGCTATCAAGGTAACATAGTCTGGATGTAAAACAAAGTACCATACCTTTTTCGGCTACCAGAACTCGGCAGTCTTCGTGTGCGGAAGGCGTCTCCTTTTATTCCTACTACTTCATGCATCAGTATAATCATGTATTATTAATCGGAAAGCCAGTTCATGCAATATCCACATCATGTTTGCGCTTCTTATCGTTGATTAGCAAATGAATATCTCGAGAAGGTGCAATAATCGGCAAAAGGGCTTGTCTTCTTTCATTATTTTTATAACATCAACACTTCCTGTTTTATGTGAATATCATATTAGAACTGGAATTTTATGTAATTTGCATATGAATATTCAGTATTTCAATTGAGGGTCCCTTAAAAGGGGAATCGGAACCCCCCTTTACCGACAATGTTAAATTGGTATATTTTCGATGTATCTTATCTTAAAATCTGCTATAGATGCACATTTGAAATTTTTTGTGTATTTACAGTGCACCTATCTGATTATACTGAAATGAGCTTTTGAAAAATTTTGAGTTTAGAGTAATTTATAGAGCATTGATTTAGGCATAGCAAAATTCAGCCCTTTTCTCTCCCTCCCTCCCACGCACGCACAAAAAATCGGGAATTTTTTCTCTTAGTTTATTACAAATAAGCTCATTTCAGTAGACATTAAGAACCATAATAAATAAGCCATAAAAGATTTACATACCTGTGAGCAGTAGTTCCTGAAAAATTGTACATCAAGTATAAAAAAAGTACATTTGGCGAAAAACGCATTTTTATGTAAAAATCCTCATTTATCAAAGCATTCGATGATAAATTAAAACTAGATTTTTTGCAGTTCTAATTTTGACAGAGATTAAAATATGGCCTTTTTAGAAAGCTAAAAGTAAAGAGAATTTGAAAATGCAAAAATCCCAAATCACCATTTTTTGAAAATTTTTGACTCCTTGCTTCCAAAATGAAATTTTGAAATATTGGCTTAAATTTGAAATGTCTTCCTTATCTAAGATTTTCCGATGTGTGTATTCATGAAATTCATTTTTTATCCGTTTCAAAAGAAGAAAGTAACGTATTTTTCAAAGCTTATTTAGTTACGTCTTTAATTGGCTTTAAAAAATGTCACGTTTTAGATATGTACTCAACTGTCAATGATATTAAATGCGGATTAGCTTTTGTGCTGTAATAGCATGTTTGACACTATATTATCGCTGTTAATAGTTCTCATGAACAGCAATATTTATAGAGAAAAAAATAGATTATCAAAATAAAATACAATGCATAAATAATCATCATCTAGTTAACTGCTTGTCATGTTGTTTTCGGGCTTGTATTATTTAGGAAAATTTCTTAAAATATGTGCAAATTTCATTATTCCAGGACAAATCTAAGTAATAACGGTTTAAAATGAAGAGATAAATTTATTTTATCTTATAAATACATGATTCAGCAAATGCAGAAAACATTGCGTCATTTTATGTCTTTGTTTCTAATCTCACTGCTTTTATTATCTGATACTCCATTAGAACATTTTTGAAGTATAGAAGAAGTGATAAAATTGTGGAAGACATTAACTAAAAATATGCTGTTGAAATCATTAAAGGATATAATGCAGTTTTTATTAATTACAAACTATGTTTCTAAGAATGAAACGAAATTGCAGCGTATAGAAAACCTTACTTGGAAATATCAGAAAATCTTCATAAATAGAAGGATTTTCTAAATGGTAAATAGGTTATTAGTTTCAACGCACTTAACCATACAGGTTATAATGCGCCAGATGGATGGTGAGCGCTTTCAATTTAGAATATGTACAGATAAAGATAAAAAGAGAATTAAATTATGTTCACGATAATGGCAAGATGGACTAATAAACAAAATGACTGAAAATTGAACGATGAATGGAAATAGAAAATCTAATAAAAACGAGTTACAAAACACACTTTAAAATATACAGAACACCCAAACAACTGTAAAGCAAATCAAATTAAATGATAAAACCATTACTTCTTTCCCGGTCAAGAGGTGAAAAGGAAACATCATAGGCATTAAAAAATTGAAAACAAACTTCCTTTAAATACGAGTAGTCCATTAGAATATGGCGAACTGATAAAATAGCATTATACTTTGAACAAGTAGGTTGAATCTCGACGGCTTTCAGAACGTAATAATGTATAGTATAGAACGTAATAATGATCTATTCTAAGAAAGTTAAAGGACCTCCTTTTTCTGGCTTAGGGTTATGTCCTAGTATTTCCGCTAGAGGTTTTAAACGTTTAAACGTGTTATTGAACTGAACATTCCATAGTATCTGCCACTTATTTAAGGCCCTCTTGTTGGCAACCTTGCGGATATCTCTAAATGGAACAAGCTGGTTGCACACATCATCAGCGTACTTAGCAGTGATGTCTGCCAACTCGTTTCCTTTTTTCCTCACATGTCCAGGTACGCAGCAGTATAAAATCTGATATCTACGCCTGCATAAATTTAAATTTAGCTTTAGAACTTCCGCAACTACAGGGTTATGAGTGTCGGAGTAAGTTTTTAAAGCTTTCAGGGCACTATACGAGTCTGTATAAATTATGAACTTTTTCTGACGTAGGTTAAATATGTATGAAAGGACATAATACAAAACAGTTAATTCAGAAGTCAGTATTCAGCAAGCCTTATGCAAGCATCTACCCTCCATATGATTTTCTGTCACAAGGGTAGTTCCGACATGACTGACTGCTTTGGAACCATCTATACACTATATCGGAATGTAGATGCTGTATTTATGCTTGTGCTCAAGAAAAGCTGATTGTAGATGATTTAATACTTCCTTTATTGCATTGGTGGAAACCACCAAGCCATTGTGTTTGTACATTCTTCAAAGGCCGGACTTTATAGTGTTTTACAGACTGGACACTTACATCAGATAACGCATAATCATTAACCAGTGATCGGACTCTTATGGGGAAATAAGGCATGCAAGTTGACAGTACTTCAAACAAACAATCAAACATGCCATCATGCAAAGTGATCTTACAGATAAGCTGTTCCGGTTGTAATAGTATATTGGGATAATGATAGAGAGACAATTGCTCGCCCCTTGACTGGAGTAATGGTTCAACATTGTCCACATACAGACTTTTCATAGAAAATATATTCTAAATGCTCCAGAATATGTTCTGAAAGCCTGAAGCGAACTTGGCTTATATACAGGTTACATGAAAGGAAATCTTTAAAATGCTCATGCAGCCAAACTGTGCCACCAGTTATCGAATTTTGGAAGTGACAAAAAGTGTTTTATAATTTTAATACTCGAACACTGGCCGTTGTAAGAAAAGGAAATTTCCGATTCCAGTTTAAAATTGCATTCATGAAAGCATTTCAGAAGATAAAAACCCTCACCAATAAATTTTAATATTATTAATATTTTAATGGGTCATGTGTATACGATTATGTACAACAATGAGCAAGTTAAAATAAATTACCACTACCAACAAATCTCATAGAGAGAGTTGTTCTGTGAATAAATAACTGATATTTGATTTGCTTTTTGTGATCTATTCTTACTCTATGCAAATTTTTTCTCTTTTGACCTTATGTTGAAATTATTAAATAAGAAAGGTACATGTTATTTAATTCAATGCAAGGCAAACAAACAAATAGATACATAGCTTTTACAGAAAAATAATCGAAGAAAATCTGCTTAAAAAGAATGTCTTCCTGAAGAATTTTCTTAAGTATTATCTTTAAATCCTAATTCCTTCCTCCAGTACACAGGTGCAAATTTTTGTTACAGGCAAGAGCAATCAAAATGCGTCTCGCTAAACTGTTTTGTTGTTGGAGGTCGATCACATTGCGCAGTTGCATACGTGCAGTGACATTACTCACTGTATTTTCAGTAATTACA
This sequence comes from Stegodyphus mimosarum, assembly GCA_000611955.2. Classification (NCBI taxonomy): domain Eukaryota; kingdom Metazoa; phylum Arthropoda; class Arachnida; order Araneae; family Eresidae; genus Stegodyphus; species Stegodyphus mimosarum. The sequence goes on from KK119563.1 coordinate 1,205,399, forward strand.
AGACCAGCGAGCAAATTTTGAATTAAAAAGATTTGTCGGGAAAAAGTATTTAATTTTAGTACATAAATATAAAAATTTAATAATTCGTAAATCGTAAGTGTTACAAATAAAAGACTCCCGAAATCTGAAACGAGTCACTTTGTCGACATTATTGACAGTTATGGAAATAATTATAATTCTGGTGACTTGTACTAACGGAAATACCATGCGCATTTATTGAGCATTATAAGAAAGACATATCTCCCCTATTTCAAAAGTGTATTTAAAATATTCCGTTTGAACTCTAGGAAATGAAGTGCTATTTGAAAACTATTTCATCATATAATTTTAGTGCACCACAAGAAATAATTGACAGAAAACAAGCATAACCTGACATTATTTTCCAATTCCCATGTAACAAATTATACATTAAAATTTTTCTCCAACTTGAGGAGAAAAATTAAGGCGATATTAAAATTGAGATTGATAGAGTAGCAACTGCTTTGATGCAGCCATTTCAACTTCTTGTCATCAGCTTTCTCCAAGTAACTTTTCAAAGCCTTTGTTACACAGATTACCATTTGATAGTGTATTTCATACGTTGCCTAAGTGATTTCCATTCGAAATCTTGAATTAATGCATTCATTGGCTTTTGCGAAGTGAGTAGTGACATATTCTTTTGGGAAATATTTCTAGCCGTGATTTTTCACAGCAGAAATTTTTCGATGCTAGTATTTAACTCTTAATTCCCCCAAAACTCGTAGTAAACTGGAAAATAAACTGTCTCAATAAGATGCCAAACTGAACGTTTCCAAGATTTCTCTCTAAAAGTTGGGTTACCTTCTTCAGTCGGTTGTAGAAGATCTTTACCTCTCACAGTGGTGGACGAGAGTTCACGATCGTTCTTTACCTTGCTCCTGAGTAGTCTAAGATAACAGGAACACCACGATGCTTATTCTGAATATTTTGGAACTCGGAGAAGTATTTTGAAGAAGGAATAGATTAGATCTCTGAGCAAAATATTGCGTATTGAGTCTATCCATAAAATTGGTTAAGATAACCTTTTCAGGAAAACTTGCTTGTTGCATCTCGTACCTTTTTAGAGGGACAGGCTTTCAAGTTGTGAGTTCTTCATTTTCCTCTTTAGAACTAATTTGATCTTCAAAGCTGCATCTGTCACGAAGGTGAATATTGTGTTCTTTAACCCTATAAGAATTCTGGTTCCTTTTCAATGCGCCGATGGATATGTATTTGCTGAAACATAGATGGAATTTTGAGCGGCTAGCTACAAGACTCATGCAGTGTTGGAAGTGAATGGTAAAACGTAATTCTCAACGTGATTTTACTGAAGACCACATTTGAATGGTCCTTTCGTAAGTTTCTGTCTATAGCTTGCTTACGTAAATTTAGCGAAGATCTTCATGATACATATTTTATTACCTCAGGCATGGATGAGAATTATATTAGCTATCACCTAACTGGTGCTTAAATTTTGGACTGAATAAAGCTCTGGTGGAAGAAAGGTAAGTATGGTTTATGTTCGGCATGTGAATTTTAGGATGAGACTCTGAAAGAATGTTAAGAATTAGATATAATGGTGAGAGAAAAATCAATCTGGGAAAGGCAGACGAAAAAAAAGGAAAGAAACACTTTAGGTCTTGGCTAGAGTCATATTTTTTGAGTAGATAGTGTCTCGAGGTATGATCGATTAGAACAGTTCCATCAGTCGGTCGTATATGAGGCTTTAATAATGACACTGTTCTGTAGTTGAAGCTTATAGATGAACACTTGTGTGATCGCTTTCTAGTCCTCGAGAAATCAGTCACATTGTTCGTGGTCGAAATCTCTGGAAATTGATGTTTGCTGAAAAGTACTGGTGCTGATCATTGAAGCAAGTAGGATTTTGGCGGATTCTGCATGCTTTTGGGAATTCTCAGCGTATAAGAACGATTCCTACTTTCGTCCATAATGATGATTTTTGGAAAATGTTAGTTCGATTTTAATAAGAACTCCTTGTCGGCCAAGACGAGGTGCTGTTCCATCGAAATGTCACTGAATACGTTTTCCTTTATGAGTGGGAAATTTTTAAGACCACTACTGACGTATCGATAGCTCAGAGAGGACTTTCTGATATTGTTTATTGTTTCAGACGATCGAACACTTTCAACTTAATGCAATTATCGGCAATGGCCAATACACAAAGATCTTTTAGCCGTTTCATCACTTAGAATGCTGCTCAAGGTGCCCACTTAGAATGCCACTTAGAATGCGGCACTGGGGGCAACCGATTTTACACCCACGAGAATAAGGAAGTTTCCTAATTTTGATAGAAAGCATGGCAGGGGAAGGACTAAGGGTCTATCATCAAACCACTTCAGAGTATCTTCGGTTCACCATGTATTTTGAAAGCCTCCATGCCGCAAGACACTACGTATTTACAAACATCCATCTCTTCCCTGAGATTCGAACTTGAGCTCAAAGATACAGCAGCTAGGGACATTAATCCATCTACCGAATACGGCGGCCCGATGTCGAAATAGAAGACGAAAATTAAAACAAATTCGTCGTCATAAAGAATTAAAATTAACTCTATAAATCTATCAATGGATATAAGATATTTGATTATTATTTGAGTTTACTACGATCATTTGGATTTGAATTCTCTAATGTGAGTTACTTAGCGAACTGTATTTATTTTCATATATTTTGAATAAAGACATTGAAATGCAGTGGATATTTGCAATCAGGCTAGAGTTTTTTAAATACAATATTTAAACTTTTGTTGACACGAATATTCTGAAGGTTGACGCAAAATTTATGTTCATATGTTTCGCAAATTATGAATATTGATGTATCACTGATCCTAATATTCATATTATAATATCCTAGCTAAAACAGAGTTCTTTGAATGCTAGAATACTGAAGAACTATGTAGCGACTATTCACTGAGTTCTTATACATATATAACAACTCCGGAGAAGGGTTTAAACACCCTTTCAATCTAACTCAAAGTGTATTTACAGATGGTCCCTCTTGAGCGTACAAAAAGCCTCCACTTGGGCTTTAACTCAGAGTAGAAAATATAAAACTAAACTAATGCTAGATAAATTTAATCGGCCGTAACTGCACAGAATCAAACTCACAGAGTTGGCCCTTAATTAAGGGTAGCCGGCGTATACTAGCAAGCAAGTATTAAGTATGATGGTAGAACAGCAAGCTTTAACTGATAGCAACAGCGTGGTCGAAAGGCAGCACACGCTTTCCTACTGAAGTAACCCAGCCTTCAAGGAGAAGTATATAAGTTATTTCTTCTGCATTCTTAGCATGCCTTCGTGGTTTAGTGGTCGGCACGTTCGGTGCGTATTCGAGAGGTCCGTGGTTCGAGTCTCGGCGAGGGCATTGCTCATTTTTCACATCTCTTGCTTTCAAAAAATACCTAATGACTCTACAACCTATCCAAATCATCGAAAAAAATACGCCAGCTTTAAATAAATTTAGGTCTATGAATGTAATGTGCAGTCCAGTTAGATTAAACCTGGTGTAAGTCTACTGCAAAGGCATTATACGTAAATTTTCCTCTGCAGCACCATTTTACTGGGTCTGAATGAATTGATAACTGGTGTTTTTTTATTCAATCTAATATCGATGGCGAACTAAATTTCTGCAAGAGGAAACTAAATTTCCGCAGGAAGTGATCCGCGATTCAGAGCTTAAGGCCCAAAATATTTTTAATTAAAAAGAAATTATCATTATTGTTACATTGCTTCCAATAGTCTTAATATTAGAATGCTCATCGCCATTATCATACCTTAAATTATAAGATATTTCGCCCGCCTTGTTAGCATGACTTCGTGGTGTAGTAGTCGGCGTATTCGAAAGTTCCCTGGTTCGAGGGTATTGCTCATTTTTCGTCTCTCTTGCTTCGTAATAGCCTAATGGCTCTACAAAATTCATAGTTTAGTTGCTAACATTTATTATTTGTTATTTTAATGAACGTTTAAATTTTTTTGTTTGCAGATTCGAGACGAATAAAGAATGAATTTAAGGTCTTTCGCAACTAACATCGTCATTTATAAATAAAAGCAAATGTAAAAATATAGAACTTGTATCTCTTTGCCTATTATATACCTATATTTATCCCGTTGAAAGCTTTTAATGTCTTATTAGAGTAATTAAAATATTTAACTTCTGTTATTTTTACAGGAATTATTTGGCTATATGAATTTATTTAAAAGTAAAACATATCTCGTACTTTAAAATCAAATAATTTTTGAACTAAAACTTTACGTCAGTATCAAATTTTTCGGAAGTGCAATTAGATTTAAATTTTACTTTCAGAAGATGTCGATTAACTAAAATTTAGAATTTTCAGGTAAAGATTACCTGAGCACTTTTCAGTTATTACTTTGCATATTTTTTTAAATTAATAATTAAAAATTTAACACGTGACCTCCTTTTCGCTACTATCGTATATAAATAAGGTACATTTTTGTACTGCAACAATATCTAATCTGCCTAGCTTATTAGTTTTAGAATTTCTGATACGGGAAAGTTAATATAATCAGAGCATAACAAGGTTGTTGGCAGTTATTTAATTCCTGATTGAAAAGGAATAGAAATTCAAACTTCTGGATCATGAGTATTTACTGTGAATAATTTACAAATTTTATCTCTTTTTAAAAACTGCAGTAGCATCATAATGTTAATATTGAACTTGCACGTCTATAGAACAATAAAAAAATTTAATTGGTTTATTTTTGCATTTAAACTTTCATTCTAGATTACAATATTTTAGCAAAAACATAAAAAATAAAATTGTGAGCAAGTCAATATTGATTTTGTTTCAAAACTACATATTAATTCTTATATCACATGAAAAGTACAATTATGATGCTCTCAGATCATTTATTCAGTTTCATTACCCTAACATAGTAGCTTTTTTCCAGTTCCCTTTCTCTATTTTTTGATGCTAGGAAATAATTGCAATTCTTTTTAAACTACTGAAATCCTTATTTAATATCAGAAACTATCTAACTTCACTATTAAATTTGTAAAGATGTTATTGCCTTCAATTATTGTTATTTGCCTCAAATAAGACACGAAACCGTTATTTCTCGATCCCTAAACAAGTACTTTTCTATCAGAAGCAATGATCTTATTTAATCTCTTTGAAGTTCACATTGACATCGGTTCCCTTAAATCGTTACGATGACAGTTTCCACAAACAAATTACTTTTCTCCGGTATCTGATCTCTATCACTTGTAAACATGGGAACAGTTCCTTAATTCATTATCTGGATATGAAACTTGCTGAGTTGCTGTGATTTCAACAATGATAGCAAAAAGTGAACGGATAAAGCCAAAGATAATTCTGATACGCATTCAGTGCACACTCACAGCTTATTATTTTATTATTTAAAGCTGAATATGAAAATAAATTTCATTCACACTGGTTCGTTTAACAGGTTCAGACATGTGGGCGCTCACATTTTTTGCCATCGCCTTAGTTCTATGGATATTGTAAGTACTGAATTTATAAAAATATAGAGATTTCAGTTTTATAGTTTAAATACCTTAATGTATAGAAAACGCAATATTATTTTTATATAATATAAGCAATTTGAGCAAACGCATGCGCACAACTAGTAAGTTTTGATGAAAATCACCTAGCTATAAATTAATACTGTCATTTCATACACTGGTGAATCAGCGTTTGATATGAACTTAATTTTCTCAACTTATATTCAGTGGACATTTACGTGGTTATATTTTTAAAAATTATACGGTATTTTTGCACTCTAAAAAGTATTTTAGTACTTGACTGGCAAGAAGAGGTTATTTACGTCCATGTACTGAATTCACATGTATTCATTCGAAAGAAGATAGGAATAGTTACAAGTTCGGAACGACTTTGGTGTACGTTTGCCCTTTATCCAGAGTTTTGCAAACTAGAAATAACGGAAAAATAATTGGAAGCAGTAGACACATTTTAAATATTTCTAATTCTGTGAATAACTAGAGCTTCTGCTTTTTAAATTATATTATGTACTTATTGTGATACTTAATTTTTGCAAAATATTTCTATAATTTTTGTTACCATTTTGAAATTTATTTTTTAAAGACATTTTATTTCCCCATTTCTTACGGAAGCATAAAATTTTTCGTGAGTTATAAACAAGTTAGAGTGCTCGATAAATTACGTTTTCACTTAAATTGCGGGCGCGAAAAAACACAATAGCATAGTTGCCGAAATTTGTCTAATAAAACGAGTGATGAGTGTTTCTGAAAACTACCTGAATTTAAACAAAATATAATTTGTATATGCACACAGTTTGTTATGATATTCATAAATATGAAGGAAAATTTAAGTACCGTAGTTGATAAAGTGGCTAGTAGTTGGTGATTAGTAGCTGAATTGATTAGCTCTTAGAAGTTCCTTGCGCTTATTTGAAGTATTTCAATGCTTTTCTCAAAACCTTAGCAAAAGTCCATTGTTTAGGTTGATAGTGGCTTTTATTTTCATTTCAACAACAAGATAACTCTTCAATTTTAAAATACATGTTATAGCGCGTTTTAGCTCAGAGAGTTTCAGTATAACAGCTCTTACTGCCAAACAGCATCCAAATTTCCTTCTTTGAACATAAATTGGAACTGCAAAGAAGTTTTGTTTTTAATAAAATAAGGGATAGGAAATAAACGTGTTTCTCTCCTTAAGAGTGCGATAATTTTTGTTTGTTATATTCAACAATTATTCATTTTAAATCACTTACATTACAATCATAGACTGGTGTTAGTGAAAATGAAGCATATCGAGGTAACACACGTACTTCTCCTTCAAAGAACCAAAATATAATGAATCATTCAGTCATATAAATGCATTATGTTTTGTTGCTACTTATCTCATTTATCTAACAAGGGCATCGGATGAAGTTCATGTATTTTATCATGGCCAAGAGGCAAAGATTGCGCCTGTCATCGACTTAGGCCTTGGGTACAAATAGAAGATAAATTCTTCTATTTATGCATTAAATAAATAGAAATTAATGATAAGTAAAAAAGAAAGAAACATCAGTAGTTTCATTTTGGTCGCAATTCTGCTCTTCTCAAAAAGTCATATCTCATTTTTTATTATTCCTCTCACTCAACAGACCACGCTACAGTTGTTGCTTCCTTTTTTCCCCTTTATTTATTTAAATTTAGTTCCTATATTCTTTCGTTTCTCCCAAAATGACGCAGAATATTATTAAAGAAATAGGATTTGTATTAAAGTCCCTTGAAATGACTATAGTATTTCCAAAAACTAACTTTAATGTAAAACTGAATTTTGCCCAGCTTTAATTGGGCACACACACACATATATATATATATATAAAGTACGTTGTAGAGTCATTAGGTTATTTCGAAAAGCAGGAGTGATGAAAAATGAGCAACGCCTTCTCCGGGTTCGAACAACGGTCCTCAAGGTTACGCGTTGAGCGTGCTGACCACTACACCACTAAGGCATGCGAAGAAGGCGGGAGAAATACCTTATAATGAAAATATAAATTACAATTTAATTTTAAATTAGCAGTAGCTTTTTAATGCTTAATTTTAATTTGAGTTTTTCTTCTCTCTATTCTAAAAATAGTAACAACGTTTTCTGAACTGTGTCATTTCGAGTTCGAGACTAATCCATATTATATGTCTTTCACATAACGCTGGTGATGTACTTGGAGCTAAAACGCAAACAGCCAAGAATAATTTTATAGCATTATTAATTATCGAATCAAGTGCATTGAAACCGAAACCAACTCATTCTGAATTAAGATTTCCTTTTGAACACAAAGCACCTTTTCTTCCATCTTTGCGGCCGCAAAGATTATTGCTTGTTGATTAAGTATCTTCTGCTAAACAATGCGAAAAGTTACACTTTTCTGGAACAGGCGCGATTGACTTGCAAAGTATTTGCGCTTGGAAATGTTAATTGAAATAAAAAGGAGTATTTAATCTGGCTCGGCTGCCAAGTCTGTTCTTTACAGATCAACATCTCAGTGTCTACGCATTGAACATTCCTACATCATTGCATTTAAGTCTGATTCTTTACATATATGTATATGCGTGCATTATATATATATATAAACAAAAGTTGATAAATTTCAGCTAAGATAGTATATCAATTAAGTGTCGCAGGATGCTTCGAAATTACTTAAATAATCAAGAGATGATAATTAAATCTGAGTTAGGTCATGAAAGAAGGCAGCATTCTAACAGGAAATACAGGTATCAAAATTAAAACAAAAGCATTTCAAATTGAAACAAAAAGATGCAAAAAAATTAATAAAACATAAAAACTTGATTTAAAATATATAAAATAGTTGAAAATTCCTTTTTTCAAGGAGCAATAGAAGAATTTTCAACAAAGCCACGTTTCCGAATTATAGCTAGATCATTGTGAATTCTTGAAACATTAAAAAATAAATTAATTAATTAATTAAAAGAGAGAGCCAATTAAGAAATTTAATTAAAATTTAAACAATTAAAGTGCTTTAAAACCTCAACAAAGTCGCAATTTTTGAAATGTTTTTAATATAATCAATCATCAGAATGTAATCTACTTTGACTTGATCCCAAAACAATTAAAAAATAAACATTAAAAGAAGAAATCGCGAGTAGAGAACCAGAAAAAACATTGGATAACCAAAAGCAATGTGCTAAATAAATTTCGAAACAAAGAATAAAGCAGAATTGCATAAAAGTCTTTGCAGATAAAAAGAAAAATATTTCAAGTCAGAATTAAAAAAGCAAATTAATTTAGTAAGAAGAATTTTACTAAATATAAACATTTCAATTAAAAAGTTCGGAAACATTTTTCGAATTGAGGAGAAGCGAAAAAAAACATATAAAATAGCTATAAGGCTTATAGGCTAGAATGAAAAAAAATAATAAGGCACAAAATTAGAAAAGAAAATATCCTTGAAATTGGGAAAATGTATAATAAAACCAAATCAATAATTCAAATACGTTAACTGGAAATGAAAATTAAAAATAAATTGAAATCTGAATGAAGTGTTACTTTCTCATAGTAATCTTTGTAATTGCTGAGAACGCTGCTAATAAAAGTGTCGAGTTGAATGGTTCATGTTGGTGTGTTAAAAGGAAATAGTAAATAGTCAGGAATGAATTGAAATGTAAAGAGGATGTAAACTTTGTGTAAAATTGAATGAATTTAATTTTATTAAATTAAAATCTAAAAATTAATAAATTAATAGAATTCATAAAATAAATTATTTAAAAAGTAGCGCAAATAATCAAAATTTTCAATTTTAATTGTTTTAATTATTTAAATGAATAATTAATAGAAATAAATTGTGTGTGAAAGAGTTAAAAAATTTGAAATTACTTTTTGCATATGAAAGAAGTAATATGTAGAGGTCGAAATGAAAAGATGAGGAAAAAGTTGTGAAAAGGGAAAAATGATATACGCCAAATAGGTAAAGATATTTTACTGTCTGTACTGTTTCACCAATCTGAAGAGGATTTGAAATTAGTGCATGAAAAGAAAGAATGCAAGAAAACTTTTATTTGATTTACGTAGTATAAGTATTTAAATACGAAAATCAAGCATTTTTCTGAAAATATTTACTGAGCTCCAAAATAAATGAAACATCAGTAACTTTGAAATAAAAGTATGGATTCTAAGTGGAAAATTTTATCATCAGTGGTGTCTGGAAAAATGTCTGTGCATCTTACGGTCAATAATGATTATTATATTTCCTAAACTCAGGTAAGAGGTAAGAATTCTATTGAAAGTACGTTCTTTGCAAACAAACAAAAGAAAACTTTTTTCTTTCCTTTTATAGCTGGAGGAAAAGAAATTTTTCGGTTCTGAAAAAATTAGGAATTCCTGGCCCAGAACCTAATCTTCTATTTGGTAATCTGTTGGAAATGGTAATGAAAGTAAGTTTGACTGTCAGCTTTATGTTACAATCTAACGGACTGAATTAAGTTATTATGATCGTAATCTAGTATAAATTACTGTCATAAATTCACATATTATCCCGAAATTTAGAAGTAATATCAATTTTAAAATAAATTTTATTCCTAAATTTTTTTTTCATTTTATATGTTATCAGCAAAATTATTTGCAAGATAATTTTTTACTTGGTTTTACGTTTTGAATTGAGCTTTAATTGAATGGAAATGACAATTTATTAAATCCTGTCTTAATTACACATCTAATTAATTTTACAGGTATATAGCATATGAAAACTTTGGCTTTTATTTCTAGCTCTCAAAATTTGATTATAATACAATAATAGTTTCTTACTCGTCCCAAAAATTTAACTTCACAATAATTTCTATTTTATTGAAAAGCCTAAAAACTAACACTTTGCATTCTTTAATTTCAAAGCCAAAATAATTCTGTGAACGCGTTAAAGAATCTAAACATTTTTCTTGTCGTTATTCACATGGCCTCTGCTCAAAATAAATTTGTATCTATTTCACACATAAAATTAATGGAAAATGCTTTGGACGCACATAAAATTCAAATGATTAATGAAAATCAAATTTAATGCTCCTTTTCCTTTCTTCATAATAAAAAAACGTTTTGAAAATCTGGAACAGAATGTTAGCATCCCAGCTTTGAATTTGTTTGCGAAATCCAAATTCAACATTAACTGTTCTCTAATTTCTCTAATTGACTGTTCTTTAACCTTCAAAACATTAAAAATATGATAAAAGGGCCCAATAGTTTTTATTTGAGAGAGAAACTGGTAAAGTTATACTGAAAAATAAAATTTGAGCAATATTTTCCATTTATGTTACTGTAAATTTATGACGAACAATAAATTCATAAAACTACTCCCAGTCTTCGAGTTTTATAACTACTATATACAGTATTGTGCGGATCCTCTGAAAGGCATTAATCCCGAACTCAATGCATTGCTGTAAATCTGTTTACTTTTCCTTATCTTATAAGATACAAGAATAAATGGTAAAACTATTTGCTACATTCGGTAAAGCTATTTGGATTCCAATAATACGAATCACACATATTAAGTTATTTCTTGCTTCATTAGAAATAGAATATCAAGTTAGTCATACACGTGTAGAGCTTATGAAGGTCAGGAAAATAGTTTTTAATCCATTTGATTTAGGATTCCTCTAGTGTGGTTCTAAGTTTGATTTTTGGTCAAGATCAGGCTTTGAATGTCAATAAGAAAGCTTGGAATTTGTGATTATCTCATTCTACATTAGTGTTAATCGTACACATGCTCATTAATTTCACTGTAACGGCAATATTTTTTCAGGTTTACTATCTAGAACTAATATTGAAATAATTCTTCAGAACTCTTAAAATGAAATCATTATTTAATATGGGAAAATAACTAAGAGCACTGTCACCGACAGAGAAAGCTATCAGACTTCCAAGAACAATCACCACGAAACTTTTAGGGGTGATTAAGCATGAGAATAAAACAATAGGTTCAAAGTGGGGCATTTCGCAATGGCCTTAAACTTCCAGAATAAAGAATGTAAAACTGCATTTACGTCCGCAGTATTTAAAGGCATGAACTGATAAATATAATGAATGCATCTGTGAGTTATAAGGTCATCGTGTGATAACGTGGGTTACTGGCAGGTAGCATGAGAGTTGTGTGGTAGCAACTGTTTTTTGACTAGGATAATGCAGAGCACTGACATATTCGACTGCTAACAAGTGTAAACGTCTAAAGTTTACGTTGTAAGAAAGCTACCTTTACAGGGCGCAAATCTGAGAAGCGCCAGATAGGAGGGAGCAAACGAATGTCATAGTGATGTGTTGATGCCCAGCATACGGGTGGATGTAAATATGTAAATAATTAGTTCTTTAATAAACCTAGTTTAATAATGTGTGCTATACTGGTCACTAAAGCTAGGTCATTAGCTAACACAAGTAATGCGGTGGAATAATAAGTATACACTGTAATACGATTAACGAAGTGGGTTGTAATCTCATATTGTGCTACAAATATTAATAACGAAGGTGACAGAAATATTCAGCATGCGGCTCAGTTACAATGTACATTGACAAACGCTTGTGCGGGAGTTGTTTACGCTATTCGGAGCAACAAAAGCTCTTCGAAAATATAAGGCAACAGCCAACAAAGTGCAGCAAATTGCCGCTGCTTTTAACGCAGGTGGTACAATGGAGTATAAAGTGGCAGAACTCAGCTAGCGTATGTACATCATATTGAAAACGCGCGTAACAATGAACTGAAAGTTCTACTGGAATTTAATGAAGTGGGACAAAAAAAGGGGTTGTCCTAGTTTTAAAGGTAAAACATATTTCCTTCACTTCCTCAAGCGCTTCTTCCTTGCAGACATAAACATTACTGCTTTGTTCTCTGGAATCCACATCGAGGCAGTTGAGAGAGTGAGAACATATGTATATTGCCGCTAACGGACTAGACACCACCGAAATTTGTTGCCTCGGAGTCTGTACGTTGTGGGTGATCAGTAATGGGGGGAGAAAGTTGCAATCATGAAATCGTCTGTCCTTAAGGATTCAGCCCAGCGCAGAACAGAGTCGTAATGGGACAACTAAGTTCGGACTCATGTTGTTATAGACTCCCTCTTTTAAAGGGTGACTGAGGGTTAGAGGATCCAATCGCTAAATCCCAGTGGTGGAGAATCATCATCCACCACCTTTTTGTTTTAGTTCGGGCGCCACTGTAGAGACATCAAAATTCTTTTGAAAGCAGGAGAGATGAAAAATGAGCAATGCCATGGCCGGGACTCGAACCACGGACTCCTCGAATATACGCCGAGCCTGCTGAGCACTACACCGCGAAGGCATGCTAAGAAAGCGGGAGAAATACCTTATGCACCCCCCTTTTAAAGGGCGACTGGGGATTAGGGGACCCAATCGCCAAATTCTGGTGGTGGAGAATCCTCATTCACCACCTTTTTTAGTCCGGGGCCCATTGTAGAGTAAATAGGATTTATTTAGAAGCAGAAGTCGTGAAAAAGGAGCAGTGTCCTCTCCGGGAATCGAACCACGGACCTCTCGAATACGCTTCAAGCGTGCAGACCACTACATCGCGAAGGCATGCTAATAAAGCGAGATAGCTACCTTGTAAAATAACTAGCAAACCTGTCGCTTAGATTCTACTGCGGGTTTGGTACTCCAAATTCTGTAATGTTATTCTCGAACTAGCTAGGTAAGTATCTAGTTCTTTCTTTTCTGAAAGTGACATACGTACGCGCTTTTCAGTGAGTGGAGTTCCGTTATTCGCTAAATGTAGTGCCCGCATTAATTTTACTGGCAGGGCTGCTGTCTCCTTTTAGATTACCATGTCCTGGGACGACGTATGTGTATGAAATGTGCAACTTTATGATACAGTACGTGATCTTGGTTCAAGAAAGAAAGCTCCAAACCTCACTACTATATTACAACTGCCAAGCTATGGCCTCAAATACTGCAAAGGAGAACCCTTTATACATTTTGTTAGGAGGGATTACGGGCAATTACGAAATGGATACCTTTACACTTGTTTTTTTTATTTCTTTACTTGATCCTCTTTCGAAGTTCCCTGGTGATTGTCATCGGGAAGTCTGAGAGCCTTCTTTGTAAATAGAAGATTAGATCCTTCTAATATGAAAATTTTTTGTATTGGAACGAATATTACTCTTTTGTGTAACAAATAAACCAAATTAGTTTCTCAAATGATACGCCTGACATAAATGTTGCTATTTACTTTTTAGTTCAAATAATTAATTTTTGTCTTCAACTGTCGTCATATTTGTGTATTATTCGTTTTCCTCACAAAAGTTGGGTTTTCAATATCTGTCAGTTGTGATCACATTTTCGACTAAGAATCTTACTTTGAAACAATAAAATAAAATTCGTAGTTTGCATCAAAGGTTAATGAAACTATATCCGTGTAAAACATCAAAACGCAAGTACTATGTTGAGAGCTCTTCGTAAAACATTTTGTACCTAAATCGCATGCATTCTGTGCACTCGGTGTTTTCGCCAAATAACTTTATTAATGTAATATAGTTTAGTTTTCAAATTCAAGTTATAGTAATAAAACTGTTACATGCATTTTACCCATTTATAAAATTATAAAGCCATTTCCTTCGTTGCAGCCATTATTTAAAAATTTTGAAATGAACATTTTTAAAGTAATGAAATAATAACAAATTATTAATAATAAAATTCATTGTTAAGCTGATGTAAGCGCATTGAGTGTAAAAATGCATAAATAAAAAATGCATTGAGTGTAAAAGACGGGTGAATTTGCAGTTGCAGTTTCATTCGAAAATTATGTATTTTCTTCTAGAATCCCATACAGTGCCACAAAGAATGGATCCAAAAGTATGGAAAAGTGGTGGGGTAAGTTGCGACTATCTTTTTTTCAAGTCACTTCTTAGGTTATAATGTATAACCCCTCCTTTAAAAATGAAACTTCACTGATATAAGTTTTTATTTATGATAATGATACATATGGAAATAGAGATTTGGTTGTATATTAATGAGATTGAATGGAGAAAACTTTTCTATGTAAGTGAGTAAATATAATACTGAAGTTAGTAAAATAATTTTTATATTCTTGAAGGAGTATATCAGAGGATTTCGATATTAGATTCATATGATTCTTTTCATTCTTTCTGTATTGTCGAAAGCTCCTTTTTATCTCTACGCGCTTTGTATAAAGCATTTTAAATATTAGTACTACTTTCCTTACGGTTAAAATCAATAAATTAGGCCTAATATTCTGTAGTTTATACAGTGATTAAGTACATGTCGAAGCAGGGAGCATGAAATATCAGCATTGCATTCCCTGAGAATCGAACTTCTGACCTTCCGATTGCTAGTAGGGTGTGCTTCTAGTCCATTTTTCATGAGCTTGTAAGCACTCCCCGAAGATACAGAGTAAACAGGAAGAAAATTACTTTCAATTTAAAAAAATTGTCTTTCAAGGAATCCAGAAGCAGAGATTTTCTTATTAATTATGATTAATTATACAGTAATGGCTAAACCCTTTTGGTATTACGTCTTCGTATCTCTTTTGCTCTTAAAATTATTAGCATTAGAACTTCAAATAAAGTTCACGGAACCCAGTAGCAGATATTTTCCTGTTAATTATGACTAATTATACAGTACTGGCTAAACTCTTTTGGTATTACGTCTCCGTATCTCTTTCGCTCTTAAAATTATTCACATTAGAACTTCAAATACATTTTCACACTAGAAATATCTTTAAAGAGGCAGTTCCACTTTTCATGACAAATTACCTTCATCTCATGAGCCGGTTCGTTTTAATTTTAATCTATTTTTTAAAGTAGCAGTAGTAAAATATGTACAGTTAACAACTCTGTTCAAAGAATTTTCGCAACATTACTAAAGTGTTCATGGCTATAACAATGCAATGAGCTATTTAAGTTCTAAAGCATATGAATTCCTTCTCATGGTTACGTATTACTGAGATGAAAACCTAAATTTTGATTAAAACAGAGAAGAGATACAAGTTTATGTGTTCCCTAATGTCATGTAATATATTTGGGAAACATAATATTATACTTATATTAGTTTTCATACCATAATTAGTTTGTATTCATTTGGATACATCAGGTCAACGTGGACAAAAAGTCATATTTTATCCACCCAAGCTTTATGTACCCCTGGATCACCTAAAACCATTACTCCACTCAATTATACATAGAATTTGTTTCCTTTAGAAAGCACGCGGACGAATCTGAATGCATGTCACAGTATACAAGTGGTCTATTATGCATTACAGTGATACAAGTGTTATTTGTATGTTGTGTTTATATGTATACAAATAGCACTTAATGTGTCAAGCTTTTGATGGTAGAATATTATGTGTTCTACATTTAGATACTACTTTGGAACAGAACCGGTTGTATTGATAACAGATGTAGAACTCCTAAAAAAGATACAAATTTCTGATTTCCATAAATTTATGAACCGACCGGTAAGTATTAATTTCTTTAAGTTCGTAACATGCACGTTGCACAGTTAACAACTTCTATTAATGTCTGCCTTGCTATATATATACATACTCAAAATTTGCAAAATTTACATTTAATTTGAAAAGGCAAATAAAATATCTAAGTATAGCACTGAATGTATTTAAGCGTGAGATCCTGAAGGCAGTGCTTTCGACTATTATTGAAACAACCGTAGCAATTAGGTTTAGAAAAAACTGTTTCATTTTCCATCTGCTGTTTAATCAGACCGATTATAAACGTTACTTACATATTGTACAAGGTTTGTTTCTATAAATTAAGTAAATATGGATTTTCTTCTAAATTAAGGAAATTATATATTAAAAAGTTCTTATAAATTAAGAAATGGGTATTAAAATATTTCTCATAAATTATGTAAATAGGGACTCGAAAAAAGTTTCGCAAAAAGGTTTTATGAATCAGTAAAGAGAGACTTGAAAACATATCGCAGAAAGTTTCTTACAAATTAAGTAAATGCGAATATTTCATTGAACTTTTAATACAAACATTAGAAAGTAGATTCACGAGAAATAATTTTTTCTGTCCATTAAAATTTATACTTTCACTTAAATAATAAACTGGTACGTAAAAGGTAGACCAAGAAATAATTCTAATTCTTTCCATAAATCCATAAAATCAAGAACAAGGTGATATTAGAAGAATTTTACCATCTCTAACTCCATATAAAATACATGTTTATAAAATTAAGAAATAATATTCCAAGCTTCAGATGTATTGCGGATTATAAGAGTATCATATAAGGGAAGGGTATTGCCGGATTTAGTTTCAAAAGTGAATTGTACGGCTGAGTCAATACAATTTATGGAAGATAATATCTGTGATAAATATTCTTTATTGCCATCAAAAAGCACAAAAACGCCGTCTACGTAGAATCCAGAGACGAACAGGTAGTTTCTCAATTAATTTGACCTAAAAATAATGCATGTAAATGTCAGCACTGAGGTTTACCTATGTGTAATCCTTCAGTTTGGCGATAATATTCATTTCGGAAAACAAAGTGGGGTTGACTCAAAGAGACTTTATTAAGAGAAATTAACTCTTTAATTTAAGTATGTGTGAAACAGAATTCTCGAAGCCTAGTTTCCAGACATTTTAAGGCTCCTTCGACTGAAACATTAGTAAATGTGATTTAACATCCAAAGAAACCATATTGGAGTGCAGAGGAGAAATAACTTTAAATTTATAGACGACTTCAAAAGAATTTTTTACAGCGTGAATATTGTTAGAAAGCAAAGGAGAAAATAAGGAAACTAAATTACTTTGCCATATGATATGATGCCGTTTAGAAACTGTAGGTCGAAAAGAAATTCGATTTTTGTGGATTTGGGAGAGCAGTGAATCCTAGCGTAGCTAGAAATAAGTGGAATGAATGTTTTCTTAGACTGAGATGGGAGTATATGAAAGGACTTAACAGCTGTTTTAACTTTCGTGAAGTCAGAAGTTGAAGGATCTTTATGGATTGAGTAGCATGGGGCTTCATTAGTCTGTTTCGCGACTCCATCAATGTACAACGATCTGTCCACCTTTATCAGCTTTGGAAGTTGTAATGTTAGGATTAGAATGAATTTCACGTAAGGCCTTTTTTCCTTTTAGTTAAGATTCGAAAGAAACAATTTGTTACTAAAATCGCATTATGAGCAATTAAGTGGCGGATTGTATTTTTCTGTTTAAAAGTTCAGTTGCTAAGTTTAAAAGATTTTTCAATTGGGACTATAATTTGAGGAACTGAAGGTTTAGATGTCTTTTAAAAATTGAAGTTATATATTTTAATGCTTTCGTATGATCTTTGAAAAATTGAAGTTATATATTTTAATGCTTTCATATGATCCTCCTAACTATTAACATTACAGATACTAACAAATGGTTTAGTATTTACAGAGGGGAGATTATCAGGATGGTAGGGACTAGCCGACTGGAGCGCTAGTTTTTGTAGTTCAGAAAAAAGGACTTTTACGGTTTTGGTTCTAGACCAAGAGAGAGACCAGGAATAAATGAGGAAAAATTTTTAAAAAGAAATGGCAATTTTTGAACGAAGATAATATAATTCATATTCAGTTTTAAATAAACGGTTGCGCGTGTTTCTTATAATGTGAACGAAGAAGTGACAATTTGAATTGATGCATAATTTTCGAAACGTGAGGATTTAAGACTACATTTAACTTTTATAAATTTGGGAATGATATCCTGATGTTTAAATCTTCTATCGAATATTCAATTCAAAACAAAAAAATTGAAACAAATTTTGTTAAAATGAGGTAATAAAGTGTAAAGAAAATGAAAGTGGGAATGTTGTAATCATTTTCTGATCTGCAATGTTTCTTTGTATATGATATATACGTTACCCAGAAACTGCTTTTTGTCAGAACTCAGAGATGAGGAAATATTGTCCGGAAAGATATTCTTGTAATAATGATAGATAAGTGAAAAGATAAGTTCGCAGCAAACCACTCACTTATTTAACTAAACTTTGGTTCCTTGTGAGATTGCCAGGCGAAATGTGAAAAGGATTAAAGAAACCTTTTTATTAAAAACTTAAAACTTAACAATTGCACGGCTTGTGTTTAAAATTCAATATCTGCAGACTAACGCATTTAAGCTAACATAAAATGTAAATTAAAATTTAAGGTAATTAACTCTTAAAATTCGCAGTCTTGTCAAGCCTTGTCTCAGAATTCTGCAAGTGCAACAAACTCGGTTAGAAAAAGGTTAACGCCTGTCTAAAGTAATTCTCGTACCTGGGCGACGACGTATCGCGAAGTTCAGTGTCGTTGCCAAAGCTCTCTTTCTAATTTTCAAGAAATCTCTTTTTTTTTTTACATGTAACTAATCTGCATACTTGGTGGAAGCTGATGGAAGTGGAAGTGATAGTATAGGTAAAAAAGTAAGATAATTGGTTACTTTAAGTAAACTATACAAATATAGGACAAAGAATATGATAAAACAGGAAATAAGAATTTAATTGATTATTAATCTAACAAAAAAAATTTACATTGATTAAATAAAAGCATTTTTGTCTTCTACCATTCCATGATATCAGAATGGCCGAAGAAAGAAATGACAATACATAAAATGAATTTTAAATTTTCGAATGAGACAATCTCGGCTGCAAGCGGATTTAAGCTTTGGCAAATCAGTAAACTATAATTAAAAAGTAATGCAATAATATTCTCTCTTAGAACAAGATAGGATTTATGACTTTTATTAGTTTCTGAAAGGTTAGTAAGTTGCATACAGAAACATTAACAAGCCTGGCAAAAAATGACAAAAAAGAATTAATATTTTATTTTTATTACTTTACTCTGGTTAGAGCCTATTTCGTGGAAGGCGCAGAAAACCTAACGAAATGCGTCGTGTTGAAGGGTTCAGTCAGCAGCTTGTCATCTTGAGAGATAAAAGATGGAAAGACATTCGATCTATTCTCACTCCTTCATTTACTGCTGCGAAGATGAAACAAGTAAGTATTATTAAGAGGAAAATTTGCATAAAGTGCCTCATTATTCAAATTTGAAAAGCATGCCTTATGGAATTTCTCTTTGGCACTGTTACAATAAATTCGCTTTATAGATTTAAATGTTCATTCCAATCTGCAAATCTTTATGTGAGAGTATCCGACAATTTTCAGGAAATTCCTATTTATTTTATAAATTAGAATACATACATCAGTTAAGAAATATATGCGAAGGGCGTTCAATAAGTCCTAAGTACTTACGCAATATTTGTGAGATGAATGAAGCACAAAAAGTAAAGCACACATACTAGGTGTTATTGTTTGGTTTTTGAGATGCTGTTAAAAGCGGCCATGCCTCATAATGTTGAAAAAAATCAAATATCTGTCGGTGACTAAGTTCATGACAAAAGGTAGCATAACATCAAACAGTTATGAACATATGATTGCATTCTATGGTGATACAGCACCTTTTTAGGTAACCATCAAAAGGAGGGCTGCCCTATTTAGATAGGGAAGAATATAGCTAGAAAATGATCCCTGACTAGGCTGCAGTGTAATCATTGGATGTGATCAAGGAAAAACTGAGAGGTAAAGTCAAGGAATGTGTCATGGAAGTAACTAGTGAATGTGTCTGGGATTGTTACAAAAATTGTAACCTATGTTGGCTCAGTGGGCCAATGTTGGTTCAGTGGGCCAAATCTATGTGAACAGATTGAATCGTCGAAATTCAGAACCAGATAGTCACTCAGAGTGTTGAAGCCAGGAATGAAAAAAAAATTGTGTCGAAGTCTTTGAGAATAACTCTCCACGATTTATGCCAACAAAAATTTATATTCGTGGGTAGAGATAACGGATGAAGCAGGACTTCAGTGTGTCAAAGGAAAATAGCGTGGAAATACAGTGAATCTTCCCTATACCACAATTTCGGGACCCAGAAGTATGCCGGGAAAATTTTCGGTATCATTTTTTGAGATGAAAAGGGATCCTTGCTTATGGATTATAAATTACAAAATACCAGGGTGACAATTGTTAATTATGCTAATCTGTTGATTGAATTCCGTCAAATCGTAAAGGCAATATGCTATGGGAAACTCAGAAAAAAATATGTTGATTTTCCACGAGAGCACTTCAGTACGCTGGAGACAAATTTCTCGGATTATTATTCAGCAAAGCAGATTATATTTTCTCCAACCATGATATTTACCAAACCTGGGCTCGTTCGACTTTTTGTGTTGAAAATGTACAGTTTTTTCATATTCCTCGTTACTGCGACGATGATGATTTAAAAGATGCTCCTCAGGAATAGCGTACGGGGCTGCTAATTTTTTTTATTCATGTCTAGAATCCGAAGGTAAATGGATCACTGTCCTAAATGTATCGAAGTCAATGGGAATTATGCAGAAAATCGGAACTGTAATTTTGGATATTTATTTTGTGCAAATTTATTAGGCATAAAATTTATTGAACATCTTCCATATTTATCGATATACCTCTATATCAAGATGTATAGGGAAAAAGCCATTTTTATGGTACTGTTTATAATTGCTTCCTTATTACATTATGGCTCAGGTTTAGTGTCAATAAAAATATAAAACTAGACTCCTTTCCGCAGTAAGGTTTTTGATTTCCTTTATTTTTGATTTCCATCGGTAAAATTACATTTTGTTTAGTTGTAATCAATTAAATAAAATGCTAGTTGCTTTTGATTTCTGTCTTACATTTTAGATAACTATTCGTTTATAAGCTAAGGAAGCCAAGGAAAAACCTCTCAAACAAACGACGTTTTCCTCTATTTCATCTTCAATTTTTAATGTTAAATTTAAAAACATTCCGAATGTCTTAGAACGAGAAACTTCCTACCATGTTGAATACTATTATTTCTAGCTATTATTAATTCATCATTCTAGTTAATGTACTTGCGCCTTATATAGTAAGTACAATGTAATAGTAAGTACAATGTAACTTTAGTCAAATGTGATGCCAGGCATGCTGAAATCGATGAATGCGCGAAAAAAGTTTTGTGAAGTTTTCTATCATTGTCAACAAAAAAGCAAAATACGAACGAATTAACATATAAAGTATGCATAACTGAGCAACATTTATCATACTTTTAATTTAATGTTTTTTCCGCCTAAATTTCGCTATTAAGATTAAACATTTCTGAAAATTTAGATGGCTCCTATAATAAACGATGCCGTCGATTCTTTGATTAACAATGTGGAAAAGAAAAGCAAAGCTGGAGAATCTTTTGATATTTACCCAATGTACCAAGGCCTCACCATGGATGTCATTGGCAGATCAGCATTTGGAATCCAGACAGATGTTCAGAACGATCCAAATGATCCTTTTCTCAGATCGGCTAGAGTTATTTTCTCAGGAGATATTCGAAGTGCTCTCTTTATCATAGCAGGTACTGATATTTAGTTTCTCTATAACATATTCTGATCATATCTCTCTTCCTTCCTAAATGAAAGAAACTAGAAATCTACCACAGAATCGTGCCCACCAGCGGCCGAGCGGTAAAGACGCTGAACACTGGTAGTTCGGTCTGAGGTTCGAGTCCCGCGAACGGGCTGGCTGCATGGGCGTTTTCGTGGTTTTTCCCATGTGTAACGTGTATACGAGCCAGTTTCCCTTAGAAAGTCCTCCACGAAGGCATCCCTCCCCTTCGGCAGATAGCCCTCGTGTGCTTTGCCATAACTGAGTAACCTAACCTAACCTACCACAGAATCCGTGAGTGACAGTGTTCATGAAGGATGGTGTTTTAAAAATATCAACATTGAGTTTAGCTTCAAATTTTTCTTCAGGAATAGAAAGGAACTTCATGTTTATTAAAATTTGAAGGTCAACAATTATCTGCAAAATCCAGACTTACAAAGAGACTTTACTATAAGGTTTAGCACTTACAGTATACAGAAACTTCTTTAGGTTTTCTTTCCCGATTAGGCAAAAACCGATAACTCTCGTAAACTTTTTTTTTTCTCCCTGAGACTTTAATTTTAGTTCTACATTCGCTGTTTCAACCTTAGTCAATCCTCATCTGTTAACTAGTTGTTATTCCTCTCTTCTGTTTTATTACTACTTCCTGCATTATGCGAATTATTTTCGTATTCCTCTTTTTTTTTAAGTTAATTTGTTGAATCAATTCTTAATTCAAATCAGATGCTGAAAGTTTGGAAAATTTGCAGTGTCCTTTGCCAGGGTTCTTTATGCTATACAGTTGTCAAAATAAGAAGTTTATTTTTCTAAAGTTGTTGAAATATGATCTCTATGTGATGAATTAGATTTGAAGATTTAAGCTATGTTTGACAACCTTCATTAATAATACTGTTTCTAAAAATGAATATTAAGATTAGACTTTTCATTTTCCTCGAATTTTTTATTAAATGTTATTTAAGCCACCTTACGATTCCAAAAGAATGGCAGAGCAATAAAGTTGAGTTTTGGATATTGATAAAGAAAGAATCCTACGTTTCTTGATTTAGTTCTAATTTAATTCAAACACCCGCAAATGTAATGTCAAAATATCCCAGTTTATGAAACTTTGAATCTTTCTTTATATTGTTGCCCCTGCTTAAGTTTCAGACATGAAGACTGCTGTCTGCGATCAAAATATGCTTAATTGAAAACTTTGAAACATAATTTCTAAAATAATTCTGTGATTACAAAATTTCCTGAAAATTTGTAAAGTATTTTCTTCTTCCTTTCCTCATTCTTTCGTGGTGCAACTGAAAGCACACACGATGCGTATTCGGGAAGTTCAGAGTTCGAACTCCGGCGACGGTACTGTACATTTTTCAGATCTTCTGTCTCGATAAACCTAATGCCTCTACAAATTGTAGAAGTAAATATGACTTACCCTTCACGAACATGGAGAACTGCTTTGTTTCATACTCAAAACATTATTTATTCAGCGTCATGAATTCTTATTCAAATTGACAGTGTTGTCGGTTTCAGGACAATATCGTCTATCTGCATCTTTGCTAAATATTATGAAGCTTCTGTTTTTATAATTAGATTAAATACGATAATAATTAAACACCGTAAATTTTAATGCTGTAGGTTCCGACTTAAAACAGAAAAGATATGGTGCAAAATGTGCGTGTCAATCAAACTTTCCGAATTTCCGTTTTTTATTAATGAGGAATACAAGATTATCATAAAAAATTTGATCAACTAATGGTGACATCAGAAGAGAAAGATTCAAGCAACCGTTTACTATTTTTACAGGATAAGTCCCAGCGATATGAGAACGAGATATTCGAAATCAAAGCTAGAGTACTTACCATTGTTACATTTAATGCAAAAGTATCTAAAGTGAAACAAACATCAAAATTTCACAACAGAAGAAGATGGGATTGCGAAAAATTATCTTAAACCCATAGTTTCTCCAGTCATGGTCACATGAAGAATTATATCACACTTTATACAAATGAAATTCTGCATCTCTGGAATCACGCGCAGAGTCCTACAGTGTGTCGTGTTATAAACAGGTATTAGAGCTATCCATGTGCAATGGCACCTTATTATGAAAAGAGTAGCAAGCATATTCTAAGTTATAATGAACCATAATTAGCTGAATGCGAGTTACTTTTGTAAGGTTCTTATTTTAAACTAACCAGTTATTATGATTTGGATCTTTAATTTAAATTCTTCTTTCCATATTCCTCATCAGAATCGAAATCCTCCTGAGGGTATTTAAACTGGAGTTTTTGAATGTTTAGGAAAAAGCAACGAAACTGAAAAATTAAGTTCATAGAATTTTAAAATCGTTAGGAAGGATTAGATCCGACTTAAAGTCATAGTTTTGCTTATAGATTGCCGTAACTTCTCATTCGTTTTGCAGTGAAGTACAAATACGAAAGTTGCGCTCACTGCTTTCCAATCTTGCAGATTTTTTGCTCCTGACTTGTACCTGTTTGTCCTCGAAACCGATTGATAACTTGACTAATTCTAAGCTAAATTCAAGGTCGTTTCACTAATTTTATACTGAGTAAGGTATTTGATAGGAAGAAAACCGAGCGAAAACCCTCAACAAGACTTAGCTCCGCTAACATAGCATGAGGTGGTACCAGCTATCTAGAAGCCTGTGTATATTCACTAACAAGGTACCAACAGGTGGCTCAAGAACTTCGATCGAATTGCCACTGGGATGATCAAATTTGTCTGGCGAACATCATATTTTATCTCGCCAGAACCGCTCAACTGTCGTTAGATAATAATCCAGACACATTTACTGGTTGGCCTGTTCTCAGAAATGCTCTCGAAAACAAATTTTGCCGTGCAGCTGCTGTATAGCTCCAAGCTGAAAGACTGCAACTCACACGTGCGCAGCAAATCGATGAGCTATCTGATGCTTACCTTCAAGATGTACTTGCTCCGCGCCGAAAAGCAAACCGTCCATGTTTGAAGAAGAGATAGTGGCCCATCTAATGAAGGACATTGCACCAGGTACTTCCAGACACACATAAATCAGAGTGCTCCTTGTTTGCCGCAACAGATTGTTTAATTTGAAGCTAACTTGACAAGGTAAATATGTGCTCTGAATCCAGAAGTACGGGAAGCAGTTGGAGCTATTATTTTGGGGAATGGATTTCTGATGACACAAATTTACATTTGGCCGCATTTACTTTTAAGCATGCTTCTTTCAGAAGTGATAACACTTCATGTAAATCCCCAGTATGTTCATAAATTGTCTCCCTAGTAAGTATTATATTGTCTAAGTAAAGTTTCTGAAGACAGGTCTTAGAATAAATCCACTGCTCCTGAAATGCGGCGGGTGCTCCGCTTAAGTCAAACAGCACTCTAAGGAATGCATAACCTCCTTATTTGTAATAAATGCGATTTTTGGCCCATTCTGTGCATTCACCCATATCTGAAAATATTCAAGGTGAGGTCTAGCATCGTCATGTATTTTGTGGGTTTTATTTTTCGAATGATTTTGTTTATTGTTGATAAGGGGTAAACTGGATATTTTGTTATGATACTTAGTTTTCTAAAGTTAACAGCAAAACGCCATGCCTTAAAATCCGTAGGTAGGATGTTATTTTTCTTTCGGCGCAATACCACATGGGCCGTAAGGGCTACTTATGGGAATTATAATTTTGTTCTTTAGCATTTCTGCAATATGTTCTTCCATTGTTTCGTCCTTGACCTGTTAGCGGTAGGATTGATCTTCGCAGGAAGGGGGGATTTCCATTTTCTATTGTGTGATTTACCATCTGAGCTAAACCTGAGACCTCAGCAAATAAATCTGAGCATTTTCGTACCTATTGCTCTAGCTTTGCTAGCTCATCTGGATTCAGTTCTTTCAAGCCCAAAGCCGGCGGTTGGACTTCTTTTTTCCACCAGCTTATTCGTTTCCAAGTCCACAGTAGCTTTCTGATAAAAACTTGTAAGGTTACTTTCTTTACGCATTCACACTGTTTGCCTTGGACGACGATTACTATCTTTAATGCGATACCAAACACTGTATAGAATTCAGAGGTTTTCTAAAACATGTTTCTGCAAAAAACTACTTTGTGCTCCTGAGTTCAATATTACATCTCCTAGTACATTATTTAACATAATTTGAATCCCCGGAGGGGCGAATGTTTTTATCAAAACTATAATTGATATTGAGAGAGATATTTTCTTCTGCTGGGTGACTGTACCCTTTCTACACTGACTACTACCTTTTCTTGCTACCTTGACTGTATCCTTTATATTTCAGTACCCCTGAGTAGTTTAATTTAATACTTTCCACTAGCTTCATTTTCTGCGATTTATTTTGTCGATTACCGTTAGTGAGTGAAAATTTCTTCCTGTTATGAAAACGTCTACTGTCATCAAACCTTGGGCTTCCTTCCGCTCCAGATTTACGAAATTATCCGCTTGATTTTTTTTTCTCCGCTCATATTCCACCGTTTGTGTACTCATTTTGTGTACTGTTTGTGTGTTTTTGCCCACTTTTTGAACTTCACAGCGAGATCAAATAACTGCTCTAAGGTTCTCTGGTTTTGTAACTGAACAAAATCCTGAATCTGAGGCAACAACCTCAGTAAGATTTGGACAATTTCCGCATCGAGCCTTTTTTCACCACTTATTGTATGAACATAAGATTAACATAAGATTCTCTACAGCTTATTATGATGCATTTACTTAGTCGAAAGAACAGGCAAAACGTCCCTTGATAACTGTTTCTATTTTGGCTTCTGAATGCAGATATGTGTGTGTGTGTGAATATTATATACATAAGGCATTGCGAACAACAGAGTAATATTATATCCACCGTTTACTTCTTATCTACTGCCTTGTTAAAGATGTACAATGTTTATACATATTATGTTGAACACACACAATCTCCCTGTGCACCACAGATATGCAACTCGGGGCTTACAAAAGTTAACTAAAAGTTTGAATACTACATGCCTAAATAAAACAAGCAAGAACAAAGAACGGCAATCTAGACTTCACAAAAACAGATAAGTTCACTGGCCAGGTCATGCCGAACGTTTTTCAAATTGTTCTGCAAGCATAATATAGGACTATCAAGTATAGGGCAGAAAAAAATTAACTGTTCCACATTTTGAGGTACTTTTTTTGTAAAAACTGAGATACAATAAAATTAATATAGAGCAAAGATGTTTTTATATTGTTTGTAATGTTTTTATATTGCAGTCAGTTTCCGTAGACTAGAAAGATTCTGGTCTTTTGTGAATAGAATGAGACTAGCAATTAAGAACAAAGGGACGAATCCCGTGAATGAGCTCATAGAATCGGTGAAAAATGTCATAAACCTGAGAAGAAAGGATAAGGAGGTAATATTTTAATTGCTTAGTTAGATTTAATGTAATATTAATTCTCCAGTAGTTTTTATTTCTGCGCATGTAATTTTTAGTACTTTTCTCGAATTAATCGTTTCAATCCTAAGCGAATCATTTCATTCTCAGCAGTATAAAAAGGTAATCATTCATTTGGCACTAAGCTGTCGGGTAGCTTTTGTGTCAGTTTTAAGAAATTATCCCATCCCATGTGAGTGTTTCTGGGGGGGGGGTAACTGGTTAGTAAGTCCGTCTGGCAACTGGAAGATCCATTATTCGAATCTTGGAGAGGGTACCGTTGATTCTTCATATTGCTCCGACGAAACCTAATGTTCTGTATAGCACCATCTGAATTAAAGCATAATAGACAATAACTCGTTAGAGACTGGATTTGGTCGAGTGGGTCTTGTGCCTTTTCCCTGTTGCATTTTCAAACGGAATACAAGAAATTACCCCATTCCCCTTTACGTACTCTAGTGCCGTAAGTGGTTAGCTAGTCTAGCTGGCAAGTAGAGAATCCGCGGCTTGAATCACGGCAAAGACAATGTTGATTTTTCGCATTTCTCGCTACGAAATTCAGTGGGGAAATAACAACTGGAGGAAATATTGGAATATTGGAGGAAATATTGGATATCTCTTAAAATATTGGAGGTCGCTTATTTTAAGAAACAGCTCGAGATGCTTCTGGCTAATTTCGTAGCCTGTTTAATCTGCCGAAAATTTCTTAGTAGTCTCTGTTCATTAAGTATGATAAGCAGCATTTCTGCCATTTAATTTACAATGATTTTACACATATTTATGTACATAAAGAAATTTAATGTATAAATATAATATGCAAAAAATTATTCAATTTGCATTGTTGCTAAGTTTATAAAAATATTACTTTTTTTTTTCAATCTTGGCATCTGTTGAGATGGTACAAATGATTTAAACAGGATTTGCTTTAAATAAATTTAGAAAGAATACCGAAAAAAATTAGCATTTAAAAGTCTACTTATTTTCAAGGTAAAGAAACTTCAGAAACTGCTTTTCAGTCACATACTAGTCTATATTTACTGTGAGAAATTTGCTGTTATAATGCGCAAATAAAATTAAAGCCGCCTTATTGGGCTTGTGCTCCTAATAATGCTTCCTGACAAAGCTGCAATTTGATATTTAAAATCTCGTCAGGGTATGACAATAAATATACGAAATGTAACACGATTTTTGAACGTTTCTACACTGGACACTTTTAACTTCGTGACTGACCAACTATTTGAAACATTTCATGCTAAATATGATTTAATTTGGTATGTTCCAAACCATAATGTTGTTGGCGTTATGTAACGAATATATAAAATAGTTAAGAATTATTCTTTTAGTTGCGTGTTTCGTTTCAGATGTGTAAACCTAATAATGATAAATACTCACAGCATCACAAATTTTTCCTTTCGTTTCGTTAAATTTTATATAAAAATTCGAAATCTATAAGAACATCAAATAAATTTCGTTTTGTTTTAACTCTTTTAACAGGAAAAATCTAGCAGTAATAGTTATTTTAAAGACCCGTGATATTCTACATGCTTGCTTATAATGGAAATATATGGCAACAGTTATATGGTTAAGTAATATTGTTTTAGATTTTCTTCGTGAATTTCATCTTTTCACATAAGTAAATAAATTTATTTTTTAAATATTTTTAATTCAAATTTAGAGTCGACGACCCGATCTGCTGCAACTGATGATAGATGCTGAGGTAGAAGACACATCTGTCGTCACGACCGAAGAACTTACAGCTAAAGATGATAACGAGAGCACTGAAAAGAAAACAACAGGTTTTTTCTATTTACTAACCTGCCCAAGAAGCATAAGCCTGAATTGACAGTTATTTCTTTATTTGCAGTTTTATAAAGAACTTCAGGGATTGTGTTCAGTAGCAAAAATGTTTATAATAATTAATGTAGCTTTTATGTGTTTACTTTTTATGTACTAATTTCGCCCTTCTCCGAGTACGTATCCAAGTCGAGCAGAAAATTCTGCGGTTTTTCAAATCGAAGTGCGTTTTCTTCTAATTATTTTGTTGCTGCTGATAAGGATCGACTTTAATCGAAGCAAATGTTTAAATACGGTCATTTCTGCTCACGTTACACAGTTCTAGCATGTATTGTAGTATAATTTTTGTTTCAGTGCAGTTCTAGGAATGGAGAACCCAGAAGCTCATTTTCGTCATATTATGTACTCTTATTTTAAAAAAGTAAAAAAATTGCTAGTCAGACTACTTGTAAAATTTATGCTATACATAAACAAAGTGCTGTTTCTGATGACACAGTTAAAAGACGGTTTGAATAGTTTAAGCATGGAAATTTGAGCCTTGAAGATGATGCCTGCTCTAGACGACCATTCTATGTAAACACGGACCTATTAAAAGAAGCTGTTGATAAACATTCACCGTAAACAGTTCAGGAATTATAAGACATAATAAATATAGAAAACATACAGTATATGACCATTTAATGAAGATGTGTTAGGTAAGCTGCTTCGATTTATAGGTACTCCGTATTTTAAACGAGAAGAACATGGTTGATCGAGTTTCGGTCTGTGATTATTTGCTTGGGGAGGAACTCTTTTTTGGAACGTATCATTACTGGAGATTAGAAGAGGATACTATGCAATAATGTTACAAGAAAAAGATCATAGTGTAAGTCAAAAGGCCCTTCTTTTGTAACATCAAAAGGGGACTTTCGCATGGTCATACTACAAAAAAAATGTATACTTGTAGGGTTTCCCTTAATTTGCATAACAAATTTATTTTAAGTTTGATACCTTTCCTGAACCTCTCAACTTCCCCTAGTATTTTCTCGCCAGGATGTAAATTTAAAGTGAAGTGAAGTGAATATTTAAACGGGTGAATCTGTGAGTTTATTCAGAGCGTGTTTTCGCTAGCCAGCGCACGTATCGTTGCTATCTCGCTATTACGCTAGTAAGCCTCTTAGACATTTCGGATTATCGTCACGCCTGTTAGGTTTTTGTGAGTCAATCTGTTAAGTGTAATTTAGCGTGCTAATCCAGCACTATTTTACTTTAGATTCGACTTGAATTATATTCTACAATTAAGTTTCACGCAAGATGATGGTGTTTTTGTAACGCACGAAGATCGTGCCTTTTTGTTAAACTTTGAATTAATAAAAGGTTACTTTTCACTCTTCTTCTGTGCTGGTAATTCATTTACGCCTGTGCGAGAATTCTCCAGGTTTATTGTAGGATCTAGAATTAGTTTATGTAGAGTATCAGAGACAGATCTCGCATACTATGAACTGTTGTTACCACATCGGACTACAAATTCAGGAAATACTCTTTCCAAATGGCAGTTTTAAAAGCAGAAATTGAAGCAAAACGCCCAGACCTGTTCCACATAACAACGCTTGACCCCACATTTTGATGAAAGTCAGACAAAGACTTACCGAATATGGCTGGGATGTTTTGTTTCACCACCTCATATTCACAAAATTTTGTCCCGTTGGATTTTAAACTCTTCAGACCACTTCGAAATTCGTTGAATAGTCTGGAGTTAATTTCTTTGGAGACTGTCAAACAGCACTTCAGTACAGTTTTATGAATAAATCTAATGATATTTTTAAAAATAAAAATTTCCAGCTGCTGGAGAGATAGGAAAAAGTCCTTGAACAAAATGGTGCTTATATGTGTCTATGAATTGTTTTTATATTTTTTTACTGCTTCATCAAAAGCCGCAGAAATTTACGGATGACCCAATACTGAAGCGGCATAAATATGTTTGATAGCGTCTCCATAAAAATCAGCTACTTAATGAAGCTACCTACTACTTTCGTCAATATTCGGTAGTCAGTTGACGTTTTACAGCCGAATGTCTCAATTTCATTTTATAACCGTTGTTTATATGTTACTTTCTTTTTAAATAGAATCATAAATGCTCATGCAATGTAAAAGCTGTTACATAAAGCAGTTCAAGTGTTATTTCGCTGTATGCTTCCTATTCCGTCTGAAATACACTGCTGGCCACCCAAATTGCAATACCAAGAAAGACAAGAGATATCACAAAAACTTATTTAGTAGATAACATGTTGGCCAAGTATCAAATGATAAAATTTATAGACTTGTGTGAAGTGTGATTTCTTCCAGAATCAGTAGCCAGAGTAGCTCCCATTGTTGGAGATCACCGCTGCCACACGCCACAGCATTGATTCAAAGAGACTTTGGATGTGTTCTTGGGGTACAGCAGACCAAACAGCTTCCACACGTTGCCAAAGTTGATCTGGTGTGGTAGCTTGAGATGTAATCTGGGTCAATCGTTAAGCAACGATGGACCACATGCTTTCTATCGGCGAAAGATCCGGAGAGCGAGCCGGCCAGAGAAGCAATTCAATCTGGCGATTGACGAAGAACCCTTGGTCAATGCGTGCCACATGTGGTTCCGCATTATCCTGTTGAAATATAGCTGTGGGCAAGCCCTGAAGTTAAGGAAGGACAACTGGCTCCAGTACCTCGGAGATGTAGCGCTGGCTGTTTAAAGTACCAGCAATGCGTACTAGAGGAGTGCGAGAGTGACATCCAATACCGCCCCATACCATAATACCCGATGCAGGACCAGTGTGGCGGTGCATAACGCAGCTGCTCAGCATCCTCTCTCCACGGTGTCTCCAGACTCGAATCCGACCATCGTTGTGTTGCAGACAGAAGCGTGACCCGTCAGTAAAGACAATTTCATTCCATTCTGCCGTCCACATCCTTCTTTTATCGCACCATTGGCGGCGGAGACGTCTGTGGTTCCATGTCAAGGGTAGACGAAGCAATGGACGTCGTGCGGACAGATCACTCTACTGTAAACGGCGTCGAATGATGCGCGTAGACACTGGATGATGCGTTACAGACTGAATGTGCTGTGCCATGGTTTGTGATGTGACTGAGCGATCTGTCACTGCCATGCGCACAATGTTCCTGTCATCACGTGAAGTGGTGAACTGAGGTGGATGCGATCGAACACGTCGGTCCGTCGTACCCTCCTGCATCCAACGGTCACATATCCGCGTTACAGTTGTTTGGTTTCGTCCAACACGACTACCGATTTCCCTGAAAGATAATCCACACTCTCGGTAGACCCCTAGCCTTCCTCTGTCAAACTCGGAGACTTGATCAAACGATGATCACTGTTTACTGCGAGTCATAATTGATCGTTTTTTTGAAAAAACCACAAGAAAAACACAATTGCCGAACTTGAAATAGTCGAAAACTCCAAGCCTTAAATAGCGCTTTAAAGCGGCGCCACAGGCGCGAGTAATGTGCGTCTGCGCTGAAATTCTAATCATTTGCATATTTCATGCATGTTGTAAATTTCATGTTATTTGCATGCTTCCTTCAGGGTGTTGCATTTACGGTGGTCAGCAGTGTAATTTGTAAAATATTTTTTTCTTAATATAAAGAACCTCAGGAAAGCAAAGATCTAAGAGAATTGTTTCACTGCTAGCAAATATCTAAATTAAATGAATGCAGAAATATGTATCTGAAAGTTCGTTCGCATGCAGTACAGATTTTAAAATATTGGTGTACGTTAGAGCTTGAAATGGTGAGTAATGTGCCTAATTATACTTTTATGATGAAGGAATGGGCAAAATTCTTCTTTTGATATCTGGTGATAAAAAAATAATGTTAGAAATTGCTACAGAGTTTTGAGCTATGATCATTATTAGAATCGCATTATGGCCAGCCATTGTGGCAAAAGTGGCCGTTCTCGGCCTGCAGACGAGTTATGTTACTACTGAATCGTCAAAGCCATTCTTTTTTTTACCAGTTGGCTCCTGATTTCAGTGAATGAAGTGACTTTACAGATAGGCCGAACAAGACAAAGAGGGCATACGGAGATGGTTAATTTGGACATTTTATTCAGCAAACTTTCAAGAACTGAAGCGACTGAAACTAGTAACTTGTAATACTCCGCTGGATCTGTTATTGATTTCAGTAATATTGCAAATATCCAAGCAAGCAATATGTTTATCTTATTTATTTATAATTCTGCATCTTCAAAAGTTAAATTTTTCTTTTTTATTAAAACTTTATATTGCTTGCTGTCATTCTTAATTTGTACCCCTCCCGTCGATACAAGAAGATATTTAAATTATCAACTATGAGACGTGTTAACGCTTCATAAACAAAGCTTAAAGTAAGTGATGTTTTTAGAAAAAAATAGCGTAATGATCGAACCTTAAGAAAAGAAAAAGCTTAGCGTAAAGACAACTCTAGATGCAGCTTAAGAAAAAGATAAATAAAAATACTAATTCTACATCTTCTTTGTTTTATTTATTTGCTTTTATTTTCTGTTAGAAATATTTATGACTGACTGGAATACGTTATATTTCACAAAGCGTACTATTTGTATTATTTATTTTATAATTCTTAATAATTTTTACAGTAAATATTTAACTGGAGAAAGGAAATAACAATTATCATCTTTAGATTCCTCCCTTAAATTCCTCGTTTTAGAAAACTTAATAAACAGAGTATAAATGTTAAGTAAAAATTTGCTGTTTTTCATTTTTATTTAGGCTCATCATCTGGAAGATTGGTCCGACAAATGACTGACGCTGATATCTTAGACAATTCAGTTCTTTTCTTCTTAGCTGGGTAAAAACATAAGTTCTTTTCATTAATAAGTGGTATAAATTTAAGAAGACTATTTCAGATATAATTTTTTAAATTATCACCAAAATATGCATGTATTAATTTACCATCAATAGCCTTATACCAGAAATAATAACCCATGCTATGATATTATTGCACCACAGAAAAAGCTATGAATTAAATTTTGTCTCCTTTTGTTTTGCTACAGAACTTACTATTGATTGATTGAAAATATACTATTTTTTTATAAAAGAATTACTATTTTTGTTTGTTTGAATTAAAGTTTTGGATTCTAACACTTAAACTTGGCCACTGGATTCCAGGATCTGAGCTAACTCTTTTAAACTCCAGAATGAACATAAATTCAATCGTAAGATGTCACCACTTCTTGTGGAGTTCGTATAGCTTGGTTAGTTTATTCAAGCCCTTCACAGGAAACGGTTACGCATCTTGGAAATGTGGCGGACTTCATAAGAAAAAAAGTCTCACTAATTTCGAAAGGCGTGAAGAAGACAAAGGAAATTTCATTCGAAATATTTTTTGCAGGCTGTCGAACATAGGATGAATCTACCAAAATTTAGCAGCATTAATCGTTTTGTCCTATTCATGGATCAGTTTCTGGCAGCATTTTGCAGTTGTTGAAAGAAAGTTCAGATAGTTAAAACACCAAGCTGAACTAGATTGAAAACGCAAAAATTTAACTGATGTTAGTGTTTAAGAAAATGATGAATACTTACCAGATTCCATATTTAATGGAGATATCGCATATTAGAGAAGAATAATGTTGGAATAATTCTACTAATAAATTCTAATAATAAGTATTTTGCAATAATTTTGAGTGAGTAAATTAATTAGCTAATTTATCTCCGTTATAAGGAAATAGAAATTCAATGAAAGTTTTCCAACATCACCAGTCACCAATAAATGCTTTAAATGTTTTATTTTGATATTTTCTGGCTGTAAAACCTCATAATCCTCTTAATTGCATTTTTAAGAGAGAAAATATATCTTACCAATTACAGAGAAAGGAATTACTGTGAGGGTAAAAACATAAATGCGTGACATTAGCAATTGTATTGACATTAGCAAATAAGTTGACATTAGCAATTGTATTACGTACGACTAAAACAAGACGTGGGCAAGGCCTGTTTCCTGCCTTTGATTACAGCCTTGATCCAGTATACCTGGGCCTAGAACCCCAAATTGTTAGGTTTCCGCAACTATCCTATGGTTTCTTAAAATCCCGTTTTTCCTTCGTAAAAACAAAGAAAGATCCATCAGGACCTCCTTAAGGCGCATTATATCTAGGATCCCAGAAGGCATTAATGAGGCCCTGCATATGGGACAGGTATCAAAGACAGTGATTTGCAGAAAAGCTACTTTTGGATTCTTTGGTGACAGACTTTCAATTTATAAATTACTTGTTAGCTCCAGGGATGTGCATGACTTTGTATTAATTATAACAACACATAAACTCATATGTATAGCTTTGATTATGATGACTTTTTTCTCTCTTAATACTGTTGAACGAATAAGGAATTTTTTTGCAAAGAACGGAATTGTATATGGAATATGTAAAACATAACGATCGTGTGTTACCATTTCTAAAATAGATGCTTTCATACTCAATATATTTTAAATATGCAAAAATGTTCTAAAAATGAAGAGTTAAATTTATCTTTCTTACTAATTTTCTTGCGAAACCAAAAAATAAAACTAATGCTTATTTATTCCTTTATTTATTTATTTTTATATATTTATTAAGCTATGAAACTACAAGCACAGCTCTGGCTTTCACTACACATCTTCTCGTCCATTACCCTGAGGTACAAGATAAAGTAAGAGAAGAAGTGCTACAGCTCTTGAAGTCCGAGGTTGTAAATTTTTAGTAAATAAATAATAAATGTTCATATTTGTTTGCAAATAAATTTCTATATATGTGAAACAAAATTACCCAGTATTTTCGACTCTTTTGTAACCTTAGAGCCTGAACCCTTGCTAATTGCACTGATTTTAAGTATATTCTGTTATTCATAGATGCTTAATATTGAAATCAAATTTATTAGAGAAAATAATATTATAAAAGAATGTCCGCAAAATGTTTCTCTCGTGTATGTGGGATATACTGTCAGTTTAATAAATATGCTGAGTGATATGTAATTTAATAAAAAAAACTTATATTTTTTAATTTTGGATATTTCATTGCGAAGAACGAAGAAAAAGCGTCGGACCCAATAATTACATCCGAGTTTTCCCCTTCGCTGACAATTATTGTCATAAAAATTAGAAACTGAAGCATTTCATATGAATTTGAATGAAAGAAATCAATGTCTTATGCATTAATATAATTTACAAATATATACCTCATTCATTACAGAAAATATTTATAGGCTTCGGGTTACAAATAAAATAATGACCTGCGGTCATAACTAAAACTATTATACTATAATCTCCCAACAAAAGAGGTCATCAAAAAATTTTACGATTAACAATTATTAATTTAATGGAGTTTATTAGAGCATGCTGAGAAGGAAAGATGAGAAAAGCATTGATAGCGGAAAATAATTCTTCGTATACAGAGTAAAAGTACGAATTTGTGGCTTTAATTGGTTTGGTTCACCTGATTACGGCAAAATATGCGAGAGGCCTAAACGAGAGGTACTGACATTTAAGGAAGTATCGTAGTATCTTTTCACGTAGTATCTTTTCAAAGATACTACGTAGTTTGCGAAGAAGTTTGAAATCGTTTAAATGTAATCTTCTGGTTTATTGAAACGTTGGTTAACTATTATAAGTAGCCAAAGCCATTATTATCTAAAAATTAGTGACGGAAAATCTCCGGTAAGTTAATTCAAAAGTTTGTAAGCTTATACCTTAGGATCTTTTATTTTTGGAAGAATGGGATAAATATGTGATATCATTGGAATATTTTTAATTTATGCTTAATTAGGTACATTTATCTTCATTCTCAAAATTTATGTACAGAATTTCGAAGTTAAATGTGACCTTTTTAGAAAGATTTTAGTTTTCTCGTTTTTATTATTGTTTGAATATAATGTTCTCTTTAAACATTTATTTTCAATTAAAACTGCGATGAAAGTTCAAGCCTTTGCCCCCATTCTGTAATCGTTTATCAGCGTCGAAACATTTCTTTCACTTTCATAAATTAACTTTTTTTTATATATTATATGATTTCGCACCATATTATCTTCACTAGTCAAATATTTAGTATGCAATGAAAACAGAATTTAAACTTCTGAATATTTCTCATTATCAATTCGCTCACCCTGCTGTTGAAACAAAAATGATGTTGTTAGATATCTATTAGATAAATCTAATATCTATGTACTAGATAAAAGTTTCTATTGGATTATATGAATTATATAATTAGTTTTTGACTTCTTCTACTTGAGAGCTTAAGTAGAGACAGATTTCAGAGGTAACATAAAATGTATATGGTTTTAAAAGCAGTCAAAAGTAAATTTTGTTCCCGTAGTATCCGTTGATATAGCAGCTTACTAATCAGTTGCATCTAATAATTCTGAAATCAGTAAATAAGACTTTCTCTGCATTGCTCTCTTAAATATTATCCGAAATTCATATATGACATTAGCAATGGATTTATGGTAAGCTCTTAACTACAAATGCGTTGTTATGGTATTTGTTCTGCTTTCTTAGCCTACGGCTTGACGTACCCGTATTTTTCTTTCCACACTTTGTACAAAAGCTTTCCGAATCAACACATTTAATACTGTAAGATCCCCAATACGTAAGGACATCAGTTATGTAAGCAACACTTACTAAAAGAGAAATCAAAGGGATAAAAAGAAGCTTTATTGAAAAAGTAGCATGGAGCGCAATGCGACTGAAGGCCGAAACATCCCTGTGATGGGTCTCCAGCAAGAAACATCCGGTCTTTAATAGGAGATATGATCTTCCCTGACTGCTAGGCAGGTTTCACATCATTTGGCATGCTGGGTATGTGGTTGTTAATGAGCTGTTGAGACATTGCTGCTCGTTCTTCTTGTAGCACCAATCGCAATTTCGGAATCGTTACTGGCCATACGTTACGTGTTTCCACGGGTCTCCCTAGTAAGTTCCGTACATTCTTGATGGGATTTAGATCCAGAGACCTTGCCGACCAAGCCATGTGTTCAATATCTTCACTCTCCAACAGCTCTTCGACAGTAAATGTGCGATGAGGTGGAGCGTTGTCGTCCATGAAGAGGAACTGAGGACCCATAGCCCTTGTGAAAAGACGCATGTAAGGAAGAAGAACCTCGTTACAATAGCAGTCCCAGGTGACGAACCTCCTTGGGAGATATGAAGGTCGGTCCGGCTACCAAGCATTATGTCTGCTCGAACGAGAACTCCGCGACCTCCAAAACAGTCCCTTTTGATGATGTTGAAGGGGTTATTGCGTGTTCCCCGCTCTGTCCAGATGTGTATGTGTCTAGAATCGCAACTCAGACTAAATCTGCTCTCATCTGTAAAGAGTACTCGTCCCCATTCATTGTCTCTCCAATTCCGGTGTTCCCGGCACCACAGAGAACGCCTTCTCCGATGGGCAGGCGTTAGAGGTACACACCGTACAGGGCGTCGTGCAAACAGACCACCACCGTGCAGTCTTCTGGCCACGGTAAAACGCGATATCGGTCGTCCAGTCGCCTGTGTCGTGTGTCTAGCGATTTCTCCCGCTGTCTGCCGCCTGTTTCTTCTGGCCTGTAAGGCAATATACCGGTCATCTGCGGGTGTGGTTCCTCGTGGACGACCACTACTAAACCCCCGGATAGCTGTTCCTGTAGTTTGAAATTGTCTCCAAAGTCGTGAAACGATGCTGTGAGCAATTCCGAACTCTGCAGCCACACTTGTCACACTGCGGCCTTCCTCCAACTTCCCAATGATTCGACCTCGGGTAAAAGCATCCAGATGTCGTCTAACAGATTGATTATTCGCCATTTCTCGCTGAGGCAGCAACTCGGTGTGATTTTAACTGCTATACGGCGTGCAATCTCTTTGCCAGAAATACTGATCTTACACCGACAACATGCTTTCTACTACTCAGACACTCCCCCATTACGTCTACCTGCATATCTGCGCATGTGCTACCGTACATCACCTTACTTAATCTCCTGATTGTTCTTTCTGTCCGCTCTGCCTCTTCGTTCAGCTGATATGCTAATTCTTCGACTTCGTCCTTAATTTTTGCACACCAGTGTATATGTTTTCTAGCTAATCGTCATTACGGTGCCTGGAAAGCTTCATCAAAAACTCAGTTGAATTATACTTTTACAAAATCAAACCGTATGCCCATATAAATGTTTTAAGCAAGCAACTGCATGTGAAACTTGCTGCCCATTTGTGAATTTAGTTTTAGATATTCGAGAAACTGATATAGTGTTTCTTTTATTAGAACGATCTGGATTACTACTCAGTGAACAAGTTGCAGTATTTGGATAATGTGCTGCACGAATCTCTTCGACTTAATCCACCAATTCACCTGTGAGTATTCTGTCAAATATTTTGACTGTATAACTAGTTTGTTTAGCATAATGATAGATTAGAGAACTGTTATACTATTTGTTATTTTCAAGCAAAACGAAATAACTTTAGTTATTTCTTTTTGCTTGAAAGTGCAGAACTTAAAGCTTTAAGCTTGCACAAAATAATTATAAGAATGTTTATTGAGCAATTCATTATGTCATTACTAATTTGAAAATATTTATGAATCTAATTTCCAGTTGTAGTATGAATGAGATATTAAACAAGGGAAAATATTTGATAAAAATTCTTTTATTCGTTATAACAAGTTTTAACCTATTCTGCTTAATATTGAATTGAAATACATGTTCTATTTTATAGGGTAATCAATTACAGATATGCCTTAGAGATAGCTTATGAAGCTCTCTTATGCTTCTTTTGGTATACCGCTGGCCATTAAAATTATTCCACCGTACACTTAGAGGGATCATATTTATTTGAGGAATACATCATGATGGAAATATGAAATAATTAAAGATATATATAATTTTGAGATACAGAACGTACAGAAATCCACATTCCGAGCATTCATCTATGGCAACAAGAGCAGCTGTTGTGGCGTCTGAATATGGAGGTTAACATATTCTGATAGGCATTTTGGGAAATTGCTTCAGTTCCACTCTCAGAGCTCACCAGTTCCTATTGGCGGACGGGTGTTTTCATGCAGTCTTTGTAACAATTAGCTGTTTCCAGTTGGTGAAAGATCTCAAAAACTTCTCGACCAACATTAGAAGCGAACACTCTATTTATTGACGAAGCGTAAGATAACCTGAGCAACGTGCGTTTTCGAATTGTACTGTTAAATGGTGGGGCGATGGAAGGCTTGGCCGCGGATTTCAGAAAGTTATTAACGTAAAGTTGGTTTATTAAAATATCGGATATGCTGGCTAAAGTGAATGGGGATACATCCATTCGTCATGCTAACAAACCAAGTGTGAAATAAAATGCATCTGAAATGTTCTAAAATAATGCAATAAAAGAAAAACAAAATTTTCTATGAGCTCAGATAGGCTATTGACGTTACGCGCTATTCTTCATGTAAACAGAAAGTAAAACTTTTATACTGAATGTCCTGCAAAAATAATTAGTAAAATTCTTGCTTCTGTTTTGGACAGGGTTTCCACCTTCACAAAAATCATTTAATATAGTGGAAATTTCAGGTGATATGTTCCGTCAATGTCCGTAGGTATTTAAAAATCATCTCCAGGACAGAGTTTTATATCCCTTTATTTTTGTTACGAAGATATATTGCGATCACTTGCTTTTAAAATAATTACAACATCCTTTTGTATAAAGATAAAATTTAAAAAGCTCATTTTTAAATTTGAAAATGACTGGTTTTCGAGCTTACCGATTCTTTAAATCATCAGCTTGGTCAAACAAAATTAGGTTAGCTATTGATGATAGTGTATTTGAAACAAGTTGGGGGAAAAAGAGGGACCTTTTACTGCTTCTTTAAAAGTACTAAAACTGTACGAATTTATTTTTCTTAATTATATCTTTCAAGCTTATCATTTGCGAGCTTGGCTTATTTGAAGTTTATAGATTTAGTTCAGTGGTTTTTATTCTTAAATTTTTAATTCCTTTGACTCATTGATCTCAGTACTATGTAATTTTAAGTAAATTATATTGAATGGCTATAATTTTTATTACGGTTTTTACCTCCTAGAAAAATTGCCCGCATGGAGATTATTTTAAAAGAATTCGGCTAAAAATTGTTAACAGAATCTTAAAAATCTGGGAAGTGGAAGTCACTGATCACAGGAAAATATCTCAACAAGGTCGTATAGGGAAATAAGGCCCTTATCTAAAACTTTCGCTTGAGCATCAGGAAGCAAATTTTCGAGTCTAACTAATCAACGTGCTTCAGTTATTATAGATAAAATATGTGCAACAGAAAGCTGATAAAAATGCAGATTCCGGATTTTGGCGTTTAGAGGCTACTTGATAACTTTAACGCTGGGTAAAGGAAAATTATCACTACGGAAAAATTGCTTTTTTCAATTAATTTCGGAATGTGTTTGAATAAATGTGTAATTCGTAATTCTCATCTTGTCTAAAGGATATCATTTCGAAGCTATCACGTTAGGAAGGTTCATGAGAAATTTAAAAGAAAGCCTCACGATCACTAAAGCTGCAATAAAGTTTCGATTTGCGTGAAGGGCTGCTTCATGTGTTTTGCAATATTTAAAAATATTTGTGTACTACCACACGTACTGCAAAGAATTTCTACAGTTGTATAAAAAGACTGTTATTCAAAGGAAACAGAGCAATCAATAATATGTGATCTGGCACTTCCTTGCCGCCTATATTGCAGCACAGAAATGCTTACATCCTGCCAAATCATTGCTCGAATTTTCAATTACGAGGGCTGTATGCGTAGAGAGCAATAAAGAACAATCGTCCATGTAGTATTACCTGGAAACTGCGTCTGCAATGATGTTATGAGCCTCTGAAATTACATGATGGAGCAATGGGCCAATGCTTTGTTCTGCGATGTGAGTCTTTTATTCTGCAATCGCTTTAAAACATCACTTTATCTGACATGGAAAGAATCAGCTATACATAGCTAGAGTGGATACAATAAAAGTAGAGTTGTGGTGGAGCTGAGATTGGCATGGCGTAGGTACTGTGTTATAGGTGTGCTGGGTAATTGCACCCCTTTGAATGACCACTGTAGTAAAAATATAATTAAATACCTTGTTCATTTCCTCAGTGGTGCCATTTGCGAAGGGTTTCTTTTTATGGATACTAATGCCACACCTTATTGAAACTTAGTAGCAGGGAATCTAATGAAGAGAGAGGATATGCTTTGAAGAAAAGAAGCTTCCGTGCCCAGAAAGCTCTATGTCCTGCTCTAGAAGAGAAATAAATTTGCCACCAGAGGTTTCGAAAACATGTGGTAACGAGCTGTTACATCACTATTATTGCTGTATTATAATTCGAAGTAACTATATTCTCTACTGAGAAATCAATTTACCTAAGCTCTGTTAAAGTACTTTTCATCTCCTTTCCCTGCACTCCACTCCTATGTGTATAATTTCTGAAAACCAATCGCTGTACTATCACAACTTTGATCTTTTGTTTATAGCAATTCAAATATTGAATGTTACCCTGTTTTAGATATCGAGAAATAAACAGCTTGTCATATTCATTTCCATTCATGTACAATTTTCTTTATGTATACAAAAATGGCTCTCATCGTTAACTTATGGGGTGGGTAATAAGCAGTGCAGAATTAATGAAAATGCTATATAAAAAGGAAGAAACTTCTACCATTTTTTTAATTTATACATTTTTCATTTGTTACGAAATAGAAGCTTTTAGGAGTTAAATGCTCTAGCGAATCAGTTCCTGAAACGTCAAATAAAAATCTCTATCTGTACGGCGAAAAACTGATGAGGAATTTCAAATGAACCATACTTAGTCAGCCACTTAGCATTTTTCATGATTTGATTTGTCATATCTGCATAGCGAATTAGGTAATTTGGTATCTTGGGGAAAAGACGCTGTGATTTTTTAGATTCGAAGTTTCATATATGAATAGAAAACTCATTGTCTCATGCCATAAGACTAAATTAATGATTAAAGTCTGCAGGAAAATAAAACTAAGTGTCTTCTACATCTACACAATAGCTCAGACATGAAGTTTTACGAAAACGTATCAGAAACCTCATAAAGAAATATTGGTAGGGAAAAAAGAATAGAGAATAAATCTGGCCTAACAGCTCAGATTTATTTGATTATTACATAACTTTTTAATATATTATACTACTTAAATTTGGAATAGCTACCAACAAGTTAAAAAAAGGTGTAAACAAAAGTGCACAACATGCCAGGGGGCAAAAAGGCATGCACAAGAAAAATTAATTTCAGGGTACAATTATGACATGTAGCATGTAATAGTAATATGTGGCTAAAAAGTTTTTAAAACTGTATTTAATATGAGAAAAAATTGTTAAACGTACATTTAATATAATAATTTACGATTTCTGTATACCTCAAAGCAATTAAAATGAAATTTTTGCTTGAGACAAAATCCAAAAAACAATTTTTGTAGTTTAATATGACTTTTTTGGTTGAAACATATGAAAACATTTTATTGTTTGTTTATCCTTTAAAATCAAATATTTTGTTTTGATCGTAAACATGTAATGCCATACAGTATTGATCAGTAGAATGCTATCGCAAATAGGTTTTCATGAATCATTTTTCAATTTTTTTCATTATTTAAAACCTTTTTCCATGGGCATATAAATATGTCTCATTTGCCGCTGTTTCTTTGACAGATTTGTAAACAGAGAATGTGCAGAAGACGTAGACCTTGGTAAAGTCCGTTTGAAAAAAGGATTAGCCATACAAGTGCCTGTATTTAACCTACACAGGGATCCAGAACTGTGGGAAGATCCAGATGAATTCAAGCCTGAAAGGTAGGTTTAACTGATGAAGTTCTAGCCAATAGAGAGGATTACGCTGTACATATTTTAACGTTGTTTTTGATTCTGTGAGTTATCTGGACATGAATTTATTAATGTTATTTACATTTTTAGGTTTTCTCCCGAAAATAAAGAAAAACTTAATCCATTGGCATACCAGCCCTTTGGAGCTGGACCTAGAAACTGCGTTGGCATGAGATTCGCTTTAATGGAAGCTAAGCTAGCATTAGCGAGACTTCTGTCGAAGTATAAACTGAAACCTTGTGCAGAAACTGATAATGTAAGTAAACATTGAAAACGCTGATTAAGGGAAATTTCTTAAAAGATGAATCTAAT
Source organism: Stegodyphus mimosarum (assembly GCA_000611955.2). Classification (NCBI taxonomy): domain Eukaryota; kingdom Metazoa; phylum Arthropoda; class Arachnida; order Araneae; family Eresidae; genus Stegodyphus; species Stegodyphus mimosarum. The sequence goes on from KK119563.1 coordinate 1,249,591, forward strand.
TATATCGAACAAATTTTACCGTTTATCTTTTTTTACGGCTGCGAGTTCAGTTTTTAGCTTAGAAACACTGAGCTTAACTGTATGCGTTCATCAACGGCCGAGTGGTTAAGCCGCTGAACACTGGTGGTTCGGTCCGGGGCTCGATTATCGGCGAACGGGCTGATTGCATGGGCGTTTTCATGGTTTTCCCAATGTGTAACGTTTATACGAGCCAGTTTCTTTCCCTTAGAAAGTCCTCAACGAAGGCATTCCTTAGGCAGGTATCCCTCTAGTGCTTTGCATAATTAAATAAATCAAACTAAACCTTAAATATATGCATCGCACTAGAATACACTTCTTTTAATTTCCACCATCTTCAGCAACTAGCTTACAAAAGTTTCGACGTTATTACGAATCATCTTTTTCATCCTGCAGCTCTAACTGTTTTAAAGTCCACAATAAAGTTTTCATTGAGATATTTTCATAATATAAATAATGATTTTGAAACACGAGTACAATACAGCCGAATTTCGTTAAATTTAATAACTGCAGATATTGTGTTTGCATATTTAGAGACTGATATTTCACAGGTAAATGGGCTTCAATAATTATCTTTACAATTATAGCAGAATTAATCACATGTTTAAAATGAAAACCAAAAGATTTTATGCAGTTATCAAGAGGAGTTTAAAAGAACAAATCAATCAAAATTCTTTCAAATACTTTCCAGAGGTATATTACTTATATGCTGAAACATTAACATCACTCTTTAGTCTATTATTATTTCCTTAACTGCTCAAATTTTAAATTTATGATCATTACCTGAATTAACTGTGAAAAACTGAAGACTTTGTTGTAAACACAAACTACATGCTCAGTATAATATACAATTATGAACGCATATGCAAGAGAATCCGCTTTTTACGTCGTTCCATTCACATTCAAATAAGTTGTCTCTTTTCCTGCTTAAAAGCATCCTACTAACAACAGGAACAATGTCTTAAATGAATCAATAGAATATATATATATGTATATACTCGCTCTAAAAAATAAGCAACAAACGCTAAAAAGTTAAGCATGTAAAAAGGGGAACTAAAACATACAGTTTACATATGAGGTAGGGGTTGCACTGCCGAATGCAAACAACAACAAAAATCAGCATAAAACGCAGTCCTGCAGTCATACCACAAAGCCTTTGAAATGGCATGCCGGATCTATGCGTCAATTCGCAAGCAGCGATAGTTCCATGTAATCCGAGATAGCCAAAGCGGAAAGCATGAGCCGAAGACACCATTTGCACTATGGAAGGCGTTAGAGGGTTGTCGGGATGTTGCAAGACAATGCACTTTCCTTGAGAGCTGAATGTGATCGTAGTTTTATCAGTTGTTGTGGAATCGTTACTAAAAGAATCAAAACCTTTGTAGAAGACGTGGGTCTGGACGCCGGAAAATTACCACAGTAAACCATCTCTTCCTGTTGCTATGTGCAAGACGCCGTAGATCACTAACAGTACGAAACTAACGTAGCATCTCTCTACTGGTACAGGGTGGCCAAACTGTGTCGCATGGACTGCATGAAGGTAAACTGTACGCTCGACGTCTTGTAGTCTGTGTTCCCTTTATCCGAATCACAAGTCAGATCGCGGTTGATCTGGGCACGTGAACATCGCAGTTGGAAACCAGAGCAGCGAGATCACGTACTCTTAACGGATGAGTCCCAATTTAGCAGGCAAAACGATTAGCGAAGGGCAATAATAAAGTGGACGCGCTATCGGGCGCCAGACGTAGTCGAAAAAGACCATTACAGAGGAGGTTGCTTACTTGTATGGGGTGGGATAGCAACAAACGGCCGCATCGATCTCTACATGATTCCTGGTGGTTACGTCACAGTCGTCCGATATCACGTCAAAATTCTGCACTCTCTTGTGCGTCCTTTTAACGCTACAGTGGGTACCGACACGATATTTATGGATGACAACGTCCGACTGCATAGAGCTCCAGAGGTGCGGAGTTATCCGGAAAAAGGAAACCATTCCACATGTACCGTGGCCTGATAGGTCACCGGACCAAAATCCCACAGAGCATGTGCGGAATATGTTGGGAAAACAGACAGCAGGTTATATTGTGCCGCTATGCACCCTCGATGAGCTCCGACAGGCATTAGTACAGGAATGGGCGCTACTGCCACGATAAGCCATCAACGACACTATTGTCTTGCCTCGCCGCTGTCATATGCATTTCACCTAGAGTGTATCATACCCGTTATTAGTGTGATGTTTCCACTGCGCATTCTTCCAAGTTTGGTCTTCGCGATGTGATGGTCTTAACACATGTGTTTGTCTTTGCTTTATTTTTTGCTACGTAGTGCTATGTGGTCTTATAATGATAGGCTAATAATGCTGCACCAAACTCGTGGAACAATTTCACGCATATCCAGTAAATAGTTTTTCTTTTTATCCTGCATTTTGTTTGTGTTACTTATTTTGTTGAGTAGGAATGCATATGTAAGTCTGCAGTTCATCAACAAGTCAGTAGCCCGTACTTAAATCTTAGTACATGGATTTTTCCAGCTCTTTTAAATACATTACGTAACTCAATAATTGCAAATTACTATTTTAAATAATAAGACGGCTCACGTTCATTTATTTGTTCAGTGTGAACGCATGAGAATTCAAGTACCAAAATAAAATGCTGTTAAGCCTTTCTTTTACATTATCCATTAAGTCATTTCTTCTACATCATGTCTTTAATCCAACTTTTTCAGAAAAATAGGTATAATACTGTCTTGCAGTAGTCTATGACGTCAACTAAAATGAAAGAAGATAACAATGAAAGGCCACCACAATCAAAATAATTAATTCTAAATTTGACGAATTCTAATGCTTTTTAAATTGAAATTAAATCTCACTAGAACTACGGAATTAGATTGAGAGAATCAATGTAAAATATTAAGAAATGTTTGAAATTTTCCGAAATTGCAAAAGCACAAACGTTATATTACATTTCAAAGCTATCAATTATAGCAAGCTTATGATAGACCTTTCGGGGAAATCTGAATGAGATCTAATTGCTAAAAGAGTTGAATGGTAATAATTAGTGGGCAGCTTTTTATTTAGTACCTTGTTATTATATTATCTAATATTATTCTCTCTCTTAATAATGGATAATATGCTTCCTTTCGTGATCGTTACCTTTTTGGAGGATTCCTTTAGAGAAATTGGTTGATATTTTCCTTTCATACAAGGTAAACCACAAAGGTACTTATCGAGCCCGTACAACCAATCAGAATGGATGAATCCATTGTCGTACTACTGCTTTTGGTATTTGAATTGTTCATAGAAGGATATGGTAGCAAAATATTTTACTCGAAAATTTAGAGAACTTGTGAAATTATGGAAAAAGAGCTGAGAATGCAACTGTTGCATTTATTTAGCACTTTTCTGCAGATTTTGTGTCACACAAGAATTTTATAACAGCACAATGAGTATCGAGTAAGGCCGTAGTAGGCACGTTGTTAAACAAAATATAAATTTCGGGCAAGGCCAAATTCTGTACCACTACCGTATTTAATTTACTCTCCGAGGGAGGTTTCTTCTCAGGGTTGACCGGACCCTCTTCTCGGCCACCCTGATTAGTTTAAATCCTTTTGTTCCGCTCTTTGCTTCTCCTGCTTCTTCTTGCGATCTCCAAATGCTTTTGGTTGATCCGCCTTCTTGCTATCGCCTTTTTTGACCGATAAGGATACTGCTTACTTTGAAGTTCTGTTGAGATGAGGATCTCTAATACTGGCGGTAATTTGTTAAACATGCGCTTTCAGCTGTTCGTCTGTTCTGGTTTTTCACGCCGAGTTGAAATAGACTTTCCAATCTCTGTGGGTTCCTCACCTCCAGGAAATCCTGAATCGAAGGAAGCAAATGCGGCAAAATTACCTCTGCTGATTCATTATCCAAGCTCATTCCATACAGTAGACTGAATATTTGTATTTTCCGAGAATAAAGTCGACCAAATCTTCAACATTCGTCTGGTATTTACTGAATGGCACTGCTTCCCGTTTTTCTAGGCCTTTGACTACGGAAACGCTTTTGATAGCGCGGTTTTAAAATTTTCCCAGGTGCAGGTTTCGAAACCTGCATCCCCCCAGCATTAATTTTCCGATGCCTTTGAACCAACTAAGAGCTTGGCCTTTTAAGTTAGCCATCGCTATCGTAATCTTCTGCAGGTGATTTATAAAATGTAGTGTAAAATGCAGCTCAAGCTGTTCCAGGAAGTTCATCACCGAAAGTCTGGCATCAAACGTTGCGGCTAGCTTCATAGCTGTCCGCATGACTATGAAACCAAATCCTCCATCGGGTTTACTTATGGCTCAGGTATTTTAAAAGTCGGAGGGTTCAGCGTAAATTTTCCATTTTCCAACGACATGGTTCGTTAAAATGTTTCGGGAGACAAATATAGGGTTCCTCACTTTCATTCTGTCAAATTAAGTGACAAGGAACCTAGTGAACTGCTAAGCGAATAATCATTTAAATTCAAGAACAGAAACGTAATCTCAAGAGGGATTAACTACCCTTTATTTTCTCAAAATAAGATTAGTTAGTAGAGGGCCCCTTTCTTTGGGCTTACAACAAAGCCTCTACTTGGGCTTAATCTCAAAATGTAAGAAATAAGATCTAACTAATGACTGACTAAAGAGATTTAGCCGAAGGTAACACAATTATAAACTAGTTGGACCGTAACATTAAATTAGCCAACGAACTGTCAAAAGGCACGCAATACGGCCGAGCATTGTAACAGCTTAGAGAGACGTATCTCAAAGGCGAACGCTGTTTGTCCTCACTCTGTCTGTCGAAGTCAGTTGAACTTGACTTAAATACTATTCTCTTTCTCATTTGCATTTAACGCGAATAAAAAAAACTCATTCTGGTAGGGAGTTGTAAGTTGAGTCTAGATGAGATAGGAAAGTTGCATTAAATTAAAATAAGTGTTATAAAATTAAAATATACCTTACAAAATTATTGTTGAACAGCAATTAACTGAAAATCAGTCAGCTAGCCTCAGGTGTGAACTAGAAAAAAGCAGCTTCAAGTCTAACGTACTTAAGCATCAATAATGTGTTTATATTTACTTTTATATTTCATAATAATATATACATTTTCAAAAGGGATCATAATGCAAATATTCCCGAATTTCCAACTATAAAGCAAAGTTTTCTTCTGTTTTTTACTTCGAGATATTTATCGATTTAAATAGTGGAATGGGTGAGAAATAATTCGCTGCGTCATGTTTCTTGTGACCAAATGAATATATTTCACCGTCTTCTTTTTTCATACCATAAAATGCGTTTTAGTGTTTGTTTTTAATTAGTAGTATTGAGACAAAAGTAATTGAAACAAAAAATACAATGAAGATTTTCAGTAATATTAAATTGCATTTGTGTATTTACAGGAGCCTATAACTTTGAAGATAGCGGCAGTATCTATAAATCCTAAAAAAGGAGTTCATCTGAAGGCCATTCCATTATAATAATTGCCAAAAATTATGAAACTGTTTAGCAGCTGTAAATGGAGAAATGAAAAGTTAAAACTATTTTGCAGTACAGTATTGCCATTATGATGCCTGTTAACATTGTTAAGATTTGTGATATTTTTATTTTTACCGTTCATATGTTTGAAGAATATATTGAATAAACTTTTAACGCCAAATCTATTGTGTTTTTCTTATTACATTCCGAATCTACAGCTTTTTCTTCTGTCGAGCTTTTGTGAATACCTTTTCGATTTTGAACTTATCAAACAAACAACAAATAATAGATGCACCATGAAGGGCAAGTTATACATTTACAATCGTTGAGGAAAGGTTAGATATTGCAGTGGAATTAAGAAACAGATCAGTTTGCAAAGTCAAATTGTAAGGTTTTAGTTAAACTAACCAAGTTTTATTTTAATTTAAATCTGTCTATTTCCTCTCTGTTTCAACTTCCCGTCAGAAGAAGCGCGCGTTTTCAGCTTATGCTAATTTTGAAGTACAGCGAAGTACTATTTAAGCCAGAGGTAGAAACCTCTTAGTGTGAGAGAGCTTAGTCTCAGACCACGGTCACTCTGCTCAACGTTCGCCTGACCAGCTAGCAGTTTAAATTTATAAGCCATAGTGCTTGCTACGTGATTGCATTGTAAAACAATTTGAAGTGCGTTAGTATTAGTATACCTTGCTACGCACCCTTTTAGGTAGAGGCCAATCTCCGCGAATCGCTCTGTGAGCAAAAAATTTGATTTAAGTTCTATTTTAATTTAGTTAAATTTATTTGATTGTTAAGTTCGACCCAAGTGCGGTCTTTTACTTTTTGTATCTCTCCCGAGTTGGGAAGTGTGTAAATAATAGTGATTTAATTAAAGAGGATTTTAAATCCCTTCACGTGCAGTTATTATCCAGCCCAGCAGTTACATCAGAACAAAGCTTACATTTCATCAGCTCACTGTTCCAGTTCAGGACTTAAAACTTGAGGATAAGAACCCGATTACAGACTGTATTTATGTTTCCAAAAATGATGCACAGAACGCTAAGTCCTGACAAAATGTACTCATCTGTACAGCTGCTTCCTTTACTTTCGGAGCACGCCTTCATTTTATACTATTTGACTTCATCTGTCCTTTGCTGAATGGACAACGTCGTGAATTAACTGGTCTGGATCCAGAATAAATAAGTGATAAAGTATTATTTAATAAATAAGAGCTTTTAAGCTGTTCGATTGGTTTAAGAACGCCATACAGGGTCACCGTTATGAAACTTTAGAGTTTATTCAGGGAAAATGAGATTTAAATTCATTTCGGATTGCCGTTTAATTTAAATTGTTAGGACATTTAATCTGATTTTCATTTCAGTGGCTTAAAATTTAAGCAAATCTTAATCTTAACTATTGTTTTAAATCTGGGTATTAGCATATCATCAAAGGTACTGACTGAAAAGGAAGATGCACGGAATTTATTAAAATTTTGAGAAATAATTTAGTCATACAATTTGTAGAAACTATGTCTTTCTTAAACACTAGGTTTAAAATTACTAGAAATTCTTATTAGAGAAAAAATTATTAGAGTCATTCTTTTATGGAAAAAATGAACTATTTAAAAAATCTAATTTTTTTTACTTAATTATGAGCGTTAATAAAGAGGTTAAAAAAAGATAATTTAAAAGATAAGTCAGACTTAGTTAGACTTTAACTTAAATGATAAGTCCAACCAAGTCCAATATATAGAATTTGCCGATTATCTTAGAAGTTCAACAACAGGTATCTTTTAATTTTTTAAATTAAGTAGAAACTCGTTCTTGGTTCTAGTAGAAAAGCCAATGCTTAAGATAATTTCTTATTATTTGTTTATTTGTGTCTGTTCTTACATTCTTGAATGCTCCTTAATTATTCAAAAGACTGTGTTAAACAATTAATTTAAATATAATTCATAATATGAAATTTTTGACACATTATTATTTTTATATTTCCCATCTAAAATAATTTTGAGCATCATTAAATTTATTTAAATATTGTGTAGTTTTATGAAACCGATACTTAGTTCTTTAAGAATGCTCCTAGTTTTCCATTACTTTAAAATGTGCGATAAAGGAAATCATTATTTTAAAAACATAACCTAGGCAAAATTTGAAAGATAAATAACGAATAAAAGAGACTTTAATATCTTACTTCAACCGAAGAAGAATTAAAGAGTTTCGTCACCTTACTTATATCGTCATACATACACCTACAACTCTGAAAAGCAGGTAAAATTACCTGCTTTCTTACCTTAAAAAAACTTCCCGAAATCAATAACATTTTAGTCTGAAGTTTTAGTTTTGTGCAAGGAAACAGAAGTACAAATTTCGAAAATTTATTTCAAAGCTAAATAAGACAGGAAAGTTACAGGAAAAATCAAGTTCTATATACCCCCCCTCAGGACAGCGTAATATATATAATATACAGGATCTATTCTGGTTTCAAATCATCAAAAATTAATCATTTTGCCTGCATAAATCCTTTTTCCTATGCCACTAAAAGATTTATGAAATGGCTTGCTGATGTAGTTATATATGTCACCGAAGACTGTTCTGCGGTAAACTTGCAATTAACCTAAGCTGAAAATACACTCACGTTTGTGAAAATTGCAACACCAAGAAGGAATCGTCATAATTGAATGCAATTTAATACACAGTTGAGTGGTAGTGGTACAAATAAATGATTAAATGTTCAAAGCAAAAAAACAAGAACAAGAGATCAGAATCAGTATTTTGTGTGGCCACCACGCGCCGCAATAAGTGCTGCTACACGACGTGGCATGGAGTCAAACAAAGTTTGAATGTCTGACTGAGGAAGAGCATTCCATATCGTTTGTACGCGTACCCAAAGTTCGTCTGCAGACGCAACAGGACGAGGATCACGAGCAAGACGCCGACCAATGACATCCCACACATGTTCAATTGGCGACATATCCGGGGAACACGCAGGCCAAGGAAGAAGCTGTACCTGCTGCGCTGCAAAGAAGGATTTAACAATCCGAGCAGTATGAGGGCGGGCATTGTCCTGTTGAAATACAGCGCCTGGCAAGCTTTGAAGGAAGGGAACAGCTTCGGGCTGTAGAACTTCACGGATATACCGGTTGCTGTTCAGATTGCCCACAATTCGTAGCAATTGAGATCGTCTATGATATGCTATGGCGCCCCAGACCATAACTCCGGGTGTTCGTCCACTGTGGCGTTCGATAATGCACTCCGGAAGGTGGCGTTCACCGGCATAGCGTCTGACACGAATGCGGCCATCATGGTACCACAAATTAAAGCGGGATTCGTCAGAAAACACGACATGCTGCCAATCAGCACGCCAGTCTCTATGCTGATTGGCCCATTGTAGCCGCAGGCGGCGATGGTCGTGCGTTAGGGGGATCCTGTATAAAGGAGTCCGTGCGCGCAGTCCACACTGCAGCAGACGTCTACGAATTGATGAAGCACACAATGAAACACCTGTAGCTATTGACCACAGTGCTGCCAATTGTCTAGAGGAAGCTGTACGGTCCGTCCGCGCCATGCGGACCAGGTGTCTATCATCGCGAGCTGACGTCACATTTCGGGGTCCACTCCCGGATTTCCGAGTTGTCCGACACTCGTCCGTCCACTGCTTCCAAACGCGCATCACTGTGCTGCTGTTACGCTGCACACGAGAGGCTACTGCACGATACGACAATCCAGCTTCACGAAGGCCGATGATTCTCCCTCGTTCAAACTCTGTAAGTTGTTCAACTCTCGCTCTCTTTCGTCGACGAGGCATAAGTACAGATTGAGTTAACGTTTACCACTAGCAGATAACCACCGATAACCATACACGCCTCGCTACAGCCGTCTATTTATTCGGATCCATCAGCCGTTCAGAGGGCGCTGCTCAGCATACGCATGCGCTACGGATTTGCAATTCTAATCATTTGCATATCATGCGCTACTTTGCATTTCCTGAAAATTTCAGCTCACTCGCGTAAGTCCTTCATGGTGTTGCAATTTTCACAAACGTGAGTGTAATTTAAAATGAATGTACTTGCGTAATATTTATAAATATTTTTGTCATGTTTTTTATTTTGGTCTCGGGCCGAAAACTATGGCTGCCGACCCCACCATGATAATGCCAACAAGGTGGCAGATTTTTTTAAATAATTTATTTTGCAAGATACTTTCCTACTGTGAATATACAGGTAGAGGAGTTAGAGAGCAATCAGGAAAACTAAATTTACAGTTTGTGGAAAGAAAGAAATGTAGATGCATTAGTAAATATGAAGACAAAAATGAGTAGCATAATGAAAAATTATTCCAACTACTATTGGTGTTTGAATATCTAGGATAATTCGCGCAATAAATGTTGATCAAAACTTAGGTACACAATTCTTGACCGTTATTGTTGTGTGAGTGGATTTCGTTTTGTTTCTGCATTATTAAACTCCTTCATATTACAGAGAATAAGAAGGGAGATTTTCGGTAAAAGTAGGCAGCTGACGAGACGGATTTAGGTGAATACCAGATTGATATGTCTTGCTCTCAAATATAGCCAAAATGCTTCTGCAAAGACTCTGTAGACACTTTCAGTAAAGAGACGGATTTGTCATCAAATCTGCGAAGAAGCCATTGGCGTAGTTTCAAAAGACTGAATAATTTTTTTACAATGGATTTTTATAGATGACAATTAAGCAATTCTACTTCATGACTGTATCATTTTCAGAGATATTTTTCTTACACCGCGCTATTTAAGATTGCTATAAGGAAAGGATATAGCTATTTATGTGACTACATAGTTATTTATATCTGATTTCGCATTTTTTCTGACATCAATACTTAGCTTTAAGTCACCACTTTGATTGATAGAATCTTTCCAAATCTAGCAGAGCCTATTTTCAGCACTGGGTGTTAATTTAGCAGTGGCAAAGGGGATTGTTTCTGTAATCACAATAATGAAAATGCTATCCCTCAGGTTTTCCTAGCTGCACAGAGATACCTAACTCTATATATCATATGGAAGACCTTACATGGAAGCAGTGGGCCTAGCTTCTTCATTCAAAGTAATTACAGTCTTCATCTGAAGAATCTTAGCCATGAACTGTGTCAAAAGAAAAGATATTCGTCCAGTATAAGGGCTGCCGTTTTATTCAGTCATGAATCGAATTGGAATACATGGGACATCTTAAGAGGAGTGCTATGACTTGTTAGTGGTGTGATGATGCTGTCCAATAGATTTACAGAATACATATAAAAGACAGAGCATTAATTCCACGACTACGAGAATTAACTTCCTGTTCGTAGAAAGGTCGAAAAATTCCTACGAGAGTTGGTCTGATACAATCACACATTGGAATAAGTCTCAGAAATTCTGCGTGAATCATATGGGATGATACATAGATGTAGTGTAGAATAATTGCTCTTATCAGCGTAAGCTTTAAACTTCTCAACTATCATGATTACTCTAATAAAATGAAAATAATATTATAAGGTATTTCTCCCGCCTTCTTAGAATCCCTTTGTGGTGTAATGGTCAGCACAATTGCTGCGCATTCGAGAGGTCTGAGGTTCGAGTCCCAGCGAGGGCATTGCTCTTTTTTCATGACCCCTGCTTCGAAATAACCCAATGTCTCTACTGTGGAGCCCGAACTAAAAGGTGATGAATGATGATTCTTCACCACCAGGATTTGGCGAGTGGGTCTCCTAAACCCCAGTTGCCCTTTAAAAGGAGAAGTATATAAGGTATTTCTCCCGCCTTCTTAGCATGCCTTCGTGGTGTAATAGACAGTACACCCGGCTCTATTCGAGAGGTCCGAAGTTCGAGCCCCGGCGAGGGCATTGCTCATTTTTCATGTGTCCTGTTTCGAATAACCTAATGTCTCTACAGTATGTAAGGAAACATAAAAGCGCATACAAAAAGAGTAAATAGAGTAGGATCTAGATAAATTTTTTGCTGTAAGTGTTCGTTCACCTTAAGACTAAAAATGGAATCTACACAAAGATAATCACATGCGTGCGTATGTGTAAACGTGTGAATAATAAATAATGAGCAAAAAGTGAATGTAAGCAGTGGAGGATATATTCTCGTGAGTTGTATAAAGGAATACTTGAAGTCCGGAAGCCTCAGTTTGGGTCTGAACGTGAAGAGATCTGAAAAGATATGTTGTAGAGTTATTAGGATTTTGGAAGCAGGGGAGATGAAGAATCAGCAATGCTATCGCCGGGAATGGAACCACGGACCTCTCGGTTACGCGTCGAGCGTGCTGACCACTACACCACGAAGGCATGCCAAGAAGGCGGGAGAAATACCTAATAATGTCAAATAGCAATATATAGGAAAGCGAAGAAGTAAAAACTAATAAACGCCAGTTTTCTAAACTTAAACGTACTTTCGGAACCAGTAAGTTTTACAATACGTTAATGAATCTCTTCTGCGAAGTATTTATAATATGATTGAAATTCACGGCTTTTGATCTATGTAACATTGCGATGCAATACGTAGTTTCACAGTCAGGAATGTAATTAAATTACACGAAAATAGCAAAAAAAAACTAAAATAGAACACAGAAATGATGGCATTAGCATATGACACTGTAGCATAGGATATACAAATTATGGTATTTTTCAATTCTACTAAAATTGGGCTCAGTCTCTTCTGCGTAAAACAATTTAATACTCTTTTATTAGTAATTTAGTTAAAACGATATAAAAGCTGTCCTTTTTAAGAAAAATATACTACTACAGTTACTATTTAAGAAAAGAAGTTATTTACATTTATGCTTTTTCTCAAGACGAATAATGAACTGAAACACAGATCTTTTTAACAAGCATAGTTTGGGTGAAGACTGCAAGCACGTAAAATGCTTTTTTAAGATTGAATAGCATTAGTTTAGAATTTTTTATCAGCATTATATAACCTAGGAAAAGCAGCCTTTTCCCCACTGATTTTGCTACTTTGAAAATTTCCTTAGCTTCATATAATTAAACTGCTAAACTTGCTAAACCTTAACATGTTAAAGTCTACTATTCATTTTATTTTTATTTTGAAGAATATATAACTCATAAACAAAGATTGGTAGGCTTTTCAGTTGACAAACTGAAATAAGTAACTTTTATACACTCTTTTGCAAAAAAAATCGATGCACCAAGAAGGACTTTTACGGTCGTGACGAAATTTGGTACGCAAAAACATCTTGATCGAACACGCAAATGATCGAACACGCAAAAACATCTTGATCGAACATGCACATGATGAACATGCAAATGAAAACGTTTCAAGGCAAATGAACAGGAATTGCGATCATAACGCGCATTTCTAGTGCACAATTTGCAAAGTATAAAACCAGTAACAGAGGCGGAAAATTCATCTTTTTGTTGCTGCTATTGTAATTCTGTAAAGAAGCAACTAAAGATGCCATTACGACGATATCGAAGACCTTACAGACAACTAAACGACTTCGAACGAGGTTGCATTGTAGGGTTGCGAGAAGCTGGGTGGTAATACCGAGCAACAGGCTGCCACCTGCAGCGTACAGATACTGCTGTGCAAAGATGTCGGCAGCAATGGTTGCTACAAGGAAATTGCCGACGAAATGAAAATTGGAAGGAAATTGCAGAAGAAAGCTCTGGAAAGCCACGTAGCACAAATGCTAGGCGAGATAGGATGACTGTTCGTCAGGCCCGAACCGCCCCAACGGTATCATTGTCGACTATTCAACGCATTACAGCCACGTCTATACCTCTCGTGGTACCATCCACCATCTCACGGCGCTTGTCTGAGGCGGGGTTACACTCACAGAGGCATTTAAGACGTTTACCTTTGACCCCACAACATGATCGGAGTCGTCTGGAGTGGTGTCGCAGCCGATCATCATTGGTGCCATCAGACTGGCATCGTATAGTGTTCAGCGATGAATCCCGCTTCACTGTTGAAGCAGATGACCCCGTGTTCGTGTCTGGAGAGGACGGGGCCAGCGGTCCTAATCAGCCTTTGTTTTACAAAGGCATACAGCCATAACCCCTGGTGTGATAATGTGGGGCGCTATTTCTTATGACAGCAGGTCATCTTTATTCATCCTCTGTACATCTTTAACAGCTCAACGATATGTTGATACCATCCTGTGACTGTTTGCATTACCCTTCAAGGCACGCCAACCTGGGGCCATTTTCCAACAAGATAATGCCAGGCCACATACCGCTCGCATATCTCTGGACTGTCTCCGTGCGCTTGATACTCCTCCTTGGGCAGCAAAGTCACCAGACCTTTCACCAATCGAGCATGTCTGGGACATGGTAGACCGCCAGATACGGTCACCACGAAATATCGCAGATGTGAATCGACAACTGATGAATGCCTGGCAGAATGCGTCGCAGGATAACATTAGGAACCTCTACCACTCCTTGCCTCGACGAATTCAAGCATGCATTGCCATCAGGGGCGGCTCGACCAACTACTAATTTGAACGCGCTATGGGTAATTGTGAGCCGTGAATGGGTACTATGACCTTGATTTTTCAATCATTTTATTACCTGTGTATGAGCTATACACATATTCAATTTCATCAAAAACAACCACTTCCTTCATGGTGCTTCGAGTTTTTTGCAAAAGAGTGGATTTAGATATGCATAGCATTGTGGTATGGAAGACAACAGAAAAGGATGCGTGTTTTTAATGTAAAATTTTGTTTAAACAAATACTTGAAACATTAAATTAGAGATTTATACTGTCAAAATATGCTTACTTTTTCGGGAATGTTTTCAGTGCGGCTATCCAACAAAAATAAAAGGAAGAAAATGCAAGGAATTGAAACTTTGTAATATTTTCATATTTAACATATAATGTGTAATATTTGTATAGCAGTGATGCTTTTAGACCACTGCCATATTTTCAGGGATAAATTTTAAAGCTTTTTTTTCATGTTATGATTTTGCCTTAAAGAATTCAAGATTATTTGCAAGCTTTCTTTGAAAGTCTAATTTCTTATATAAATATACTTGACATCATATTTTTGCCTATCAACTGTTGGGCCTAATCACGAATTTTTTCTCCTCGACCCTAAAGCAAGGACATTCATAAATCAAGGCACTGAGGATAAAAATGATTTTTTTTTAATTCTCTATTTTGACCAAGCTCTTACAAAATTGAGATGAACAGACAGAATCTATGCAGCAAAATTTGAATATTCAGGTTTTCTCAAATTTTAGTGTTTGCTTACTATCAGTAGTAAATAAAGAAATACACCCTTTCTTCATTCACATGTAATTAGTGACTCGCGAAATTTACTGCTGTGTCATTAAAGATAGAAAAAAAACGTGTACATACAAAACAAAGGCACGCAGAAGATTTCACCAAAGATAAGCATAGCGCCGATAAAAGCCATAGATAATTCTGACATTTTTCTCTATGCAATCTTTTAGATTATATTTTATGTTTTATGTTTTTTAAAATTCATGTTATAAACGTCAAATTGCTGCAAATTTGGTTACATTTCACTTTCAGGATGTGGGCGTTCACATTTTTTGCTGTCACTGTGGTTCTGTGGCTCTTGTAAGTATACAAATTTTAAGATAAAGCAGGATCTTGGTTATTTTATAAGGTATTTCTACCGCCTTCTTAGCATGCCTTCGAGGTGTAATGGTTAGCACACTCGGTGCGTATTCGAGGGGTCCGAGGTTCGAGTCCCGGCGAGGGCGTTGCTCATTTTTCACATCTCCTGCTTTCAAAATAACCTAATGACTCTACAGTTTTATTTTATGTGTCTGAAAAGTGAATCATAAAAGTTATTTTTCAGTTATGTTAAAGATTTCATCAATAAATTTTTATATTTCTTATAAGTAATTAAATAACTTCCTAAAAATGTGGTTTCATATACGGTTTACCCTATTGTTGAAATTTTCTTTAAAATTTGAATTGCTACCTTTATGTTATTTTCAACAATTACGTTTGTTTAATTTAAAACATATTTAGATGCTCTGGAGATAATTTGATTCAATTTCTGGCATTCCGTAGAGGTTATGGACAGGATTTGCTCTTAAGTTCTTTGCAACCTTTAAAATTCAGTTGAACTGTTACAGAGCTCTAGAAGCAGTGTTCACTGATAAGAAGTGACTGTATTCTGAGGATTCGGAACGCTTACAGCGCCCCTAGCGAAAATTAGGTTTCCTGTCTTGTAAACGAAGAAAGATACTATGTGAAACTTTTTATTTAACAAAATTGTAAAACGTCTTCTGTATTCAAAACAGAAAACTTATTGTATGCCTATAACATGTAAATGGAAAATAAACAATGAAGTTAAGCAGAAGCAATAATTATGCAAATATTTTGTTCATTTAGAGTTTTCAAGATAATATAAAAAATTAAGCTTGGAAATAATAATCCGCTTAATAAGTTAAGTTTAGTTTAGAATTATCCTGTCAGGACTGTTTGTTCCGTGCATATTCTTGGCGAACATCTTCGTGTAAATCTAAAGTCCTGATCTTGAACAGGGAGCTGAATGCAGCTATGTTCTGTGGTAGAATACTGTGATTAAGTGGTAGAATAACTATACGTAAGAAGGATTTAAAATCCTCTTTTATTAAACCACAATTATTTACAGCCACTTCCCAACTCGGGAGGGATACAGAAAATAATAACCGCTACTTGGGTCTAAGCTGAACAATCAGATAATTTAAACTAAAGCTAAATAGAAATTAAGTAGTCGTTGCTCACAGAGCTATAAACGCGAGGTTGGCCTCTATGCTAAATGGGTGCGTAGCAAGATTTAACTAATACTAACGCACTTAGAATTACTTCAATAAGTAATAGCGTAACAGCGCTACGGCTTAGAATTTAAATACTAACTGGTCAGGCGAACGTCAAATAGAGTAACAGTGGTCTGAGACTAAAAGCTCTCTCACACTAAGAGGTTCCTACTTCTCGCTTAAATATAAACTTGCCTCCACTTCAAATTAGCATAAAGCTGAAACGCGCGCTTATTCTAACGGGAAGTTGAAATAAGAACAGATAGAAAAAGTCAAATTAAAATAAAACTTTGTTAGTTTAACTAAAACTTTACAATCCTTATATAGCAAATAGTACATATTGCATAAATATCGCTGACAATTGCAAATTACCTCACTCACTCAATGCTATAAAGAGTCCAATAACTGTGATAATATTTCTTTCGGATAAAAACTGGATCATAACTATTCTAACTTTCTACGTTGACGATACAGCGGTAACCGTGGGCTCCATCCAACCCAGTAATGACATCTCCCAACTCCAGGATTTATTTAGACATTGGGGACTGGTGCGGGAAATGGAGGATCAGTATTTTGAGCCTGTGAGTTTCTTCTCGTCAGAAGATGCAAAATTCCACAAATAGCACTTATCAGCCTGTACTTATATAAGAAAATTCTGAACCGTGTAAACAATATAAGATATCTGCGGATTATCATTAGCCAAAGGCTCGCATGGGTTTGTCATATTAAGTATATCATAGAAAAAGAATGTGGTATCGCCAACCAAATTTCTAGACCCCTTAGAAATTACTCTGGGTGTCCGTCAATAAAAATAGAAGGATTTGCCTAGCCATTATAAGGCCAATACTATGCTTTCCACGTCCAACCTGGGTCTCAGCCTCAAATCCAGACTTCCACAAACTTCAGGTAGGGCAGAATAAGAGTCTGAAAAGAATTGTAAATACTCAATACCTGATTAGAAACAAACTGATCCATAAATACTTTTGCTGATCTAGAAGTACATAACATTAAAGAAAATTAATTGCTGAATCAATCCGAATAGGAAGTTGAAAATAAGAAAATTGACTGTATTTTACGATGCAGTCATTTTTGTAGATTTGACAAAATATTAATATTTTGTCAGAACGTTAACCGTTAGCGATTAAAGACTCCGTTATCAACCTTTTTTTCTAGTTATCTGTAGAATATTAGCAGTTTTTTTTTTTACTGTTGTGTATTTCTAGATGAATGGATTCGTATGTATTTTTTGTGAAATACTGAGAGTTCGAGTTTAAAAGACATTTATTGTAAGAGAAACTGTCCTACATTTGCTTTGCACATAAACATATAAACCACAAAATCAGCCTGTTCGTCGGGATTTGAACCAGAGCTGAGCTATTAGTATTTAGAGGTCTTTCATCTCGACCATTAGTGGGCATCTAGGGGCAACAAAAGACAGAAAGACAGTCTTTTTTTAACAGCTAATGTATGTGATTGTAATCATAGTGCTCTTCGGTTGTTCAGAAATTCTCTAAATACGGTTCCTGATCGAAATAAAATATTTAGAAATTACGTCAAAGGTCATATTTCACTTTATAAAGCAAAAACCAATATAGGCAAAATTTTACTTAGTTTTTCGAAACAGCTCCCGGATTAGAAGGGGGAAGCAATATGGTAAGGGCTTCTAATATTTATATTAATATTCCAGAGAATGTTATTTCCTAATTTATTAGTTTTATATACGTAATAAAAATTTTAAAAAATTATATTCTTTACAATCAATATATACCTTTATCAATATTTACAGCTGGAGGAAAAGAAGATTTTCAATTTTCAAAGAATTAGGAATTCCTGGACCAGAGCCGAATCTTCTGTTTGGTAATTTATTGGAATTGTTCAGCAAAGTAAATATGATTACGTCATATTCCTAAATTATCATAATCTTATCTGCATTGTATTAAGTTAGAATTTCATACCACGTACGATAAGCGCTTTCTACGCATAGCAAAACTAGATATCAAATATTGTACAATCAAATATTTGTATATTTTAAGCAAAAACAATCTCAAATCCATTTTGAAACTTTTATCTTTTTTAAAATTTGTTATTAAGTAATTTTGATTATGAATTCACTCTTGTAAAAATCTAGGCAGTATATTCATGTATTGCAGATGAATAACTTAATCATAGTATGAAAATTATTATAAACGTGAAATATTATTTTCAATAATGGCAATCAAAAATCATTCTTTATGCTAGCTTTCCAGTATTATTAACTTATTTATTGTAACGCTAATGAAAATTCATTTTTTTCTCTTGCTTTCAAAGTACAAATACTTTTGTGTTATGCATTGCATGAGAATAGTTTAATGATCCAGTTGACAATGATGACTGACGTTATTGTCGTTTTAGCTTTCGCAATAACATAGTGAAATAGCGTAAAGCAGTTATATCTTCTCTGGATAAAAAATGCTAAAGCTTTTGCCTTTCAGTCTGCCTAAAAAGATGCTTTCACTGAGGGCTTTTTAAGGGAAAGTTACTCTTACTCATTTTATGCAGGGAGAAAACTAATAGAAACTTTCCAAATAAAAACTCTTTTTCCTGGTGATAAAATTATTGATTCCATTAACAATTTTCCTCCAATATGTTGATTTTTTTATTTCCACATAAAAACACGATTCTGTGGTTTCATTATTTTACGTGTACTTAAATAAGGTACTGTGAGACTTTCGAAATTAATCCTGCAAGATTTATTTATATTGCAGCAATTCTCTCTGTTAATTTTCCTCTTCTTTCAATTTAAATAAAAAGTTATACATTTTCCTTAAAGAACTTCTGAGCAATGAAACACCTCGCCAGATGATTTGAACGAGTATTTTTACTTCTAGTTTTGAATGACGCAGAAAGACATTGCAGGGAGTATTTGGACTACAGTGAAGATATTAAAGCAGCTCATTTTCTATTTTATTGACTCCTTATTTTTTTTAATTACAGAAACTGGTCAACACTGAGGTAAACAATATATATTAAGTCAGAAAATACAAAAGCACAACTGTATAGTATATCTGTACCGACGTATAATTGCAAGAGTGTTAAAATATTTTTTTTCTAGGATCCTATAAAGTGCCAAAAAGAATGGATCCAGAAATTCGGAAAAGTGGTGGGGTAAGCAAAGAGCTTGTTCATCTTCATCTTAGTTTTTTAATATTGCATATCTTCTTTGACTGAAACCATTTTCATCATGATCACGTATAATAGGGATTTATTAGTTTAAAACATCTTAATGAAGTACAAATAGCATATTTCCGTACAAATACATAACTATTTTTACAGACGTATACAACAGTATTTTTTCTATTTATATTTTCTCTCTTTGTAGATTGTTGAGAATTACTTTTACTCCTACATTATCAAATTTTTAATGCTTTAGCTCTAAAATTAACAAATGTGACTTCCTGTTTCAGACCCTGATTAAAAGAAGTTCATCTTCAGCTCATCAGCAAACACTTCCATAAATGTTAAATTCTCTTGTTGTGTCCAAACCCGTCTGTTATTAGATTTTCTTCAGATTACTAACTCTACCTCTTAACGTTTTCATAAAAATCCCATCCTTTATGCTTAAACATTTCTCAAAGATTGCACTGCTAAATATTTCTTGAGAGAGAGAGATGTTGCAAATACGTATTTAGAGTTTAAAACCGAATCAAATTAGTCACGCCATAATTTGGATCACAAGATACCTTTTATAAGAAAGTCCAGTTTTAGTTCAGGAGGAAAAAAGGGAGAGGGCGGAATATAATAATTAAATTACTTCATAACCTACTGAACTCCGTGGCTACTTTGAAAAGAAACACGGTTCTGTAATAGGCGAAAATGTTCCTGAGAATCTTATGAAAACTATATAACTTAAAAATATTTCCCGCGGTAAACTGACTAACTGTTTTGAACTAATATTAAAAAATGGCGCATATTAAGAATTACATTAAGCAGCAACCAATTAACAAAACTAAAAATTCAAGAAACATTCTAATAAAAAACTTACCACTTTTGTTCTGCTCTCCACATGTAAACAGAGATCTGTTTCAGACAAGGAAATGAATTAAGAGAAATGAAAAACTGTTCAAATTCAGCACTATTTACAGCTTGACACTCCGCACATTATTTTTCTCCCCACAAAAAAGAAGAAATATGTTTTCGCTCAGAAAAATCAGAGAATTACAAAAACTCGGCATCACGCACAAATTTTGGGCCATAAAACTCAATCGTTTAATAAGTATCACTTCAATGAATGTGAATTCTTTTGCCTTCTGTACTTTTGGGCAAAACACATTTTCGAAAGAAATGCAACGCTCAACCGTTAAAGTCCACAGTTTCATGACGATACTGTACAAGAAAAAATATACTTGAATACAACAAAAACAAGCACAAATCAGAAAAATGACTGTCGAATTGGAAGAGGAAATCAGCTCTCGTCTGTTAGGTGAGTGGACATACCTGCGTTGCCACATAAATACATTTTGGCCATGTCAGTGATGCCTATTTTTGTGACGTAGTGCGTTATCTAGTAAACACTTTTCAGCGGGCGGATAATCAGAAAGAACCAAAATATATTTGATATTGGCATTTTTACCAATAGGAGTTGAAGCCTCGTACTTGAAACTTTATATTTTTCTGACATATATGCACTCAAATCTTGCCAGGATATTTGTCTTTGCGAAATAGTGTGCATCCCACAAAATTCTAACGAGTAATAACTCTGGTAACTTTGAATGTAAATTTTTTTCTCATAAATTTAGTTATAAAAAATCCTCCTTCCTTTTTACCCGAGGGGCTCATAGAAAGTTTATTTAGTAGATTACAATATAATTATGTACTCTGCGAATGCGATACATGGATATTGTTCAGAGAACAGCCTTGACGCCAAAAAGGGAGAAACAGCTTATTGTGGTATGGCAGGCAATGATTGTCATTCGATGACGTACTTCCTCTAGATAGACAGCTGTAATAGTTTTCCCTTGCTAAAGGATTATCTGTAGTATTTATTATTAGTATTTATAATTGTAGTATAGTAATTAGTATTTATTACTGTAGTACTTATTATTGTAGTATTTATTATTGTAGTATTTACTTCCGTTGGCATGATGAAATGTCGGCCATACCCTTAAAGAAGCCAAGTTGGCGCAACCAAGGCTGTTCTCCGAACAATATCACGATAGCATATAAGCATTCTGTACCGCACCAGGCGCACAGGGAAAAATCCATACTTATGATTGGACATACTTTCCAATGAAATTATTTTCTCTTGGCGTAATAATGGTGTTTAGACGGGATTCTTGCGGTTTTGTTTTCGAAGAATAACGCGCACTCGTGAGACAGAAGCGTGAAAACTATCATTTTTTTTTTTTTTAAAGAAAAACTGTAGCTGCAGATGGCTTCTTGTTTCATGGACTTAAAAAATTATAAAATCTTTTAAAGATGCTGTTAATATCAGAAGCAATCTTAAGCGCTTAGATTGCATAAATAGCTGAATTCATAAATTTAGTGAAAAAACCAAAAACACGACAATCTCGATCCAACTAAGTATATTATTATTATTATTGCAATTTTGTTGCATTCTGTTCCTTTCACATTGCAGGAAATATTTACTTTGGAAATGTTATGATATTTCCCTGTTAATGTCTATGTCGTTTCTAATATTCTGTTGCCTTAAATGAAAAAAAAAAGTGCATTCAATACTGTCGCTGAATTCAATACACATAAGAAAATAAACGTTCTTCTCCCGACAAACGCTATTTTTATGCAAAGGTACATACAAAAGATGTAACACATTAAGAAATAACAATATTCTTAAAGTAATAGTATTCAATTTAAAATACGTACCTCTATTTCTCCGTTCCAAATCTATATTAGTCTAACTTCAAAAATAAATTTTACTTTTTCAGACTGATTATAAATATTGCAAATTTACTATGTACTGTGTTAGCTCTCAACGTTGTTTTTGCTATTTCCGAAAACTAACTTGTCTCGTGTTTTCGGAGATTGCATCAGCAGAGAATGGATATATAATGAACATGAAATAATAATTAATAATCACAACACTTTTAATATGAAGGGTTTTAATTAAGAATACATTTATTAAAAATCGCTGCACTTATTAAGCACAAGAACTTAATTAGCATAAGAAAAAATAATACTTTTTCTCTCTGAGGGGACAGTAAATTTTTTATATTAAATTCATCACACTATAATGTTGTAAAAAGTGTAATCTTATAGCAACAAAAATACAAAGCATGTAATAATCTTTTCGGTACTGCTATCAAAATGTAAACAAACGGTATGGAGGTGTACTCTCGAACCCAAGCAAAGTCAAGGTATTCCTAAACGTACAGGAAATGACGTCATCGAAAGCCATATCCAATCACTACAAGGGATTTTCCCCTATGTGTATGGCGCGGTACAGAATGTGTATATGCATCCCGATGCATAAGCAGACCTATGTCACGAAGCGGCAGGTTTTGTTTTACAGATAATGAAGTGATACCCGAGTTAGAGAAACAGTAACCTTAAATCGCAAGTATATCTTATCCAAGATAAAAGAGGTTCCATTCCATAGCAGTTTGTGTTTTGATTTTGTAATTTTCGCCATGCTTTTAAAAATATTCCAATTAAACACTGTACTTACAGTAACTGTTCGCTTTTGTATGTATATAAATAAGAACTGATTTTTTTCTCCTTAAAATGTGTATAAATTTGCAATTTTAATATTATGATTCTACATTTAGGTATTATTATGGGACAGAACCAATTGTTCTAATAACAGATGTAGAAATGCTGAAAAAGATTCAAATTTCTGATTTCCACAAATTCATGAATAGACCCGTAAGTTAGCAATTTATTCATTATACGTAGCATTATGTGACATAATTTATTAGTTACACAAATGGATGCCTTTGCGAAAATTTGTTTTATATTTTTAACATTTCACCTGAATGCTAGTAAACTAACAATTTTTATTTCGTCGTTAACTGTTTACTTACTAATCTGAAAATAGTTCTTCCTAAAACACTGAAGTTTCTCTTTTAGAACAGGTATGCACATTTTGTAAACGGCGTATTGTTTAATAGGTTATCTCCTCGAAACTGCGTTCATTCTTAGAAAACAACCGTGGGCTTGTCTCGTTTGGTTTGTCCAGTAGATAAAAGGAGAGATCTTAGGTTCAAATACTAACCGGTCCAAAGCTTCTAAACATTATCTCTTGGAGACGGGAAAATAATTCAAGAGGTTTAAATTATTTTATAAGACCAAGCCTTCTCCGGTAGCATACAATTAGGCCAGAACTCTTCAAGTGGTGACTTTTCATTGTGACTTGTAAATAATACAGAGTATTGATAATATCATCATTAGAGATATACACCGGAAATTCCCAAACTTACTCTTCGCGGTCGTTTCAGCTTGCTAGAAACATTAGCACTTTCCTAAAAATATGAAGTTGGCAGAAGTGGCGTTATTTCTAAAATCTGGTAAAACTCCGGCAGTTCCTTCATCTTACAGACCAGTCTGCCTACTGCCAGCGCTCGGTAAGGTACTGGATAAAGTGATTCTTTCCAGACTTAACTTCTTTCTGCAAAGGACCAAGGACCTAAACCCCAACCAGTAAGGATTCCCAATGGGTAACTCAACTGCGGATGCCGTAAAAGACTTAATGGCCACTATCCAACAGAAGAATGGTAACGACTTGCATTCACGGGCGATAGCAAATAGCATTGGCATTAAGGGAGCCTTTGACTCCCTTTGGTAGCCAGACGTAATGCATTTGCTGCACAATATGGTCTGTCCCACAGCCATTATTACCATCCTTCGCTCGTGCCTTCAAGATCGAAGTGTACAAGTAACATAACATCAGACAGTAGCGTTTATGTCAAAAATGTCTTTAGAGTATGCCCACAAGGGACATGCCTAGGACCAACCCTGTGGAATATATCGGCAAACTCGGCATTTCATCAATTCGAGAGAGTAGAGTATGCTCGAATTATAGCGTACGCGGACGATTTTATGCTAGTTGTGGCAGGAAGGAACAACCTCGAAAAGCGATCTCAGTACTATCTCGATTTATTCTTCCAATGGGCTAGAGCACATAAGCTTCACATTTCGGCACAGAAAATGAAAGCTTTACTCATAGGACGCAGCAGGCAGCTTAGACGCAACCCAAGTGTTAAACTCCATGGGATACCTGTAAAATGTTTCCTCCAATTGAAGTATCTTGGGCTAATACTCGACAACAGACTTTCCTGGATGCCACATGTCAGGAAACCTAAGACTCGAATTAGCATCCTAAGCAACAAAGTGAGAGGCGTGATTTCACATAAATGGGGTATCTTCTCTAAGCTACTAAACATTTGGCATAGAACCATTACAGAGAGCGTAATCACTTACGGAGTGGCAATCTGGGGTGGCGAACTTACCTCTCACATGAGAAGATTCCTGCTCTTTATTCAAGGACAGCAGCTACTTCAAATATGCAGGGCCTACCGCACCACGTCAACACTAACCCTACAACAACTGACAGTAATTTCTGCTCTAGATTTGATAGTTCAAAGGGAGGCAGCTGTCATAAGGGTTACCAGACTGGGTCAAACTTCAGCAATCTGGGGTCATAGTTATCAGCACTTGGATTACGAGGAGCAAAATATCTGCAATAACTTTCGGCAAGCTACTTTTAATCTCTCCGACGGTATCAGCATGAGCATAAACGACCAACCAATTCAAAACAACAATAATAACCTTTTTACAGATGACTCCAAAGCGGAGAACGGCACAAGCAGCGCCTTCTGTAGACTGGGAAATGGTACTGTGACATTTGAGTGGAAGAGGAAACTAAGCTTGAACAACTCGGTATATCAAGCAGAGCTTCTAGCTATGAATGCTGCAATTAGGTATGCGAACACAAGTCAACAGCAGAAATTCTCCGTACTTAGCGATTAGGCATCAAGTCTGGCGGCTATCGCAGGTCAAGCCGGAGTCCCTTGGTATACCGAATTCAGAAACAGCTTCTGGCAATGCCTATCTCACAAAGACGCACCTTAAAATGGGTTTCCGCTCATACAGGGATTGAAGGCAATGAAGCCTCTGACCTACTGACCAAGCAGGCAGCCATTTGACGGATTTACTAGAACGACCAAATAAACTTCTTTGTTCTCACATTAAACAACTTTGACAAGTTTGCTACGAAATTTGCAAAGTAGTGGCAGAGGTAGGACTAAGGACATACCGCTTACTGCCGAAATGTAACATGGAAATAAAGAATCACTGTGCTAACCTAACACAATTCGTGACAGGTCATGGACCATTCCCAGTACATCTCAACAGATTCAGACGTAGGGGTACTCCTTTCTGCGAATGCGGAGAGAAAGACGACGCAGACCACTATTACTTTCATTGTGTGCATACAAGAAACCTTCACTTAAAGAGACCAGCGGACTAATGCCTGGGCAATGTGGACGTCTAAGACGCTCAAAAACAGAGTAAACCCTTGGTGAAATAAAGGATTTCTCAAGACACTGCGTAAGCAGAAACAACCGTGAATAATATTATGTTCGAAATGTTCAGAATTTAAAGCAGGTAATCAGAATAACGCTTGGTGCCTGCAGTTTTGAAGCTATAGAAACTGTTATTAGTATGCAATATTAAACTTCGTCACTTTGGAGTTTTCCCCGCTTTGTTGGTGTATAATTCCGTTTGGTTCATGTCCGTGGTCGTAAGCTATCATAGCGGTGCACTCACTCACTCACTTTGTAGGGAGTCCCTCCTTTACTTAACTAAACTCTATCCGTAATGATACTATGAAGCAACATATTGCCCTGTCCATTAAAGTAACTCCGACTAAGAAGAAAGTCTAAATAAGCTTTTTTTTTAAGCTTTAACTTAATAAGTGCACAGTTTTGCTTGCAGTGCAACCTCAGATGTTTGCAAGACCTTAAGCTAATATAAAACGTAAATTAAATTTAAAGTAATTTAACGCTGGAAATTCGCAAAAACAAAAGCCTACCAAGCATTGATTTAAACCAATCTAACTTCTCAGCTAGCAGAAGGCTAATATCTGTCTAAAGCAATTCTCAGAGCACAGCCACAAAATACCACAATTTTCAGCGTTGCTGCAAGAGCTTATGAGGACTTAGTCTTCTGTGCATACTCTTTGCAAACATGGTGAATTACTTACAAGGTTCTTATCCTCAAATTCTAAGTCCTGAACTGGAACAGGGAGCGGAAGGTACGCTATGTTCTGATGTAACTGCTGGGCTGAAGAATAACTGCACGTGAAGGGATTTGAAATCCTTTTTTTATTCAATCACTATTAATAACAAACCTCCCAATTCGGGAGAGATACAGAACGTAACAGACCACACTTTGGTCAAACTTAACAATCAAATAAATTTAAATGAATTAAAATAGAACTTAAATTAAACGTTGCTTCGCAGAGCAATTCGCGGAAGTTGGCCTCTACCGAAAAGGGTGCGTAGCAAGGTATACTAAATACTACCGCACTTTAATTTATTTTACAATGCAATCACGTAGTAAGCACTATGGCTTATAAATTTAAACTGCTAGCTGGTCAGGCGAACGTTGAGCAGCGTGACCGTGATCTGAGGCAAAGCTCTCACACACCGAGAGGTTTCTACCTCTGCTTAAATAGTGCATGGCTGAACTTCAAAAATTAGCATAAGCTAAAAACGCGCGCTTCTTCTGACAGGAAGTTGAAGCAGAGAGGAGATAGAAAAGATTTAAATTAAAATAAACTTGGTTAGTTTAACTAAAACCTTACAAGCTCACTCTTCAACATTTAAACTCTGTTCTTATATATACTTAGCTAGTTTGCATGCAGGTAAGGGCTGACGAAAGTAGAAATATTAATACGGATATTTTGGTAAAATAGTGAGTTAATTAGCATAAACCTTACACATTCACTACAGCACCATACAATAAAAATGCTGTAATGAAAAAAAAATTGATTTCAGTAGGTATAAAAAAACAGATACGGAGTTTAAACATAAACTTCCTCGTTAAATGCCTAATGAGTAATCGATATTAACAAGTATATGCAATATTAATAAAAAAAAGAAGAGTTCTGATAGTTTTAGATTCGTAACGACTGAGAGTGAAGAAATATGCTGTCGAGGAAATCGACTATATGGAATAAATCTCATATGCAGAAAAATTCTTAAGTATAATTCAGCAATTTTACTTTCTTAGTTAAATGTAAAAAATTAAGGAGGTACTCCTTTCCCTCTGAATAGGCTATCGAAACATCATATTATTTGTATAACAAAATAAGCCTGACAAAGAAAATTAAATGAGAACTGTTATTTTTGATTCGAAAATTAAAACAAAATTTTTCCCCTTTTAGAAACTTTTCGTCGGTCCGTCTGTGAAACCTAAAGAAAAGCAAATAGATGAAAGGCCCTTTTCTCAAAATCTGATTACCTTAAGGGATAAAAGATGGAAGGACATCAGAGCTACTCTTACACCTTCATTCACTGCTTCAAAAATGAAACAAGTAAGTGCAACTGTTGCAAAATAAACGGATAAATAATCAAACTACCCCTTTTGAAAGTAATTAAAAATATATTAAAAAAGTGAGAAGATTACTGTAAAAGTCTAACGTTACCAAAAAACATTATTTTACAGTGCTTAATCTTCTCGCTGAAGCTTCTCTGCTTCTTGTAAGACTTACACTATTGTATTGCTGTAAATTCATATGAATATTAGTTTATATTTATTTGCATCTTTTTGTGTTTCACAATATTGTTTTTGTTTTGAATTGTTACGCATTTGGTTTTCTTCAATCTTTATTTCTTTTGTTGCACTGAAATACAGAAAATGTACTCTATGCTTTGCATACACAGTGGAGCTTTATGTGTTATTTTTTCCAGTTGTTATAAACATTCTTGTTTTCCTACCAAGTAACAAATATGAAGGAAAATTCGCTTCCTGCTGTGCCTGTTTTTCAAAGCTATCAAATTTTCCATAAACTGCAGTTTATTTTTTGAGGACACTCGCGAGGAACAAACCTCTCTATTTTTACAGAGTTGCTAGTGTTAGACTGCAGTAACATTGTAGTAGATTAGAACATTGAGTTAAGTGTAGGTCTCCTTAATTTTTTTTATATCTCCATCACAGAATTACTAAATAATTGACACTCAATAACATTTTTACCTAAATGCAACCTCAATATCCGATTTTTTTACCTATATTTTCACCTTTTGATACTAGATGAAATATGTTTTCTGAAATCTCTCGAAAGCTCTCTTAGACAGGATGCTATAGATCAAGCTTATTAGTAGCTATTCTTGTACATCTATTTACCACTCAGTATATCTCATACTCAGAAGCTTTGTTTTGCTTCAGGAAGCATGCATACAGGGTGTTCCAAAAGTAGCAGGAACAGTAAAAATTCAGTAGTTTGAAAAGCATGGATAGCAACATGATTCAGTTTTCTCAAACTACAAAGAAAGAAAGGGAATTATATTTTCTCAAAGGCAGCATTTTGACTTGAAACCGCAGGTGCACAAAGATCGGCCAACATTATTAGCCATATTGGAAGAAGATCACCATGTGTGAAGTTCGCCATCATGTGATAGGAATTGCATCTGAACCTGCTTAGGTGCTGTGAAGAGTGTCATGCCAAGTCTGATGGCCATTCTCGTGAATGATGGCCATTACACTCAAAATTTGTAATTCTACCTGCATTGCGATTTGTGCTGCGCCACTATGCAAACTTCTGAAACAACTGAAGTAAACTGTGTAGAGATATTAGGTTTATCTTGAAGCGGGAGATTTGAAAAATGAGCAATGCCCTCGCCGGGACTCCAACTTCGGACCTCTCGAATACTCGCGAGCATGCTGACCACTACACCACGAAGGCATGCTAAGAAGGCGGTAGAAATACCTTATCACCTATTGGTGAAAAATGTAACTATGATGAAAAAAGAATTTTCATTACGTAAAAATAAATCTTATGCTTTTCTTTCATCTCTGTAAAAAGCATACCGTGCTATTGCCTAAGTTTATCGAATTCCTGAATTTTTACTTCTTCTGTTACTTTTCGATCACAATTTATTTGAGTTTACTAACACAAAAATAAGTAACAAATGCATTGGAAGTATCTTATGAAGCAGCCAAGAACTTACCAACTAGGTAGATTTTATTTGTTTCACTCATCACATAATAACTATTTAAGTAATACTTACTTAAGAAATGCTTAATTAAGCATTTTTATTTGAATGATAGGATAGAATAAGGAAGACTGTTTCAAATAAACAACTGTTTCCGATTTTTGCTTTATGTAGCTTAAATGCCACGCTTGTTAAAATTAATTAATAAAACTTTAATCATCTCATAATTAAACATACGTATTGTACATTTGCCTTACAATGTGAAATTAAAAGAGATTGTCGAAATCTGTACACGGATCAATACACGATGCCTTTCGAAGTTGTCCTGATAAGCATCCGTACCCCTGGTTTAAATATCACAGGGTAGAGCCATTAGGTTATTTCGTAACAGGAGTCATGAAAAATGAACAACGGCTTCGCCGGGACTCGAACCACGGACCTCTCGAAAACGCGTCGATTGTGCTGACCACTACACCACGAAAGCACGCGAAGGAGGCGAGAGAAATGCCTTATAACAGAAAGCAATGTCAGTGTAACTTTAGTATAATTATTTAGTACAGAATGTAGTTAAGTACTTGCGTAGGCAAACTATGTATCCAGTAAACTAATCTGTATATTCTCCATCGTGTTGTACACACACATGTATGCGTCTTCATGTTCTCCTTGTATGCTGAAAGCCTTTACCCACATTGTCTCCCTGTTCTTCGTCTGTTCTGTACCCAAGATGAGAGACATATTACTTGATATGACCCCACAATTAGTTGTCTGGTATTCCAACAGATAATGGCCGTTTTAATGGGGATCGAGATGTTGGAGAATCGTGTCAAATCCAGCAACCTGGAACTTGTTTATTAAGACAATTACACTCTTGAAGAGCATAATAAGCTGGAGCCGCGTCCTCACTCGATCCTTGAGTACCTCCTCTTGCAGATGAGATATTAATCGCGATTGCAGCATGTGTAAATGAGAATGTCCATTGACATAGTCATAAAATAATATGGTCTGATCATGAAGTGAGTGTTGTTAATACCACAACAGTTAATGGAACAACATCAGACCTAAAATTAAACTGATAGTTTTCTTTTTGATACCTACATTAGTGCTACGGGGACTTTCAGGATTTCTTGTAGAAACATAGCTGTGAAATCCTAAATAGAAATATTAATATAATATTATATTAAGTAGAAATATTAATGAACATACAGTTTTAGAACAATTTTGTTAGTACTTTCTATCTTTTCACCCACGGCGAGGCAGCCGATCAGCCAAGTGGCACCGCTGACAGAATTAACTTTGCTATGTAATACTTTGAGTGTGACTACGAACACTGAACAGAGTTGCTGATACAAAAATATTAGCACTGTATTTTGGTGGTTTCAGATACTGTAAACTGATTATTCAGATTAAATATTTGGCAACTTTCAGATGGCACCTATAATAAATGATGCTGTTGATTCCCTCATTAACAATGTGGAAAAGAAAAGTAACGCTGGAGAATCCTTCGATATTTACCCAATGTATCAGGGTCTTACCATGGATGTCATTGGCAGAACAGCATTCGGAATCCAAACGGATGTTCAAAATGACCCAAATGACCCATTCATCAGATCGGCGAGAGTTCTTTTCTCAGACGACATTCGCAGTGCTTTGGCTATCATAGCAGGTATCTTATTCTTTTTTTCTTCGAAAAATATACTTTTCCAGCAGTAAATACCTTTTTTAGAGTAAGGCTGCAGATCGATTAGAGGACATGAAACCTATACCAGGAAAGTGGAAATAAATCTTCTGCAGCTAAGTCACTATTCCTGTTGTTACGCTAAAATTATCCAAATGCTCTTAATCAGATTTTATTAACATCCTCAACATTTACTAAACAGCTTAGGTCAGGGGTTCTCAATCGGTGGTACCCGTATCACTGGTGGTACGGAAGAGAAAAATGTGGTACGCAAAGAACCAAAGTACTTTTAACTATTAAATTCAAAAATTAAAACCCCAACATCCTGATTGAGTTTTTTCTCTAACACTCGTAAATTTATGCGTTATGAGCTTTGTTCAAGAGTGGTGGTGGTAGTAGTATTTTGTAGTGGTGGTACTAAAGGTTTTCAATTTTTGTTTAGATTGCGTTAGTCAAAAGGTTGAGAACCGCTGGCTTAGGTTAATGGTACCAGCTTAGGTTAATAGTTAATACGTAGAGACATTAGGTTATTTCAAAGCAGAAAACATGAAAAATGAGCAACGCCTTCGCCAGGAGTCGAACCACGGACCTCTGGAATACGCGCCAAGTGTGCTGACCACTACACCACGAAGGCATGTGAAGAAGCGGAAGAAATAGCTTATAAATGTATCTGTTTTAATTAACACAATTAAACTAAGCTTAAGCACTAAGCTTAGGTTAATGGTGTTAATTAAAACTTATTTCTCTCAAAGCTTTTAAAAAGCTGATTTCTCAGATAATTAATTCTTTCGATTTTTACTTTGTGAGACAGATAACATCAAGTTTATTTAATTCCATCTGTTCCAATAACATTTAAATAGCCCTTATCACAGGAGTTTTGAGTAGCTTAATGAAGAGAGATGTCTTAGACGATCTGATCGAAAGCAATACATTTTTCTGCAAAGTTGATACCAGCCTGAGGTTGACTTTTTTTGGCCTAACTCAACATCAAGTTTTCGTTTATAAAGCCTACAGAGGAATATTTTGATTTTCGGTCACCTCATTGGCTGTGTCAAACATTATCAAAAAATAATATTTCTTAAAATTACGCTGATGTTAATATCAATTTGAACAACGTTGCCATTTTTTCGTCACAATTTTATGGATAAATAATCCTGCGAGACAGTTATGCCCGCAATTATGAAATTATGAAAATCAGAAGTGTATTTAAGGGGACCTATCTCCTCCCACAATGTTGAAGGCAAACAAGATCTTTTAGAAGAAGAGAATAATTTAAAGAGAAATAGACGAAAATTATCCACGCTCTCAGAATTTTTTAATACAATCTGGAGTACATTTAAGTGAGAAGGAAACAATGGAATTCTGGGTGTTGCTTCAGTGACTTTTGCAATTAACTAAACTACCCCTTCCAATATAGTAAAATAACAATAACGTCGCTCGAATGCGTTGATTTAGAATATTCTATTAAGACTGATAATTTGTAGCTGAAGCTAGTCGTCACGTTATATGGAAGTGACTTGAATAATAAGTTATTCATAGAGAACATTTAATGGTGAATTTAAAAAATAAAAGCCTTCCCCCAAAAAAGAAAGCTGTAGCAAAAAGACAGACATCATAGTTAGTTTCCTGGCACAAGGCTTATCTTCATACCAACTCCTTTAACTTGCCACACCTGAAAGACGGTTTTCCAGCTTAAATGGTTAATGTTATATTTAAGAAATACTATAACACTTAATTTCTCAAATAAATCTCGTGTGTGAGGAAACGGAGCGTGTAAATACTGGCACATAAAGTAGGTATGAACTGGCAGTGATAGCACTTAAAGCAAGTAAGAAAGATAGGTAAACTTAAAAGAAATAAACAGTTTAATGATTCAAATTTTTTCTCCTCGAAAGTACGGTCGCCAATAATAATACAAGATTTATAGAAGAGACTCATGTATTTGCATATATTACCAAAGTTCTCAGACGTTTCATGCACATTTCCAACAGTTATTATAGTCACCAAATCTTCATCGGATTCAATGATTCAATGAGGCGTTGGTATATCATGCTGGTAATGTGTTCCCAGAAGCTGAAATACATACCTGTCATGTCTAGTGACTACGGTAACGAAGGCAAAGGCCCAAACCCCTTGAATGATTTTTTGATTTTGCTGCTGAAATGCGCTGATATTCTACTGCGCTGAAACCATATTTGTATGCAAATAGCTGGAGGAGCATCAAACAGAAGATTCAGCAAAATATCTTGTAAGGAAATGCCACACAAGAGGCTGTTCAAGTAAATAGATGGGATGTACTGCCCTACGAAATATTTACGTAACCAGCTAGCATAAATATCATTGGAGAATTTTGTATTGTTACGTACGTGATGTCGTGCCATATAAATTATCATGCAGCCAAAGGTAACTAACTAACTAATTATTGGCATTCCCCTTTCCGCCTAAATGAAGGGCACTAAGGGTCCTCTCTCCCCGCAGAACTGGGGCAGGGATTCAACCCCTTTCCCAGAACCTTGGAGGGATCAGTGCCACTCACCTGAAATCCAGGGCGTCACTATTCGTTAATTTGCTACCTACCAGTCGCTTGGGCTGCCAGTCGCAGACCGACCTTACCCAGCAAACCCGAGGCGCTACCCCCGGGCTACTAGAGCCTTTCTGCTCTAAGAGTTGCCAGACTACCGGGACGGCCAATAAGTGACCTTTCCTGGGCCTCCAGAACCACTAGGTTCGTAATTTGTGTACCCCCGTGGCCAAGACGGCCTAGGATCCTAGCCACTAGCTTCTTAGAGTTCTCTACGTCGACCCCCTGGGGGGTAAAAGGTAAGAATTGTGGTAGTTAAATACATCCAAACGTGCAAACAATAACCTCATCAATGAATAAGACGTACTAAGAAGTGAATTTTGTTTGGCAAAGTACAAGATAATTTTAGATGGTGCTGTACTCGTCGAAACGGAAATTTTGTTTTCGAAGGAAAGTATAGTCGGCTAAAGGAAAATGTCAATAGAATGACAAGTACATTATTTAAGAATTCATGGAAACATTACGAAAAGGATGTCCTGAATCAAACACTGATTACTGATGGAAGAAATATTCAATATGCGGTCCACTATATTTTGTTACAAGTTGAAAGCGCAAAATATCATGTTCTACAAGAGATTGGAATGTATCAGTGGTGATGCTGTGGATATGGTGCGCAATGCATATTTTCAAAATCAGTGGAGTTCGCAATGTACAAAACATTGAGGTGTTCCCAAAGCCAGAAGTGGGAAGAGTTACAGCAGGACACATAACGTGGCAGCCATATTGCTCGAAAATGAGGGCTGATAGTCGTGTCATTGGCGAAATGGACGTTCAGCAGCTACTTTATTTGTATTGCAGTTAACGAAATAGCGCTATCTTATGAAAATTGTGATACCCAAATACTCACTCACTTGTGCATAAATGATGTAGTTGCGCAACAGTCATACCACTGGCCAGTGATGGAACAGGTAAAAAGACGTATCTCCTCAAAAATGAATAAGCTATCATTAAATGCTGCGGTAAGCCCTCACACAGTGATCTTTGCAGAATGAATAGGAAATGGTTGCAGCGGGAAAGGATTCTCATACACTCATATTCATTCATATTAACAGCACCTTGGAGATGGAAATGGGCTATGGCTGTCCTTTGTTCCAATTCCATACGAGCAAAGAACTGTAAGGTAAAATTTTCTTGTTATGACAAGTCAGCAGAAATGTCTGAACATGTATAATTTTGTACAGAGAGCATTGCAGAATATTTCGTAAAAATTTATAAACCGTACTGACAGGCATGTCTAATCATCAGACCGTTCTTAGTGCACAGTAGTTTCCCATAAAACTGCTCCTCTCTTCCTGTAGTGCTATAGCCACATCTTCCACTAAAGTAGAAGCAATAGCTTTCCTGTCTCTGCCAGGATGCACATACAATGAACCGATCTCTTCCAGGTTGAGAATCGTCTTTGTGGGCAGTACGTAGACACTGCACCAAATCTTTTATATCCGGAACTTTCTAGGAGCAATTAAAGCACAAAAACTGTCCTGCTAAAAGGCTTCACGAGCAGAGGGCGATACTTCAGTGGCAAAGGCTCAGATGCATATTAATAGAAACTTGATGTGCGGTACGTATATGCTAATTAATCTCGAGCGAGTCCTAGCGGCTAATTCCGCCTTCGAGAAGCAAAGTTTCCTTACTGCACGCCTGATGCATTTTGGAAGTATTTGTTTGTCATTGCGAAAACAAATTCTATTGCTTCTTGTACATTCAGATAAAATTCTAGGTCATTTTGACCAGTAGTTCTTTCTTTAGAACGCTTTGAAATCGGAACATTAAATGTAATTACCCTGTACAAAATACGATTATTCGGTTTATTAAATAAAATAGGTTCCCAAATTATGCATCGAAAAACAACTCCATACACATTAGGTATACCTTTAAATAATGTTGCAAAAGTTGATAACGTTGATAACGTTAAACCTTAACAGGAGGTCAATATAGGACGGGCGGATGGATAACGTTTAGTAAATATGCAAATATTCCTATTACCTTACCCTTTTACTAACAAATGGGATAATTTATATTACAAGTCTTTACAAAAGGACTTACAAGAGGATATTCTTTGTCGATAAGAGAAACACTTCCGACACTGTGTTGTCTTTCCTCACGTTTTGACACTTATTTAAAACTTCATTTACAAAGCCCAAAAATTAAACAAAATAATAATAATAACTTTTTTTAATTATTATTATTTTACTCAGTCACTTCTTAACACATAAATTAGGACATCACTGCTTTAAATCTACTGTTAATCACCGAATTCTGCTCCCATAATCTGGTTTTAAACTGAAGGATTCGTTTCACTAACTCCGTCCACCAAACTCATTCCACTTTTCCTATTTTCTGTTCTTGTTCTACAACCCAACTCTATCACAGTACTTTAAGTTTATGCTCATCGGCAACTTTAACTTACCACTTAGACACACAGCTGCAATGGATTTCTTGGGCACCTGGGAAACTGGGCTTCCTAACCTGGTGTTTGGTTTTGGGGAAGGTTGAGGCTATTTCCGTAGGGTAAAACGTGATTGCCTGTTAAAGGCATATACTTGAGTGAACCATAAGTTTTAATGGGTGTTTTGCTTGAGCTTTGCAAAATTGATGTACAGGATATGTCAACATATGACATATGAAGAAAACCTTATGGCGAATAACAAGTGTTAACTTGACTGGTATGTCGGCAGGTACTTGGCTGCAACAGTTTCATGCGAGGCTTCATATAAATGCTTTCCAGCATTAGTCTTTTAGACTCCTGTTCCTATTCTAGTCTTCCACAGTTATATTCCAAATCAGAAGCGTCACATCGCTGTACCAGGCTGGAGAGAATCAGGGCTACTGACCACGTCGATAACTAAAACGATACACACAGCGGATAGATACATCGGGACGACACACAGTCTCGCACGCATTTCTTGGCTTTCGCTGCGGCATAATATAGTGTTAAAACTTTTAACTCCTCAACACGGTGCACCTGCAAGGGGGAATGCACATTTCTCAACAGATTCGTTAATGCCTTAATTAAATTTGATTATTTAATCCAATTAATGCTTAAAGCTTCTGTGCAGAGCAATATTGTTATCAATTTCAACTAAAGTTAATCAGATCCTGTACAAATCGCTGTGTTTACAAAAGTGTATTATTTACATATCCTAGACATTTAATCATTGGTTTCAAAACTAACTTCCGCGGATAACAAGGGATTATTGTATAAGCATGTATGTATATATTTTGTGGAGAGTTATGTGAGATATATTAGTTTTCATTACTTTTCTCTTATTTTAACGCGATACCTAAAAAGTACTTTTATGTTTCAGCTAGTTTCCGCGAACTAGATAAATTTTGGTTCCAAGTCAATAGGATAAGATTTATTTTCAAGAACAAAGGAAAGAATCCTATGACAGAACTGCTAGAATCTGTGAAAAAAGTCATAAATCTCAGAAGAAAAAATAAAGAGGTAATATACGATAAAGGTAACCAAAGCGTAATAAAATGAATCCCTGAAAAATCTTTATTCTGTTTTATACTTTTCTCATTTTTGCTCTTGTTAGACAGCGATTTTATTAAAAAAATATTTTAACTTCTTTTATCTTCAATTTTAATTAATTATCAATTATATCAGTTTTATAATAATATAATTATCATGCTATAATTTTCCTTAATAGGAATATAAATTTGCATTGAACGTGAATGTGGCAGTATACATTTTCTAAATGGTTGTGCAACTAGTTCTTTTAAAACAAAACCTTTGCTTTGTAGGAAAATAAAATTTAAATCGAATATCAAATAGGAAAAATATTTGCCTGGTGTTAGTTAAAAGGATACTATAAAAAAGTATAATGAATGGATAATCAGATTCATCCGAATGCAACTTGCAGACAGGCACATGCTTTTCCGAAAATTGCCTATTTATGCACTCAGTGAAATTAGAGTATGTGAAAGAGGCACATTGGATACAAATGAAATTTAATAGACATAAAGATAAACATAAAAAATACACATGATTTCAGAAAAAGAGCAATAGGGCAATTAGTGAAGAACTCATGGGTCTCAGTTTAGTCTTCTTCAATAGAGTATTGCACTACTGCCTATTGCAGTGCAGGCTACAGCACGGTCCGGCATTAAACCCAACAGAAGCCTGATATTGTCCTGTGGCAGATGGATCCATATTTCTTGCACAGAGAATTTCAAATTTTGAATAATGCGGTACGGCGTCAGGTCTTGTTTTATCTGTCCCCCAGACATGGGGGGGGCCACCGGCGACTGAGCGATAAAGTCGCTGAACACTGATAGTTCGGTCTGAGGTACGAATCCCGCGAGCGGGCTGGCTGCATGGGCATTTTCCTGGTTTTCTCCATGTAACGTGTACACGAGCAAAGTTTCCCTTAAAAAGTCCTAAACGAAGACATTCTTTCCTTTAGGCAGACAGCCCTGGAGAAGTCATTCATCCGCAGTCAAATCCAAACGCTTCCTGCTGTGTATGTTCTCTGTATCAAAGGCACCTGTTGCTTGCATATGAGATGCAGTGCAATAATTGGTCTTTCTATCCTAGAAATCTCTATCTACTATAAAATTTTATTTCGATCGGTCGTTTATTTCAAAATGTTAAAATTTTATGACCAACAGCGTAGGTTCTTACAAATTCGAAAACTTTAGTAGTGTTACCTGTTTTAGACTTCAAAGTCAGAATTAATAAAATATTGCATCAGGAATACAAAAATCGTTCCTAAAGCAAACGTTTTAGCCTTAAGAATTGTAACTGATTGCTTCGTTTAAATGGTTTAATGAAAAGTGTATACTAAAAGACACGAGATTTGATGTGCCTGTAAGTAGGAAAAATTTTATAATCCGATATGAAAAAATATTCGCCTTATTGTTTAGGAATTGCTTATTGCTCAGTGATATGAAAACCACTATTCGTATTATTGCTAGGGATTCAGAGCTAATCTGTTAAAAATAGGCCAGTATGATACCCTGTGAGAAATATTCAAAGTGTGTGTGGCCAATAAACTTCTTTACACTGTCTCTAGAGTTTTAATTATCTAAATTAACGATTTCTTCTTTTTTATAATTATATCCAAAGTAAGAAATTTGTTTAATTCTTAAGTCTCCTCATTTTTCTCTTGGAAATGAAAAAACATGTAAGAAATGAAAATTGTTTGAAAAGACTCAGTTATTAAGGCTAGTTGACCAGATGGCAGAATCATTCCGCTATCAGAAATCTCATGACCTTGTCTTCCCGCCGAAACACTTAAGTATTAAAGATGACGAAATTTACCCATATGTATGAAGTGCAACCCATCGAAATTATTATTTACGCAGTACATGCGGTTACGGTTACTAGCGTAAAAAAACTGCATGTGATTATAACAAGGCAGCCTAGGGTTGGAAACTGGATCATGTTCCTGTTACACATAGGAAAAATCATAGAAATTCTCACGCAACTTCCCGTTCGCTGAGATTCGAGCTCAGGTCCAATAACTAATGTTCCGCAATCTAATCCGCTCAGTCGCTATTCAGTTCAGTTGACGATGAATGGCTAAAATGTATTGTCCCACGTTTATCATTAGCTAGGTTTATTTTAGTTTTAAATAACAACAGCTAAATTAGCGCAGCGTAAAATCTGGGCATCTGTGGGTACGAAAATTTCAAAGATGTATTGGCATTAAGTGAAAAAAAAACATGCACCAAACAGTTCAGACAGGTTGGTTACATAAGGCGAAAACAATAGTTACAGCAAACCGCCGGTATGTCATGTATCATTCGGGGTTGCAAAGAAAGCAGCTTAAGACTACAGCTGTGCTCTTTTACTTCATACAACCGTCTCGAATTTTCAAGTCGTTACACTTTTGCATCAGTAGCTTTGAAGTGGTTGAAACAAATTCCTAAAATGTTTACTACAGCTTTGTATTATTATTGCTATAACTATGCGTTATTGTTTTGAGAAATACACTTCTCTACAGAGTGATTGTTTTGAGAAGAAATAGTGGTTTCATCTTTCTAGAGTGAATATAGTTTTCAAAAATAATAACTAGGGGACATTAAAACTTGAATGACCCTCGTACTGATTTAGCTTTTTGATAATGCAAAGGAAGTTAAGCGCAGAATATTAAAAAGCAAAAGAAGGTAATTTTATAATATCGTTACTTTTTGCATTGTACATCATAATTAGTTACATTATTTTTGTAAATGTTATCTCATTGCAATTTCAGAGTCGACGAAACGATTTGCTTCAGTTGATGATAGATGCTAAGACCGATGATACGTCCACTGTCACTACAGATGACCTTACTGCTAAAGATAACATTGACACTACAGAAATTCAAACTGCAGGTTAGTATCTTTCTAAATCTATCTTTAAAGCCCAACATTTTACATATTATTTGCTGCTTTTCACTTTCGTGGATAATACTTTTATTATCTCGTACCGAAGCAGGTTTCATGGACTATATTCACATATTTAATTAGAATTGGCGTGTTTGGTTTTGAAATTTTTTGTATGAATTTTGCGCCATGAAAAGAAATTGTATTAGTTTTTAAAATATACATGTAATATTTATTTTAAGAAAAAATAATTATTCATTTCAGTTCTGTAGATAATTGAAAAGGCATTTGAATATTATTAAATTTCTATCATTAGCCGGACCCGAACTTCGGCACGTAACTTGTTGTAATAGATGTAAGTTATGACAGTAAAATATCCAACGTGAATACTAAGGGCTGACCTTCGAAAAGTCCTCAACGAAGATATCCTTCCTGAGGTTAACTGCTATACGTGCTTTACCAAAATTAATTAGCTAAACCAAAACTTCCGCCATCTGCAGCTGATATTCAAATTTCCCATTTGTTTTTTATCAGTAATTTTCCTTTCTCTCTTTGCAGTCTACAGTTGTAGATTTTCTTCTTCAGAAATGGAAAAGAGTTTCCCATTTTAAATTAAATGCATTAAAATCAGTATGGTTCATGTTTTCCAAGTGTTGAAGATAATCAAAATGTTGTCCAGATATAAATGATTATAAATACTGTGGTAATAAAGATACATTAAGACTTTAAAATCTAGATCCAAGGGACAGAATGTAGGATCTTTTAAATCTGTAGCAAGTGTTCGATTTGATCAGCATTCTAGTCCATACTTTGCTGATACTAACAGAATTCCAAAACATCAAAAATAATTTTCACTAGCAG
The DNA here is from genome assembly GCA_000611955.2 of Stegodyphus mimosarum. Lineage (NCBI taxonomy): Eukaryota > Metazoa > Arthropoda > Arachnida > Araneae > Eresidae > Stegodyphus > Stegodyphus mimosarum. Next base: position 1,290,397 of record KK119563.1, read on the forward strand.
TCTGGCCATATTCATACTGAGTGGCTGCATTCAGTTGCTGTTTTTTGTTTTACCATAAATCTTATCTTTGGTGTGTTTTCCTAAAATGTATTGGTGAGAGGTTTAGTGAGAGCAGGGAATATAGGAATGCAAGGATCGGCAAAACCAGTGTCAGACTGCAAGACAAAATCTCGCACCATCCGATTGAACGGAACATTGTCCTTATTTTTACTAATCTTACATGGCTCGGCTACATAGCGAAGTCCTGTGATTCTTCTGAGATATAATTTTGCCTGTTTGAACTACGCACAACACGAAGTGGAAGACAAGTTTTAGGGTCTTAATGGACTTCTATCTTTCGGTATGGTTTTAGAAGAATTCATTTCTAATGAAAGTTCCCAGACTTTTTTTTAAATTTATTTCGTGACTAAAAAGTGTCTTTAAGTTTAGAACGGATTTCTTTAATATTGACCTTATAATTAATACTTTATTTACACTCTTTTTATCTTGGAGTCAGAATACAGCAAGTGTTGACTTGTAATAGAATAAACATGGTAAACAGAAACACCAAGTGGGTCTATCTACTTAAAAGGGAAGGATTTCTTCATGAAGGATTTTCTAAGGGAAGCCGGCTATTTACGCAACAACTAAGAAGAGCCGCAAAAACTTCTATCGAGCACTTTAAGCAGATCTGAAGAGTCAAATATCAGTGTTCAAAAGCCTTGCTCACACCATCACTGTTAGGCAGACTTGAATTCAGGAATGAAAAACCAGTGTTAGTCTGTAACTTGTTTCTATATATTACTGAACAAACTTGTTCAGTAATATGCAAAACTTGTTTTTTTATTATTGAATGTGATAATTAACGATGTCAGAGGGTGAAGATCAGTATAATTAAAGATCAATAATAATTTGCCCAGTTTTTACAAGAAGAAAAATGTAATAAATTTTAAGACATAGATGAATATTAATTGTATGCCCCCAGATTCTAAAAATGGTCAATAAATGAAGGCCCTAAAATTAATTACAATTCTATTCAGGTAGAAAATATTTTACTTGTTCGTAAAAAAAATCTTGATTGTCCTATATGCATTACACATACTGCTTAATCAGCGGCAAGTAATAGGTACGCAGCTAACCATTCATTAACTCTTTCGAAATTTTAGGTATTTGAGCAGATTTATAATGATTTTCATTGCTTATTAACTTTAGTTATTTTCGTAGCTTATTAAACGTCTTATTGGTATTGGGAAGCGTCATTTAATTGTCACTCATCAGAATTAAGCGCTTGGCTATTTCAAAGAAGTTTTAAACTTTTCTTTAGCATATCTCTCAATAACTAGCAAGAGAAAAATTATTTTTCGATGCTTTCGATAACCAATCCTAAATTAAGACGAAACTTGATCCTAAAGTTTATCAAGCCTCCAATCAGGCTGGTATAAATTATCCATTCCCATCCTTCCTCTATGCATGCATAACTGTTTCAACTTTCGATTTCCTAATTAAAACAAACAACTCCGTTTTGACTTGAAAATAAAAATTGCTTGACGATAAAATGCGTTACTCTATTTTTTCTGTTTGTGCTCCAGTTCTGTTTAAAGCTACTAATGCTACTATTTACAGAAGTTACATTTCATGAAACTTATTATATGTGTAATTTAATTCTTTGAAAAAGCGTGTTGATCAAACATTTTCCTAAAAACAAGCTGAACGAGTTATTGCCTTTCAATTTGAAGTCATAATCTTTCGTAGTTTTTCAATTTTACAAAATTGAAATTTATTCTATAATAATGGCACTAAATTCACTTAGGATGAATAAATAAAAGTTACACATTTTTCCGAATGTAAGTGCTTTATAGAAATGAAATACTAACAGAACTGATGTATTTGTGTAAAACTTTACTTATTTCTATTTTATTTAGGTTCATCTTCAGGAAAGATTATCCGGCAAATGACTGATGCTGAAATCATAAGCAATTCACTTCTTTTCTTCTTGGCTGGGTAAAAATTAAACCCTTTAATAATAAAAAATATTAATCGCAGTTTATTAAATTGATCACCTGAATAATATTGCCTACTTTCACTTAAATTCGCATTTGATATTTGCCTAGTAGTTCTTATAAATGTAATAGTAATGAGTAAAATTACTTTCTTTGTTTACTACATAACTTGAAACTGTGATTTTAACACTGAACTAAGTTATAAAGTTAAAATTGTTACAAGGCACCTTTAAATTTAAACCTACAGAAGTTTCACAGGATTTAAATTTACAGCTAACTTTTTCTAACATAGTAAAGCAAAAATTCTAAAACTTAGTTAAGATGCATGTCAAGATTACAAACACGATGAAAGTCAAGATTACACACAGATTTTATAGATGCATATCAAGATTGCAAACACAAGCAAAAAAGGTCTTACGCCGATAAGGTTCGTATTTATTCTAGCTTGATTACTCTACAAATGACAGAAAATAAACTACCAGCCCTTTTCACCAGTAATTAAACATAATATAAAATAATTGCTGTCTTAAAATATTAATCTGTTATCCACCAGATTCTACATTTTACACTTGATTTTTTGCAACCTTTGAAGTAATATTTATTCAAGCAAACAAGTCAAGTAAATAGTTATTTTTATTTCATTAGTTGGATCTAATTTCTCAAAACATGACATGCTTTTCTAATATCATGTTTATTTTTTGCGTATTTCCCAAACTCTTCTTTTGCTAGTTTTATTGTACAAAAATCGAGAACGGAAATTTATGCGAATAATTTAATTTATGAGAGAAGCGGTCACAGTAAGAAATAAAAACAAAATTTATTCATGACCAAACTACCGATAACTATTCCAATATTATTTTTTCAAAAGAAATCAGCATTCCAATAAGAATAAATAATAATATTAACATTACACTTTCTAATACGATATCTCAATTTTTGCTTTTCTGTATCTTGAATCTTCCACAATCTTATTGTTGCCCCCTCCATCCACTTTGAAAATTTAATGTTGCTGTCTGTGTCGTCAGTTACAGCTCGCAAGTCATTACCATCCTCATCGTTACCATTCAGGCTGTCTTCGCACGTACAATGCCCTTCAGAATCGTCAAAAACATTAGATCGCTCCCTTGATGTTCTTTACTAATTTTAGTTTATCAGTCACAGGACTACAAATTAAGACTTCTACGATATTATTTTGAAGTGATAAGTTGTAAAATATTCTAAAAGCCGCAATTCTAGTTGAAAGATGAACTAAACAACCAGATACCAGAAATCTCTGTCCGGACATGCAAACATAGCCTAAAAATTTTTAAATAAATGCATAAATTAGAAAAAATTACACTCAAGTTTCTTTTTATGCTCAAGTTTTTATCAAATTCTCAAGGCAATTACATAAAATGTTTCGCATTAAATGATTTTTCACTGAACATAATGATTACTGGCAACAAGTAAAGTACTGGTAATAAAAATTAGGAATTCGTAACTAATTTTATCCCGCTTTCCATACCTTGTTACTATTCAAATCTTTTTTTAATGTTTGCAGAGTGGCTCAATAATTTTCAAGATAATCATAAAAATTTTTGTAATCAGTTATTATCGAATTTTACCTCTGGCCGGAACTTTTGACCAACACTAGGGGTGCAGTTTGAAAAATCTTAAGAAATATTTAGTTTATGTAAAATAAATGCAACTTTAATACCATCAAATTTTCTCACGTGGAACTTTTTAAATTTCTTTCATTTTTCTCTTTAATTTATTTTAATGCTTTTAACCTCAGTTTTGCTTTCTTAATTTTGTTTTGAATAATCTTTCATTATTTTCAGTGTATAAAGAAACCGATTACTAAAGTTAATTTATTATTTTTTTCCAGGTATGAAACGACGAGCAATGCCCTTGCATTTACCACGCATTTTCTACTGAATTACCCTGAAGTACAAGACAAAATAAGGGAAGAAGTGCTGCAACTTTTGAAGTCCGAGGTATAAATTAATATTTTTTTAAATACTATATCATTAATTTTATTTTTATTAAATCACATGACGTCCATGACATTATCCAGGTCGATATTTTTATCTAATATAATTCTAAAATATTCATCTTCTTTAAGGAAAAGGAATTCACCTTAAATACCTGTATTATTTAAAGCAAAACAAAATAGGTTTTGTTAACAAGAGATAAACTAGGCTTTATTTTGCAAACCTCTACCATGAGAAATAAAAACAAATATGGTAGATGCTTTTGTGTCCAGTATATCGTAGCAATTTTTTTTTTGTTTTGTTTTGTCCTTAGTACACTAGAACCTCGGATTCCAAATGCTTCTCATTACGAACAGCTCGGTTCAGGAACAAGTTAACTGAAAGCGAATAAGAACAAAAATTCATCTCGGGTGACAAACAGTGCTTCGAAATACGAACACTCAGATCGTGACTCGAGCAGTAGATAACGGTAGGAAATGATTTTTCAATGCGTTTTGAGGTAACCTATGTCACAGAATTAACACTCAACGACTTCTGGAAACGTCATTTTAATGTACCCTATTGTTTAACTTTCACCAACAAACGTGGCAGTAAGTGACTTATTCAGCCTGGTGAACATTATTATAGCAGATTGCGTTTCTTGGAGAGACACGTTAAGGACTTAGGACTTCACTTAGGACTTCTTTTGTTATCTATGATATTGTGTCTATAGGCCAAATCATGGGTTTGGAAGTTAGCAAAGAAGAGGTAGAGGTGTTACTTGACGACTATAAAATGAGCTCAACCAGAAAGAACTGCGATAAGTTCAGAAGCGGTAATAAAAAGGGTGAATGTGGATGAAATGATTTAAATGGAACAGGAAGCATTGAAAGGTGATCCTAGTTCTTTGTTCTGTAAATTAGATCAAAATGGGGAAAGACTTAAAGTTTTCACATAATGAAATCATGGTATAAAGTAATAGCAAGCTATAGCATTTTTAAACGGCAATGCCATGATTCGCTTTAGAAACATTTTAAAAAATAGACAATAAGAAATCATATTTGACAAACTTTAAATGAAAAAAATGCCCACTGAATCTCAAACAATTCAAGTGAGAGACAAAGGAAAGGTTGAAGAAGTTTATTAGAGCTACACAAGTACTTTCTTGATGCTTTTTGCGAAGGGGTCTCCTCTTCCGAACAATATCACCCCTTCGCTTTCCTTATTGATCAGTTTCTAGTTATACTCCTCACTCTGCTTCATAGAAGTTTGATAAATGTTCTCTACTAAATTTAATACTGTGCTTTTCTTTTTTTTATCTTATATTCCATGGTTTTCATTAATATTTTTATCATGAGCTTGTGCACAGGATGCTGTTGTAAAACTTATATAAACAAGCAAGTGGGTTTCAAAGTGGATTAATTCATTGTACATTAATTCCTGTGAGAATTAGTTTTAGTTTACAAACATTTCTAATGACGAATATCTTTCAGGAACGAATTACACTCGTGATCCAAGGTTTAACTGTGCTTTTAAATAAGTCTTTTAATACTGTTGTGTTGAGCTAGGGAAATAATAACCGGCAGCCTGATAAAGTTGAAGAAAAATTATTGGACGTTTGACCTGCATTTCTATCTGAGCATGAATTTATTTTCCAAGGAATTTGCAATTCGTGGGAATCGGAAACGCATTTTAGGAGAAAGCAGGACCGGTTAAAGGACACCACTGCGAAGAACTCAGGTTTTTAAATGATATTTCTGTCCTTCATAATCGTTAAAAATAGTCTGAATCAATATTTCTTTAAATTTTAAGCTCTCACGTGCACTCAAATACCAGCTCAGCAAGCTATATACATTGATAATAATGTGATAAAAATCTCGTACGTCTTTATATTTTTGGTTTAATTGCAGATCTTGCTGTAGGATAATAATGTCGCTTGATCGGTATTGTGGTTAACGACTTTCGTTGCGTTAAAAATGGGCCCAGGTTCGAATCACGGAGAAAGTATAGATATGTGTTAAGTATATTGTGTCTGTGAAGCATGAGGGCCTTTAAAAATAGCGATCCGAAAGTCCTCTGAAATAGTCTGGGGGTAGGAAAAGAGGTTTGTAAGACCCTCGGATCGTGCCCTGGGTTGTTTTCCATCAAAACTGGGGCGCAGCTACGCAGTTAGTATGGTGGGACTATACCTGTGTGACCAATAGTAAAATTGCGTTCATTGGCGTCCCGCCCACCTGCACCTCTAGAACATGTTGTACTCTATACCTGTTGTACCCTGTGCCTGTATTATTACCCTCGAGGATCAACTCAGGTTTAATCTCGACGTCTTGGTTAGGATCTGTACTTAGACAACTGTACTTCGGTGCCGGGAGAACACAAGTTGTCTTCACAGGAATAGAACCATCGATTATTCGGTGGTAAGTTCAGGTTCGACAAGGACCGTACTGGTGTTGTCTTGTCTGCCCCTTGGATGCGGGGTCGCTATAAATTAAGTATTGAAGGCTGTCCTCTGGGTATCGCCATCGTCCGTCAGATCGGGGAGATTAATGTAGTCATTGCTTTGACTGCTTTTGGGTGACGAACTAGAGCCTGGTTGCCTTGACTTGCGTTATTTCAAGCTCGGCTTTGCTGTCTCTCGCTCTTAGGGTGCTGAAGGCGACTGATGCAGTCTATGTCCTAGGCCCCACTTTGGCGGCCAGTTGGGGGTCTGGTCGCTTTAACGCTGATATGTACTTTCTTGACTTTGTTGTCTTTAGCTGAAGTTTGCTGGGTATGATTGATGCAATCGATGTCTTTGATCTGCGACTTTCAACGTGCTTTGCTGTCTCTCTTCTCGGGCCAATAGGCGAGAATGCTGTTCGGAGCTTTATAAACTAATTAGGCGAATATATGCAGCAATTTTTGCATCATGGCTTTTATACTTCTTTTTGCAGCCATATTAGGCAGCTTTGTTTTTACGATTTGATATGTTCGTATGGTGGATTTTTGACAATTTGATGCATAGATTTAATGAACTAGATTATTATTATCATTTAGAGGATGATTTTTCTAAATAATCTACTATTTGCAAAATTCTTCACTGTGTAGCATTCATTATTTTAATTAACCAAATTATTTTTAGTTTGAACTTTCCTATCGAATTCTCAAAGTTTCAGTTGCTGCCCGAATTTAGCGCGAGTGAGATATTTATGCAAATCGCATATATCTGTTAACAGTTAAAAGGCAGGAGTTAACGAAGGGAAAGACAGTGCCTTGGATTTATCGCCGTAAGGCTGTGCGCGCCAAGATTTCCTCTGTCTACTGAAAGTTCGCCTTTATAGGCATTTGAAATTACTAGTGTTTGCTAGTGAAATTCGCATTGTTGCATTTCACTAAGAGTAAGCTTCCTTCGCCGTCCTACGTAGAATTAAGTTAGGGAATTGAATTTGTTAACACACTTTATTTTAATATTATTTTAGTTCAGCCCAAGTAGTGGCTTACTCTCAATTTGAAGAGTTGTAAATATTTGAATTAAAGGGTCACTTTTAAACCCTCCTTCTGACTTTGTAGTTTCTGCAACACTAAAGGACATAGCCTAGATCTGCTCACTGTCCTCCACATAAGGTTTCACAGTTTATGCTCACGAAAAGAGTCAAGAGATTGAAGGAGAAACCTTACACTGGCGCCCGAACAACTAAAAGGATGGAAGGAAGTTGGAATATGCCTACTACATCCCAGAATACAGCTGCAATGCCTGATGGATTTGGATTCATAGTGGAAACCATCAGAGCAGCCATGAAGCCGGCAGTAGTTTTTGATGCCAGAGGACCTGTGAACACATTCCTGGAAAAGTTAGAAGCGCATTTTTTGCTGTATCCAGTTCCGGAACATCAGAAGGTCATATTAGCGACAGGAGCATTGAGGGGCCAAGCAGCGACCTGGTATAAGTGCATCGGAAAATGTCTGCTGGGAGAACCAGGAACGCCGACTTACACGTACGAGAATTTTAAACTAGCAATTTTGAGAGCGTTTCCTGTGGTTAAAGACCGTGCGAAACTCGAAGCTGAATTGTTTAGCAAGTATCAACAGCGGGTGGATGAACTATCGGAATTTATTTTGAGAAAAATACAAGTCTTTAAATTATTGTATGGCACGAGGCCGGACCCGGAGATTATCCAGATAATCCTGCCCAGATTGTTACCATCTATACAAGATTTCATGGAGCTAAGAAATCCCGTGACGCTGGACAAGCTGTTTGAACTCGCCGTACAATTCGAGAGCCGGCGAGCGGCCGAAAATCAACGGAGACAATCGTATGAACAGCGGCTGCAGGGGAACCAGAATGCCGAAGGAAGAAACAGACGATGGCCGAGAACTACTGGTACCAGTCAAAATGCGAGCGGTCAACCGCGCCAAGTACAGCGCCAACAAAATAATTCCAACTACGGAAGAAAATCATTCTCCCCAGGCAGAAGCCAGCAACAGAAGAAAACACCCGCAAAGCATTTAAACTACTAAGGAATATTGCGGGGAAGGGGGTGCAATGTTCCGAGGAGAAGAAAAATCCCTCTGAAGTACAGCTAAATACGGTCATGGTGAGAAACATTGAATTACCGAGACTGCAGTTACTAATTAACAACGTACCCGCTACAGCTCTGTTGGATACCGGCGCTCAAGGAAGCTGTTTGGCAGAAGAATTTTTTAAGAAGCACTTTCGTAGATATCGTCTGCATAGCGTGGAAGGAATGAAGGTGGTAGCAGCCCAAGGAAAAACGTGTCAATGCATGGGAAAAATCGAGCTGTACATCAAAATCGGCGAAGAACAAAAAAAAATTATGTTTCTTGTAGTGAAGAACCTCCAAGCATCGGTTATTTTAGGAACAGATTTCTTTGCAGCTGTGGATGCGAAAATCGATTTTGAAAACTCCACCTTGCAAGTAACCATGGACCCAGTTAAAAAGAAATCAACACCTCCCCCTGAAGTGGATTTAAGCCATCTAACGCCCGAAGAACAGGACAAGTTTCGGGAATTGGTAAGTAATTTCGCTGATTTATTTGATGATATTCCAGGATTCACCCAGATCGTAGCACACGAAATTAAATTAACTACGGATGAACCTATACGTCAGCGTCCTTACAAGTACGACAAAGTTAAGGAGGAAATAATAAAATACCATATTGATGAAATGTTAAGAAACAAAATAATAACTCCTATTTCTAGTGCATATGCGAGTCCGGTGGTTTTATGTAAGAAAAATAATGATTTGCCGTTAACTGATCCATTAAGGTACAGGTTCGCTATTGACTACAGAAAGCTTAATAGTATAACAAAATTTCCAACTTACCCACTTCCGGTAATTGATGAAATTCTAAGAAGTATTAAATCAACAAAATACATAACCACGCTAGATTTGACATCCGGATATTTTCAGATAAGCATAAAGCCGGAAGATGTTCACAAAACAGCATTCATAACAAAATACGGTACATATGGCTTTTTGCGTATGCCTTTTGGATTGTCGGGAGCCCCGGCCACGTTTCAGAGGTGCATGGACAAAATTTTAAGGCCGGTAATAGGAAAAAGTACATTTATTTATCTTGACGATATAATTGTTACTTCAGAGTCGCTGGAAGAACATATTAAAGACCTTCGAGAAGTCTTTACTCTTTTGAAAGATGCAGGACTTAAAGTGAACATTAAGAAATGTAAATTCGCGGCAAAAGAACTCAAATATTTAGGGTACAAAATTTCTCAAAGGGGGATCGAAACAGATAAATCTAAAGTTATAGCAGTGAAAAATTACCCAATTCCGAATACAGCCAAAAAGTTAGCGACTTTCTTGGGTATGTGCTCATATTATAGAATTTTTATTAAAAATTTCGCAGAAATTGCTGAACCATTGTTAAAGTTGAGAAGGAAAAGAGTTCGTTTTGCGTGGTCTTCAGAAGCAAACGCCGCGTTTGAGAAGTTAAAAGAATCTTTAATTAATGCACCGGTTCTAAAGTTCCCAGAGAAAGACAAGGGTCTAGAAATTTATGCAGACGCATCAGATTACGCAATCGGAGCCGTGTTAACACAAAATAGAAAAGCGATTGCCTTTTTTAGTCGTACATTGAATGATACGCAAAGAAATTATTCGGCAACGGAGCGTGAAACTTTAGCAGTGCTCGCAGCTGTTCAAAAATTTTGTGTATATTTTGGGAGTTCTCCCGTAACAGTATATTCAGATCATGCGGCAGTTACCAGATTATTTTCAGGAAAGAATCTTTCGCCACGCTTAATTCGGTGGACCCTAAAGTTGCAAGAATTTAATCTCATTATCAAACACACACCGGGAAAAGACAATGTAGTGGCCGACGCATTATCTAGAATAAAGTTAGACGAGAACGGCGAGAAAGTAAAAATAGCGATGCTTCAGGCAAAGGTCATTGACTCTCGAGAGACTGTAATAGAAGAAATTGCTAGGGATCCCGAATTCGGAAATATTTATAATTATTTAAAAGACCCAGATAACTTCCAGCATATAGACATTAATGCAATACGAAGCAGAGCACAGAACTATGAAATCATTGATGGTCTCTTATTTTATACTAAAGTTACGAATCAAAATAGTGAATACAGACCAGTCATCCCGGCCAAATTAATTTTAAGTATCTTGCAAGAGCTCCACGATTCGCCTGTCTCGGGCCATTTTGGAATTAGAAAAACAATACAACGCGTACGCGAGGCGGTATATTTTCCGCAATTACAAAAGATAGTTAAAAATTACTGCCAGACTTGTCACACGTGTCAGATAAATAATGACGTAAATTTCCGCCCGGCCGGGTTATTAACTAGTATTGAGTCTAGGTTCCCCAATGAAATAATTGGTATTGACCTCTTAGGCCCCTACCCCAGGAGTCATGTAAATAAGGCACGATTTTTATTAGTCATTGTGGATCATTTCAGTAAATGGGTTGAGTTGATACCACTTAAGCGGGCTTCAGCAAAAGTCGTTGCAGATTCGTTTTTGAACAAATATATTTTAAGATATGGATGTCCAGCGAGGGTGATTAGCGATAATGGTCCCCAGTTTGTAAGCAGTACATTTAAAATGATGTGTGACAAGTTGGGCATTAAGCATATGAAAATGGTACCCTACCGCCCACAATCAAATATAGCGGAACGGGTAAATAAGAATATTGTAAAATTGATTAGAAATTATGTGCAAAAGCACCATTCTAACTGGGATGACTGCGTCGAAGAATTTGCATTCGCCCTCAGAACGGCTAAGCACGAGACAACGAAGAAATCCCCCGCCGAATTGTTTTTGGGCAGGAAGATAATGACCCCCTTAGATAAATTATTTTATGTGAAAGATAGAGCGCCGGAATTTCAAATGGGTGAAATAGAAAAAATGTTGAAGGAGGCAGAAAAGTGCTCCCGGGAAGCGCAAAAGAAACAAAAGATTTACTACGATTCAAAAAGAAGAACCGTAGAATATAAAGTGGGGGAGGAGGTGTTGAAACAAGCCCACGCACTTTCATGCGCAGCAAAAGATAAGGTCGCAAAATTTTGCCCAAGATGGCATGGTCCTTTTGAAATTACAAGAATAGTTGAATGCCGTGCATATTTAAAGAATGAGAAGGGCGAAGAGACTGTGGCAAATTTCGATCAAATTAAACATTATTATCGAAGAGCTAATAATAATATTTTGAAAGACATGTTGCAGGGTCCAGCCTCACAGAATTTTTCTAAGATTCAAGAGCCCCAACCAGGTCCCTCAACAACAAGAGAACCCAGTTTGAAAAGGAGGTTACCAGAAGAGAGGAAGCCGCAGCCGAAGAAAAGACCACCCCAGAAACAAAAACGAAAAAACGCTAAGCAACAGTCTCAGCGACCAAAGCGTCTAAGGAAGGAACGTCCAAATGAAAACACTATGAAAGCTCCACCACTACGGAGGGAACAGAACGGCGAGAAGCGAGCCGCCGAAGGTGCCAACCCACAACGAAGGAGCCTACGAGTGCAGGAGAAGGAACGAGCCAGTCTGGAGAGGGAGCAAAGACTTCAGCACAAACGGAAAGCGCCACCCACCATTCGTCCCAACAAGGTGTTTCTGGAGGAAAGAAGATCGACCAAACGAAAGGCGGCCCCAGAGTTTCAATCTAGGAGTAACAAGCAAAGAATAGCCCAAGCCACAGTATATCCAACCTTTCAGGAATGGACAAAAAAACGCCTAAAAGACTGGCAGAAAGATAAGTAGATTCTTTATTTTCTTTTAAAATTCACACAGTTATGTTTCTGATTTAAGTGCAAGTTGCAGATTTAAAAGGGAAGTTACCCGAGTCAAAAGCCGGTTGCCGAAAGCGTAAAGGACACGCTTGAAGGAACAACTTAATTATGCAGCGGAAGAAATTCGAGAGTTCAGTTGAAAAACTGTGAGACTTCGTGAAATGTTCTTTGTAATCCAGAACATGGGATTCATCGATTTTAGTCAAAAGACTCTCTGTAAATAGGAAATTGAATTGTGTTAATTAAAAGCAACTAGTACGTAAGTTGTATAGCAAAACTGTTGTATTATATTTTTCTATGTATAAATAATGAATGCATTTAATGTAAAACTGTTTTCTATGTAATGCATGATTTGTTGTAAGCCTTAAGCACTGGTTTTGTTTATATCGAATATTTTGGAAAAGCGTAAAGGATACGCAAGTTAAAATTAAAATGTAATGTAAAAGCGTAAAGCGCGCTAAATTAGAAAGTGAATATATAAGTGTTATTTAACGCAATGAGCATTTAAAGAAAATTTGAATTGAAGATTGAAAGAATGAATTATATGTATGAAATGCAATTGAAATGTTTGAATGTTGTACGTAGTGTTCTCTGGTTTCACACAAAAGTTTAAAGTTCATTTCATGTTAGAACCTCAGGGCATTTCAGATTTGTTTTAGGGGAAGTCTGAGGTCTTGAAAGTCGAAGAATTAACCCCAATAGAATTGAAGTCAGGTGGTAGTTGTGAACACTTGACAAAGTAAAACTGCGTGTTTTTCACAAACACCACATTTGGCCAGAGAACAATTGGGAAGTTTTAAAAATGAATGAGTGTAAAATGAATGCGTTTGGCGAAAAGCGCTAATAGAAAATAAAAAACGCGAATACCTAAAGCGCGAATAAAAAGTCATTACGGAAAGCATCAGAGGAAGGGAATGTTGTACTTTTCAGGTGAAATGTACTTATAACATGAAATTAAAATTTATTTCCTTCCAGATTGGAAGGAACCAGATAGAATCCAGCCAAATTCCTGATGGATCTTTTTGATGTGAAGACGGAAAAAGATATTCTATGTTAAAATATCTAAGACACAAACAGAGAGTTAAACTAAATTTAAAACTTACAATTGTAAAGGATGGCGAATAGGAAGGAAAATTTAGATTTAGAATTTAGCATCTTCACTAAAAGCCGATTTTAGGCTACTTAGTTTCAGACTACTAAATTCTGGGAGCAACTTTGTAGCATTCATTATTTTAATTAACCAAATTATTTTTAGTTTGAACTTTCCTATCGAATTCTCAAAGTTTCAGTTGCTGCCCGAATTTAGCGCGAGTGAGATATTTATGCAAATCGCATATATCTGTTAGCAGTTAAAAGGCAGGAGTTAACGAGGGGAAAGACAGTGCCTTGGATTTATCGCCGTAAGGCTGTGCGCGCCAAGATTTCCTCTGTCTACTGAAAGTTCGCCTTTATAGGCATTTGCAATTACTAGTGTTTGCTAGTGAAATTCGCATTGTTGCATTTCACTAAGAGTAAGCTTCCCTCGCCGTCCTACGTAGAATTAAGTTAGGGAATTGAATTTGTTAACACACTTTATTTTTATATTATTTTAGTTCAGCCCAAGTAGTGGCTTACTCTCAATTAGAAGAGTTGTAAATATTTGAATTAAAGGGTCACTTTTAAACCCTGCTTCTGACTTTGTAGTTCTTCAACACTAAAGGACATAGCCTAGATCTGCTCACTGTCCTCTACATAAGGTTTCACAGCTTATGCTCACGAAGAGAGTCCAGAGATTGAAGGAGAAACCTTACAACTGTTATTTATCCTTTTATGTATTTTTTTCCCTTTTGTTTCTATAAGTGATCAACTGTCATAACTGATGAACTTTTTATAACTGATATAATCAATCATTTATTAAATTTTTATTTATTTTATATACGTAGATAAATTTCCATTTTAATCTTTTAAACATTTTTTATTCGAAAGATTATTCTTCTCCCCGATCTAGTCACTAATTTTTTTAAAACTTTATTTAATTAATTCACCAGTCCTTGCTTTTTAAGAACTGGTTGAGAATTTCAACGGGGCGTTTTTAGAACTTTATCAGAAATCATTTTCAGTTATAAATAAAAGGCGAAGACGCGAAACTTTCATGCAATAGTCATTTCGGTCAGTGAAAAGTAAAACCCCGACTTAAAGCTGCTTAACATCAAGCTGGCACTTACCTTCCTGTTACAATCTGTAAGCAAACAATTTTAGGCACCTTAGTCACGCTCAGAGGCAATGTTTTACTCGAATAAGATTTTACTTAGAAAAGAAACAAGAACTCCCGTTATCAGAACCAAAGGCTCTTGAAATTCTAGCAGTTATACGTAACCTTACCGAAAAAATAAACTATGATGATTTCTAAATTACATTTATGGTTAATTCTCACTGAAACTAAGATAAAATTTTTGAATATATTGGGGCTACAAAGTTGCTAGTAGCATAAATTAGGAAAAAAGCAAAAAGCGTTCAAAACTTCAGGAGAGGAGAATGTTAAAAACCTTTATGGGGTATATCTACGAGTAAAAGGATTTTTCTGTCTGGCTAAACCGCAGCATGGAATTTCTTTCAAATTGCTAGATTATTTAATATTGCACACATTTGTGAGTACTAATGATCTCTGTGTCACTCCCTGTCATATTTTTTAACTCCTTCCGCATTAAAATATTCGTTAGGAGCAAATGAATATTGTTTTTGTCTTATTCATTTATTTTACTTTATTTATGTATTTATTTATTACAAAAATTAATTGATTGGTGCAATTCTTCCTGCTTTAACATTGTGTATATGTAAGTATATTCTTAGACTTCTATTACTAGTCAAGGAATAGATGACTACTTAACTGTTGGGATATGACTGTGTGAAGTCTATGACGCTTAGGAAACATAAACTTTTAAAAAGGTTGTTACAAGAATTATCTTCTAAACCTTGGGAAACTAAACAGAGATCAGAAGGAAGGTGTATAAGACTCTTTATTCAATCATAAAATTAACAAATGGCGCAACTTGGGTTTACAAGAAGCCAATATTTCTGGCTTAACAGAAATAAGTAACAATAACAATTTCAAGGTGTGTAGATTAGCCTAGTGGCTCACAGAATACTTTAAAGCGCAGGAAGATCTCTGGTCTAAAGTAACCGGCGAGACAAGTCTAAAGGCAAGAACGCATCACCACCGCTAACACAAGTTGCTAATAATCAAATCACAACATGACCTGGAATAGGCAGACAAGCTCTGAAAATTAACTTCCGAAACTCTTGCTTAAATAGGACTTCATTCTACCTTAATCTGAATAAACTCTCGCTATCGTGTTTACATTCTGGCATGAAGAGCGGGGGTGAAAAGAGAATGACAGAAAAGGCTTTTCAACTTAAAATGAACTATTAGTTAAAAATATATATATAAACCTCACAACTGTACTAAGATGCTGAATTTCTAGTTCTGTTCAGGAAAATTCCTGAACTGCTTAGAAAATAATCAAAATCAGTCTGATGTCTGTAACTTGATACTGCAAAATTTTGTGAATCAATATATTTAAAAAGAAATTGAATGAATTCCTAGCTAAAGGCCAGTTTACACCTGTCCGAGTGGCTCGCTACGACTATTTTGACAATGTAAACGCTCACTTCGTCCGAACAGAAACGTAGGGAAGATGAGTCAGCGAGTCCGTTTCTACTTTGAACCAGATGAAAATCTATCCGGGCAAGTAACACGGGGCAGTGTTCGCAGAGACGCCGTGCCAATTTTTTCGTCATATCGAAAATGCCGAGATGGAGTGATGATCTAACTATGGCATTTTTAATGAATATGCATCTTGTGAAGTATTATGGGATATTTCACTACCTGAATATTACGACCATTCTTTACTAATACCTAAACAACTACTGATTAGAATGAATTTAGGTTTTGGATATTGTAGAAAAAATATAGAAGAAAATTAAATTATGGTACCGGATTCAAAGTATTTATTTTAAACATAATTATTTCTGAATTTTCTTTAATCAAAAACAATTAAATTATATGTTATTCAACTACCCAATAAAATACAGTTTTCAATTAAAAAAATAGGTGAAAGAGTAAACGCTTATTTTATTTTGTTGATATAAATTTTGAAAAGCCAGTTTCTGGCCAATTACATCAAATAAAATATAATCTAGAATTTTGAAATTTTGTTTTATAGACTTTCATTTTTATTTGAACCAAAAATTAGATTTTATTTACAAACGACCAGTCGGAAGTATTAAAATAAAAATCGCCGACAGAAGGCGTGTGAGGCTATTACTAACATGTTAAATTTTGAGGGTGTTGAAGAGTTCAAGCAAAAGATTAATAATTTTCGCTCAACCCCATGCACAGAAAATGGCCTCAAACGCTTCTGGAATAAATATGCTGATCGCGCGTTTTGACACTCGAAATAAATATTGCAGATAACTGTAGAAGTCATGCGTCCCCAGAAAACGAAACGCTATCTGCGTTTTAATTTTGCTGGCAGAGTATCTTGAAAGAACGCGTATTTTATTTATTTTATTTATTTATTTATTTATTTATTAAATAAGTGGAGTGACCATTTCCAATAAAGTTTCAAATTATCTTTCACCCATTCTGATGAAGATTTTGTAACTTTGGATATCCTCGCCCCGAAATTCATTATAAAGTTGATTTAATGCTCCCTATTTATCACGGCGAGCTACATAGTTACGTTTTGATTTCCTTTTTCCCCCCCTCCGGAACAGAAATTAATTCGTTGGAAACTACTTCGCAAACTTCAAGCAGAGTAAGTTATCGTCGGTATCCATTTTGCAAATAAACAGAGACGAGTTATCAGCCGCTCTGATTAGTGTAAACAATCTATCCGAGTACAGGCAAGGCCATCTTGAAGGGATGAAGAGATGGCCTTCAAGATGGCCTTGGTACAGGTCCGTTCACTCGGTCGCCGAAAGTCACTCGGAGCTCACTCGGATAAGTGTAAGCTGGCCTTAATCTAGACCGCGTTATTATATCCTAAACATTTTACCACATGTCCTTTTATGTTATTTGTGCTATTTAGATTTTGGTGTAGTAGTTATATTAGTGTAGTAGTTACAGTTCCTTTAAGGTTGAAAATATAATACCTACTTTTGATGCCGTGGTTAACAGCTATCTCAATTATAGTTATCTTCTGTCCATGAGATCGTTTTCATAGAAAGATCAGCCGAGTTGTAATTTTACGAACCTAAATCATCCTTGTCTTAAATGTTTTGCAATCAATCTTATATTTATTGTGTTTTGAAATGTTTTACGTAACTAAGTTAAAATATCCTTGAAAATAAATGGCTATTTTTCACCTGTAGAACGAATTGGATTATTATTCTGTAAATAAGCTGCAGTACTTGGATAATGTGCTACATGAGTCCCTGCGACTTTATCCTCCAGTTCATCTGTGAGTAGTTCTCTTCGTAGTTTATGAAATGTTAAGTTCATAGATTCATATTTGCATTTTATATAGTTTTATAATTCTGTTGCATTTAATAATTTTACTTAATAGGTTTGTAAGCAGAGAATGTGGTGAAGATGTACAGTTCGATAAAATTCGTTTAAAAAAAGGATTAGCGGTTCAAGTACCTTCATTTATTTTACACAGAGATCCAGAACTGTGGGAGGATCCAGAGATGTTTAAACCAGAAAGGTAGGTTTCGATTTCGAAACGTTTAAGTAAGAAATTATACACAAAAGACAAATCGTTGTTAATATACTTCACTTTTGTTTTATTCTGTCTTTCAAATTCTATGCAGTCTTACTTATTCATGTCTTAATCTTACTTAATCAGACATTTTACTTAATCATTATTGCCTTAACAGATTTGCTCCTGAGAACAAACAAAAACTTAACCCTTTGGCATATCAGCCGTTTGGAGCTGGGCCTAGGAACTGTGTTGGTATGAGGTTTGCTCTCATGGAAGCCAAATTAGCATTAGCCAGACTTCTATCCAAGTATAAGCTCAAACCTTGTGCAGAAACTGAAAGTGTAAGTAAATATTGTATATGCCTTTCTAGACTTGAACAATTCTCTAAACGATGAATCTAGTTATTTGATTTATTAGGCTATAATTAATAGGCTTTTACTATTATGATTAATAAGGCTTCATTTACTCATATCAGTGTTGAATGTAAGTCAAAATACGTTAGAAAAGCACAATCATCAAAAACTTCCGTAGTTTAGTATCCCCCCTTCTTGCTTGCTTTTTCATTGAAAGTGTGACCTTTCTTTAAAATAAGTCACGCTAAAAAAATGTGTTAATTTTTAAGAAGTTAGCTACTATGATGGATCATTATACGCAATTTATATCAATATGACCGTTATGTATGAAGTTTATGCATGATTTTACATGCTATCCATGATAAATTAAAAGTCAGTTGTCCTCGAAGAGCTCTAAGAGTGCAGTGTTAAATAAAGTAACATCAATTTGAAAAGCGTATGTTAAGTTAGAATGAATGTGTTGAAACTTTCAAGTTAATTATTACGTTGGTTCATTATCTGGAATTCGTGTCAATATTTCCTTTTATGCATGGCGCTTATGCATGATTTTATGTGCTAAGTATGCTAGATTAAATGTAAAATATTCTCAAAAAGCTATAAGGGTTCAGTGTTAAATAAAATAATGTTAATCTGTAATGCATAACTTTCAGCTTAAGTTAATAAAAATGACTCATCAAAAATAATTATAATAATAATAAAAGTATTCCAAGTTGAAACATTTTTGCATTCCAATTTGAGAAAAGGAGGCAAGCTTTCATTTCCGTGGTTGAACATTAGTTCTAGGTATATATTCAAATTTTGTTTTGAGTTCTTCCTGACAGATCTGGTTATAATTCGAATTTAAACAATACTTTACATTGTCGATATTATTTTCTGTAATTAGAAGTAATTTGACTTTCATGTACTTTGTTGAGAAAGTCAAGGCTGTGTTACATTTGAATATAATAGAAGTTATGAAGCTGTCTGGTAGGTGGTGGCATCGTATTAAGAATCTATGTGATGTGCTTACGTTGCAAAAAATCAAGTTTTAGGGTATGTTTAGTGGTTTAAAGTAGGATGTGTACAAGAAAATCCAGGGTATTTTTGTAAAGAGTTTCAAAGAGTTAATCTGTGTCATTTATTTAAAAAATTCTTCTGGTGAGGATAAGAAAGTGTTTTGAGAGTATTCACGTAAATATCTGTAGTATAATTTAATAAGAAATGAAGTGTTTTTACATGTATTTCAATAGACTGGGTAGAAAAGCACAAGCGTTAATTTAAGTAGACTTGACGCTATAGAAAATTTATTACGCCTTATAAGTTTTGTTTAAAGTCAGTTGACATCATTTGTGGTATTTAAAATGTGAAATAAAACGTTCCGTTTCAGCGTATGAAATATGATAAACCGTCAGTGACATTTCGCTCCCATAAAACATTTGATATGGTGGGCCCGGCGAGGAAAACTGAAATTTTATTATACATGATAAGCTGGAAATGAGGAGGTTAAGTTTTATTTATTTATTTTTGATAATATTCCAATCAAGTAAACACAACAAATTTTTGTAAGCAAGACATATCCTTCAATGTCAGATTTACAAACTTATAAGGTATATCTCCCACATTCTTAGCGTGCCTTCGTGGTGTAATGGTCAGCACACTGAGTCGGTATTTCAGAGGTCCGTGGTTCGATTCCCGGCGAAGGAATTGCATATTTTTCATCTCTCCTACTTCCAAAATAACCTAATGTCTCTACAGTGGCGCCCGAACTAAAAGGGTTGTGGATGATGACTCTCCACACCCAGGATTTGGCGACTAGGTCCCCTAAAACCCTAGTCGCCCTTTAAAAAGGGGAGTATATAAGGTATATCTCCCACATTCTTAGCGTGCCTTCGTGGTGTAATGGTCAGCACACTGAGCCGGTATTTCAGAGGTCCGTGGTTCGATTCCCGGCGAAGGAATTGCATATTTTTCATCTCTCCTACTTCCAAAATAACCTAATGTCTCTACAAACTGATTTCTAAAACAAATATATCGTAATTTTTGGTAAATGTAATTTTTAAAAATTTTTGTGAATGTGAATTTATACTGTACAATAAAAACTAAGTTTTCAGATATGTCTTTCTAAAAATGTATGCATCCGTAAAAAGCTAATTAAAACTAATAATTCCGAAAATGTAATTAATTTGGAATGAATTTCTTAAAACAGTTTTCGAGCAAATTTTTACGTAAGATTTAACTAATGAAATCATCAAAGTCTAATTTTTCAATATGAAATATTTTTATTCAATTTTGATCCTTTTTAGATCATATAAACTTAGTATTCATTCGTAAATTATGTATTCTTTTATATATTAAATTACGTAAAAATTACGTATAAAATTATTGTATGACGTAAACGACATTCAATAATACAACTTCTCAATAATGGGATTTTTTTTCTTTTATTTTATTTACAGGAACCAATAACTTTAACGATAAGACGAAATTCTATAAAACCTGGAAAGGGAATTTATCTGAAGGCTGTTCCACTCTAATGTTAGGCAGGAAAATGTGAAACCATGTCATGCTTGTAAATATAGAAACTCATGGCATAAATGCGCCATATATTTGTTTCAGTAACCAGTGTTATACCAATATTTTGTGTATTTTAAATTGTAATATAGTACATTATAAATTATGTTATTTAGTCAGTGATACTTTGGTTTTAATGTTTGGAATAAATGTTTCATTAAGTTGTTGAAAAAAAATACCCTGTAATTTGTCTTATTGTTATTTTAAATTGTTTTTTCTGGTGAAATTGTTCAAGTAAAACAATACTAAATATTTTACGTTGTCATGTACTTAACTCAAATGTAGCAAAGCCGAATAATTTATTTTATACTTTAAAAAAATTTTTATAAGCATGCATGTTTTATATACATGCATGTAAGGCTTCATTGCTGCATTAATAAATCTTACACCTTAATATTGTATAAAAACAAAAATTAGCTGAAAATTTATTGCCAAAAAAGAAAACCTCGAAGTCTCCAGAAACTGACATAATACTCTTTCTAAATTTATAGCCAGCCTATGTGGCTATTATACTACGAATTTTATTCTTAAATAAAAGTAGTTTCATATGTTAGGTCCACTTTCTCTTCTTTAAAGAATTATTAAAATCACAAAATGACAGAGAAACAAATCTACCATTTAAGAAAACTGAAAGGAAATAATGTAAATGTCTGTAGCAAATATAAGTTTTGAACAATTCTTTTAAAAAATTACTGTCAAATTTTATAGAAGAAAAAATTATGCTATCAGCATTTCAATATTAAAAGATAATGTTAAACTTATGGATAATAAGTCCAAGATGTTCTGCCTTTAGAAAAGTCTGAACTTCTTTATGATAGAGAAAAAAAGTCTCCCATCTTCAAAATCATGCGTAAATTTCTTAACAATATTCAAAACTAAGGAAGAGATTACTATTACTCTAGAACACGGAATAGTCACGACATCCCACGTCTTCGTCATCGTCGCTCTTACTTGTCTGCGCACTCATTTAAGTTACACATTATAGTTACATCATTCAGTTACAGTTTCGGTTACATGACTTTTTCCTACATTATGAACAATTAATACTAAAATCATAGGATTGTAATTCCTGCATTTGACTTGATTGCTAAAGTAATTATGAGTTAACTCTTTAAGTATTAATTTCGAAAATTGAATACAAATATGAAAAAAATGTATGTAAAGAGATTTAGGCTAAAGTATCCAGAGGCAATAGCAAACTGATTGCTGCAGAAAAGAAATTATAATACATCTTTTCGGCAACGCTATGATAAAATTTCGGTCTTAAATTCAAGGAAATACTAAGCTTTCTCTGAAGCCAGCGGTACTGTATTATGATTCAGCTATTTCATTTATTTGTCTTTGTTACAAAGCGGTTTTCTGTCATAGAAAATTTATAACTTAAATGTATGGTTTCGTCGATTGTCTTAATATACGTATAAAGCCGCATCTATTAAGAAAACTTAGAGTTTACTCAAACAAACAAAAAATGTGTTTGCATTGTAGAGAAATATTTTGACATACATATGTGGGCCTTAGTTCTATTAAATTAAAAACCCGCAAAGAAAAGCTTTTAATTTATTGAAAATTGGCATTTTAAGCTTTTATACAAGTTTAAAATGCCAATTTTGATCACTGCATCAGTTCTACGTTCTAGCACAATTCCTTTAGAAAATTTGTTTTTGTCATGCTTAGAATCAAAGTTATAGCTTTTTTTCACACCCTGTAAATGATATTCTATTTTTGAAGCTGGAAATTAAGTTTTATTAGCCAGAAATTCAAAAATACGTCAATTTATTTTTGATCATTTCTATAGCTTTAGCTTTCCTATTTGATTCTGTAGTCAAATAAATAGTCATAAATAAAAGATTTTATTTTCGAAAACATTTAAATTATGTCTTGAAAATAAATTCTTTTGTTAATTCCATTTAAAGTATGATAACTGTGATAAAATTTGTGTCTCGTTTCTTTGATTTACTTTTAGTTAAATTTTATAAAAGGCTAATGCATTATTAATTACGCCTCATTACTATCTTTTCAAAAGTAAGATGGTAAGAAATCTGAAGGAAACCGTTTTTCTAAAAATTTCGTATGGGTATAACTTGAAAGTAATGACACACGTATCTTCAGTTCTTCAGAATTTAAAAAGTTTAGATGATCAGAAATTTAAGATAGCATAATAACAGATACAATCACTTCCAACAGTTAAACACGAAGATGTAAAATGCAAAAAAATCAATAAACACTGCTTTGATTGACGCAAAATTCGATAGGAAAGTAGCATAGATATTTATGCATAAAACAAAATCAATAATTATATACAAAAATGAAAAAAAAAATATTAAATTTTTGTAAGTTATCAGATAATGACATACTGGAGACTTAAACAAAATTATGTATAAAGTGAAAATAAACAGCATAAAATGAAAAAAAAGGGCATTACTAGGGTATGTGATCCCCCCTCCTGTGTATACAAAGTTTACACCTTGCGACCATGCTTTCAATTAGGTGGTCAACCACCGCAGAGTGAGTGAGTGACGGAAGACGTGGGCACCATCCCTTTACCGTTATGGTTAATTGGTAATAGCACCACGTCCACCCTTCTCCAGAAACCAGTGGGACCACACAAGGGCCGAAACTCAACATTCAGAATATCCGACTGGCAGTCAAGTCGACCAAAGGCCTCGGTGATTAGGTATACACTTATGCCTTACAGAGTTTGCGTAGAAGAAATAAGTTGCATGATCACTGAGAAGTGTAAATAATACTGAACGTGGATGTATACATAAAACAGTGCGTTACATATGTATACAATGCTATATGAAATTACAGAAATACACCTAGACCTTACAGAATCCTGCGTATAAGAAACAATTTGTATGCTTACTATGAGTAATCATACACAGAATATAGCAGTAATGACTTACACTAATAAAGAATATGGTACAGAACTTAATTAGTAAGTAACTTATACAGAAACAAGACAGTATAGAAAGTGCATATCTTAGTTACTCTAGAAACAAATACCTACAGGTATCCGTTTCTATGCAGAATATATCGCACGAATCACAAAGGATGCAGTACAAATCTTACGGGATATTACACAGAAAAATGAAAATGTGACTGATCTTAAGTGCATATATAAAGTAATACTTAATATAAATATACTATACTAAACAAAACATTCGATGTTATACAAGATATACAAATGCCATACAAATAGTGCGGATGTCCTCCTATGTCGTACAGAACCTTGCGTATAAGAAACAAATTGTATGCTTACTACGTAAATAATCTTACACAGAATATAACAGGCATTACTTACAGTAGAGATGAATATAATGCAGAACTTAAGAA
Organism: Stegodyphus mimosarum; assembly: GCA_000611955.2. Lineage (NCBI taxonomy): Eukaryota > Metazoa > Arthropoda > Arachnida > Araneae > Eresidae > Stegodyphus > Stegodyphus mimosarum. The sequence goes on from KK119563.1 coordinate 1,314,502, forward strand.
GTAAACATGTATATGTACATGCAAAAATGAATGCATAAAATATACATAATGTGCCAAATAAAAACATACCGATTTATACTTACATAATGCAGAATCGTGCGTATATGAACATAATATAAAATACAGTATCAGACTGATAAAAATACATTTGGAAACGTTTTAATTCAGATACCTACAGATATCCGTTTCTATGGTAGAATGTATCATATGAAACGCAAAAGATGCAGTACAAATCTTACACAGAAAAATTCCAACCTGGTCTTGATTACATAGAAAAAAAGGGGGGGCATACTATGCCATACAGACTATACTGTACCATACACATGATGCAGATATACGCTTATGCCGTACAGAATTTTCGTATAAGAACAAGTTGCATGTTTACTGTAAGTACTCTTACGTAGAATATAACAATTAGATTTACACCAAAAATGAATATAATACATAAATTAAGTAGTTGAGCTTGTGTATGTACATGCAAAAATGAGTACATAATCCATATACATATTACACCAAATAAAAACATACCAATTTATACTTATGCATACCGAGTCGTGCGTATATAAACATAAAATAAAATACAGTAACAGGCTGATACAGGAATAAGACAGTATAAATGGAGGGGAGAAATTCTTTCCCCCTCCCCCCTTTTTTATATGACATTTAGTTATGCTTATAACGAATTCTTACAGATATCCTTTACTATGCAGAATAGTAACTATGCAACTACCGCAGAATTAAGCAATCGCCATTCTTCTTGTAGAGCAGTTTCCAGCTCAATAAGAGTGGCTGGAGGTGGGAAACGTGAAGATACAGCACGGCCGAGAGCATCGCAAAGATTTTCAATGGGATTAAGGTTCAGTGAATATGCTGGCCACGCCATACGCGCAATCCCTTCACTCTCCAGGTAGTCATCGACGATGTCAGGTCTATGGGGACGTACGTTATCCTCCATTAAAACAAAAGTAGGGCCAACTGCTGCAGCGTACAATCTCACAATGGGTTCTAGGACTTCATCTCGATACCGGACAGCCGTCAAAGAACCCCGTTTAAAGATGTGCAGGTCCGTGTGGTATCCGAATGAAATCCCTGCCCACACCGTAATGCTTCCACCTCGGAAAGCGTGATGTTCGGTGATGTTTTGGGACTGATTGCGTGTTTGTTGTTCATGCCATATCCTTATACGTTTGTCATCTGGCTCCAGAGCAAATCTTGACTCATCAGTAAACATGACATTGCCCCAGTCAGACACATTCCAATTGACATGTTCCCGGCACCACTGTAATCGTGCTCCTCTTGATAGAGGAACACAAACTCGAGGTACCCGGGCGTACTGTCCACTTATATGTAATTTTCGGCGTACAGTAGCTGCAGATATGGCCTTACCAACAGACGCTGTAACCATAGATGGTGTCACACGTGTGGAGGTCACTCTGTGATTCCGCTTGGCTACAATAGCAATATATCGATCTTCTGCGTGGGTTGTAACCCTTGGGCGACCGGCTACGGGCCTTCGGACAACTGTCTGTGTGGTTTGGAATTGTTTCCATAAACGTGAAATTACAGAATGATGAACGCCGAAGAAAAGAGCAACATCTGTGATCGACTATCCTGTTTCCATGTGCCCCATAGCACGCCAGCGCTCGATATCTTCCATTCGTCTTCTGGAAGTCATAGAAACAAGTATGTCTTGAAAACAAATTGTGCGAAAGTTTTAAACACCTTCTATCAGCACTTACAATCAACTTCTGTAACCTTTCATAAAGCTGGCTTCTTATAAGACTGCCTTTTTTGCGTATTTCTTGACATGAAAGCGCGATTGTCTGTTACCTAACATATTTGCATACTTCCATCTACCTCTGCAGCGGATTGCTTTCTCTTCAATTCTTATTGTCTTCCGGAAATTAGCATTTTCCTCTCCGTGCTTAACTTTTGGATGTGAGTGTAGATAATAATATATGAACTACGGTAACTAAATATTTTATTTATAAAATTATAGTAATTATTTTTTAGATATCTGCTGCTAGTTTCCTATGTCTTTAGAATCATACTTAGTAGGGTTACGACAAAAGTAAATAAAAGCGATGTTTGACTCAAAAGTAGGCGATGAGAAGTATGTTTGATGCTGCCATATAATTTAATGGGGAATTTTGAGGTTGTTCACAGTCCTTTGGAAAGCAGAAAATTGTTTCCGAATTTTCTATATCAAAAGACATTCAAACATTTAAATAGTAACCGAACCTGCTGTTTTAATCTTCATTTTGCCATTTACATAAATAACATAAAGTTTCAAAATATCTCAGAGAGAAAAGAGATAATTTAGGAAAGAAATTAAGCTTTTCAAATCTGGAGCATTTTAATAATTCGTAAAATATAATCATAGAAAAAACTGTCTTTACAGTTTTTTTTGCTTTTCCTCAAAACAGATACTTTTGTGATTCCTTTTTATCTAATACCCCCTAACTTAAATTGCCTTAAATTTTGCGGATATGTTTTAAATATATATGAAGGGAACAAACAACTCTTACGGAGCCATATTAATTAGTTTCTAATTTAACCAGGTTAGTTACTATAGCAATTAATTTAGAAACTTTTATAGAGTTGTATTTCAGCTATTCCAGCTTTTAAGACTTTTGTCCTATGATAAGGAGCATAGTCATTATAGAAAACTGAGAATGAAGAATGGAGAACTTCTTTACAATTTTTATCGTATTAAAAACTTTTATATGCTAATTTGCGTTCGAGGTATAGCGTTTTGCGTGTTTCTAAAGTTTACGGCAATTTTTCTCTATTTTTCACACTAAAATAAAAAAATAATTATAGATATTGAATTTTTAAAGTCTCCTACATTTTACGCTTCATTTAACGATAAAATGCAGACTGAAAGTTAAAATTCTAATAGCTATAAAAAATCATGTTAGAAGACATACAGTTTCTTTAAACTATAGTAACACATTAAATAACCACGTACTGGCTAAAAAGTAAAATGTTAACCGTCAGATGCAAGGAGAATTCAGTAAATCGTAAGCCTAACACATCTGTACGTCTCATATGTTTAAAGTAATTACGCTTTCTTGCATATATTTTCTTTGGTTTCTACGCATTTAATACTTCTGTCAGTCAGGGTCGAATTCCAGCAAAAGAAAATGTTTTTCACCGCCTAAAAAACGTCTTGAACAATATCATTCACCTCATCACTATAGCAGCCACTTCAACCACCATGCAGATGCTCTTTGTCTGTTATTATTACCTTTACTTGACTCTTGAAGCTGTAGCGAAAATAATGGGTAAGGGAGAAGCTGAATTACCGGTTGCTGAGTATTAGTTTGCAAAACTTAGCTTTGTATGAGCGTGCGTTTTTATGCAAAAGCAATATTTTCCTATTGAGTTTACAATGGAGTCTTCCTTCTATGACCCGTTGGAATTGGGTCAAGAAGTTGAAATAATAAACAACTGATGTTGGTAGTGTTGCTGGGTAAATAATTAATGAGCAGCGGCCTTTCTTTATCTTACTATCTTTTTTTTTTTATTAATTCGAATAGCAGTTATTTCAAGATTCTTGTGTGATATCAAGATTCTAGTCAGTTTAAATAACCCTCATAAAGAGCTCTGTGGGCATAGTATAAGGTATTTCTCCCGCCTTCTTAGCATGCCTTCGTGGTGTATGGCCAGCGCACTCGGTGCGCATTAGAGAGGTTCGAGTCCCGGCGAGGGCAGTTCTCATTTTTGACGTCTCCTGCTTTCGAAATAACCTAATGTCTCTACAGTAGCCACACTGAAAGCAAACGTAATATTAACCAAAGAAATTCAAAATTCCATTTGAAATAAATAGTTTAGAAAAAATATTTTTCTACTTGAACCTTTACGCTTAAAATACAAAGTGTCTCATGTAAAACCGGTCCGACTCAAGTAAAATGCATTTATCCTCCGCATCAGCTAATATGTAATCGCAAGAAATCAAAGTAAAGGTTTAATGGCCGCCCGTTCTGTGAACTTCATTTCTTCACGATTTTGTGTGTCTGAAGATATCTGAAAGGCAATGCCTATAAAAGAGCTTAGTGCCGTTTCATCCCTTCCATATTCATCATTTCAAAATAGTGCCGATCTGTTCACTTCCTTTTTTCATCAATTCCCTCTTTCTCTTTCATTCGGTCCTCGAAAAGTCACTTTCTGATACACTAAACACCTGTTTCCGTCAATTAAAACAGTTTAGACGAAAGGGTTCTTAATGCTTTGGCATAGCTCTCGATTTCTACTATTTATTAAACATTTTAGATAATTTGTCCTGAGCAGAATAATGAATTTCAGACAAATTCAAAATATGTATATCTGAATCTAATTCTGTTTATGTCATACAGTGCCAATTGTTTTTAGTTTCACGTGTTTTAAAGCAGTAGAACCACTGTTCCACTACTTTGAAAGAAAACAAAATTTACCAAATGTATAGTTGAGAACCGAGAGCGCAATGGACTTCTTGCTCGAAATGCATACCCTAAATGGTAAGCAATCATAAAGTGTTATATGATATAGTAATTAAATAATGCGCATAAGCTAATCAGAATTAGTAAAACACAATAAATTATTAAAATCCTTATAGAAAATTAACATGAAACTAACCACAAAAAATAAAAAACAAACAAAAAAAAAACTGCAAAACGAAACTAAATGTAAAATTGGAAATACTATTTATTATCTTAACTGAGCTGAAATAGCGTGATCGAATTGGAACTCCTTACTTTTACTTATTGCAGCTTTATTATATTTGGTAACTCTCATAAATATTGTATGAGCGTTTTTGTTTTGTTTTGTTTCCCCGCAGATTCGAAATTATGAATTGATTTTTAAATAATTTTGTTAGCGTCATCTGTCTCCCATCTATTAAAGTTCCCATAATAGCTATTTAAACACCGTCTATTCGTTTTGAGTTCGTCAAATAGTACTCGCAGCTCGTCGAACTCATTCACATTGTAAAATGATTAAAAACAAAGAATTATATATAATGCATATAGTAACATTAAATCAACATTAGTTTCCGCTAGGAACAAGTTTTATCCAAATTCATATATTTTCGCTGCCTATCGCTTCAGAATATTGCTTTCGAATAAAGTTCTTTCACAACATGAAATTGGGCACCTTCCTTGAGAACGATCAAAAGCTCTTCTATATCAGGATAACTCCTTCTTATTGTTTTATTTAATCGATTTTTCTTTTCGAATCGTCTTTTCGACTACGCCATGCTCCCACAGAATTTGTAGTCCTTTGCTGATCCTTGTAAAAGTTCCATAAGCGGCGGATGATCCATTGATCAAACATATACTAATTAAGCTTTCGTACAGTTTCATTTATCCTGTATTATAGAGTAGTATGAGGTCTGTATTATACATTGTAATTTTTTCCTCAGTAGTCCTGAATTATACATACGTCCGTCGGAGAGTTATACATACGTTATACATAAAATTCCATTACCTCTGCAATTTTGACGAATAAATTCTAGAACCACAATCATATGAATACGTTTTCTGAAATTTTTCATCAGTTATATATATCCATGTAAGTCATAATTCCTGAACTTTTCTCGATATGCACGATTTTGAACTTTTTTATATGTATCAGAACGATTTTGACCACACATTGAAAAAGGAAATCACCTTATGAAAGTCACCCACTAATTATAGACCAACTTAAAAGGTGACATTTGTAAAGCTAACATTTCTTAAAGCTGTTGTAGAACTTAACATTAATGAACTTAGTCAGAAATGCAGTTAAAAAATGAGTAACTAATAATACAAAGAAAACATTCTGTGCACCTCCTGCATAATGTTTCACAAGTGTTCAGCGGCTTTTATCGCTGGGCAGCTAATAGGCAGCATGGAGTTTAAGGATTAATTAAGAGCAAACATTTAAAACTCGTTTAGCCGAATATGCTCACCAGTTGAGGAACAGGACCCTCTTACTTGATGCCGTTGGAAATGATACAATTTTTGTAAAACTAAAGCCAACCCGGGGTTCGTTTTCTCATATTTTACCAGTCTAAACATTTCAATTTTCCTAGATTCTTTTCTAATTAGAAAGTAAAATACCAGGAATCAGGAAATTTAAATCTACTAAAAATTTAATCTTACTATCTTAAGGAAATTTTCTCCTCAGTAGTTTTCCCTAGAGGAATGGTAATCAGTGTTGCCAGACTGTGAGATTTTTCGCAAATTTGCGAATTTTGACAAACTTGTGCTACTTAAAGTTTTAGTATTTGCGATTTTGCGAAATTTTTGCTACCTCCATCATTTCCTCATGCTGCTTCTTGCGACTTCAAAGATATTTTTAATATATCGTAAAATGCTTATATATTAAAATAATGTATCAATTGAAAATAATTTACATTAAAATAAAAACAGTTTCTTTAGGCTTAGGAGTTGGAATCTGGCAATCATGTTTACATGAGGCTTTTCTTTTCAAGGCTGCACAGCCTGACGCCGGTATAACGACAAGGGAGTAGGAGGAAGGGGGTAAGAAAGAAAAAAAAATGCTTCGGGACCTCTCACCTCCCTCCCTCCTCGTCCCCCGTGAGTTTTGTTTTTTAGTCAGTTCATCTTTCCAGTTCTATGGTGATAATGAATCGAACAAAATTAACTTCCAGCTTGGGTACCTAAACAAAGAAAGAAATAAAACATATATTGGATACCCAAAGAGAGAGAAATGAAATTTATTCTCCTGATTATTCTCCTGATAATATTGTTAAGAACTAAGCAATGGAAATGACTTGAAAATGAAAGCAACGGCATTTTTCTAAATAACAACACAAATGAATTTAACAGTGAAAGAACAAGGCTTTCTTAAGTAATCTGAATCTGAAATAATCCAACCAGGTAGAACGAAAAACTCACTGAAAAACATTCCTCAATTAAAATGTACACAATTAAGCAAAAAAAAAAAAAAAAAACAATGAATTAAACGGATATTCACAAATTAATTTAAAAATAAAACCTAAATTAAATTAGAATTAATTAAAAAAACGAAATGAATATTTAAACAACTGAAAATGAGCAATATAGTTTTTAAATTTTCGATAAATCTAAGATACGTAATTAAAACGACTAAGAACCAATTACAGTCTGTAACTTACGGAACCAATAAACAATAAATTTGTGATGACGTAAGAGGTCATGTGAACATGCATAACTATGGCGCCACAAAAATCACATTTGCGACTTGTTGAGTCTTCTTTTGTTACTTTAGCTGAAAATTTTCTGGCTACTGATGGTAATCGAGGCTTCAAAGCAGTGGCGACATCTGGTGGCGCATGCACAACTAAGTATCTACGGTAAGCAATTGCTGATGGCACTTCGAATAGGAATGGAAGGAATTATAGGAACTAAATATTAGCTTAGGGCATGTTTTCAAACATAAAGGAATTAGCAGGTAAGATAACGTTGAATTTCAAGGAAAAGCCTTAAACTGCGTTATTTATTTTCTGCATCAAATGCGGTAAACAAATCTTACTTCGAGACGAACCTTTTTCGTGATACTAGAGCATGTACTGTATACTGAACTCCATCGTTTCGAATGAGACGACAAATTTATCACAACCGGGAGAAAAGCGTTAATTATCATACAGCTCACGCTTAAATGATGAGCGAGGTTGAAAACGTAGTAGTCAAGTCAGCTTCAAAGAAGTAATTATTTTGTTTCTTAATGATTTCGTTTCGTAAAGGCTTTATATAAATGTTTTCTAAAAATATTGTAGTTATTATTTGCATTATAAAAGTGAATAAACAGTTCAAGAGTAGGGCAATGCATGCTTATAAAATTGCAGCCATTCTTCCAAATTTTCGTTCCAAAATCACTTTAACATAAAGCAAGATAGCAATAAAGAACAAGAATGAACAATAAAAAAAGGAAGCTATGAAACAAAAAAGGCAGATCTATTCGATGGGTATTGCACTCTACATGAAAGTTAAAAATTGTCCTTTATCTCACTTGTCTGACAATAACATTAGAACAAGTTCAAGAATTTCATCGCGGAGAGGAGCGCAGGATTTCGCCTGTCATTGGCATGGGCCATGGGAATCATATATGTGATAGTACGACTTTGGGCGGTTCGCTACAACTTTTGAAGAAGAATCCCTCGGGAAATGGATCTAAGGGTTTCCCACCCTTCTTTCCCCTACCACACCAAACTGAGAGAACTTTCTGCTCGCCATGTATTTGAAGTGCTTCCCATGCTGCAAAGACACTACACCAGGAGTCGGCAACGCAGTGCACATGTAGCAATTTTTAAGTCCTCAACTTTCAGATATTGAAATTCCAAATTTTAGGTTGGGCAGCAGACGCTGTCATTTATCAAGGATAATAAAAATTCTTATTTTATCTTTACCCCTTTAACAATTGAACGAATTGCACAATTAAACTTTTGGAGAAAGCTGAAACTTAGCGACTTATACATAACACTACACGACTATACCAACCAAATTTCGACTCCTAGAAACATCTGATTTCGCTTACAACAGTGAACTATTTTTGGTTCCCATTATCATCGAACCCTACCTCCTCCCCCCCCCCGATCTGGCAACTTGTAGAGTTCATATGTTGAGAGATTAGCTGCCTTCACAGTGACTAGCATCATCGTCTATCCAGCGGTTCTCAACCTTTTGACTAACGCGTACCATCTAAGAAAAATTGAAAACATTTAATACCACCACTACAAAGTACTATTACCACTAACACTCTTGAACAAAGCTCAGATCTCATAAATTTACGAGTGTTAGAGGAAAAACTCAATCAGGATGTTGGGGTTTTAATTTTTGAATTTAATAACTTTGCTTCTTTGCGTACCACCGATTGGGAACCCCAGGTCTATACGGTGATCCGCGTAGGCTCGGCAGGGACTGTAAGGGTACTGCCAAGTTTCTCTCGGGCTGTGTAATCGCTAGATGTCCATTTTACATAAAATTTTCGGAACTGGACATTATTACCACGTATTGGCTACTCGATGGTCTGGGTCAGGCTGTCCTTCTCCCTGACATAATGTCCCCATTAACCTCACAACCACGGCGTGCTACTCCTTATATCCGCAACCTCTGTTCATATATAAACTTGGTGATTGCGAATTCTTCTCTTCAAATTCCAAGGTAATAAGGTTATGAAAATAGATAAACAACATAGCTTTTGCAATGGTTTGTTCTAAGACAATAATTTCATTTTAGCTGATTGTTGTGTGTCAACAACTTATTTCTGTTGTACAACAACAACAATTTGAAGTTTTCTTGCTTGACTAGCAACGCTCATGAACAATATGCTGTACCAACATTTCTTCATAAAAGTTTTCGCAATGACAAAAAGAATCGATAATTCGAACTGCTACAATCCTCATAAACTAACATTATTTTGATATAATTATATACTTATTTTTATTTAATATTTATTTTTATTATTACTGTAACCGCCCCACATTCCCACCGAACTCCCGCATATCCGAAATAAGCCCTTCTATTAAAAGGCCGCGGACCCCTACGTTGTGCACAACATCTAAGTGTTCATCGGGATTGAAGTCCAGGTCCAACGATGCAGTTGGATGCGCTAAACACAATATCGAGCAGAATGGCAAGTTTTAGAAGTAAAGTAGATCAACTATAAAACTGTCAAATACATCTCTGTTCATTGGAACACACTGAACCTCATATTATAGCGAGAAATACAATGTGAGCATTAAGAAACTGGGGATGATGAGTTTAAATGAGTATGTGAAATAAATCATTAAAATTCGTTATTAAAATGCAAGAAGGCAGATTTCGTTTGATTTCAGCTGAATTCAACATCTGGCATAAAAATTTCAAAAGTTATGTGGTGATGACGATAACACTACCATTTGCCTCCACGGCTAAAAGGAGCAAACGTAAGGGTAACTGATACCTTGCGGGGTTGTCTATAACGAAGGTTACAATTTCGGTAAGTACCTTAGCGTCTGGATATAGTATTGCTTCTGTTTGAGATGGCTCCATGACAATTGCCATTAACACGATTTAAAAGTTAACCTCATTCATACATAGCTTAAGTGCAACAACCAAAGATAGTGATATAGATAGTGACAATTAATAGAGAAAGAATGAACTATATAATCATAAAATTAGAAAACAGTATCAGGAAATTAAGTATGCTATCTCTAAAAGGAGCTTACACATATTATATGGCATGTAATCGTGGTATTTTCAATCCTGTATTAGTTTGTGCTTCTTTCACCATAGCAACTTAGGCTTATGTATTCCTTCATAACACACAAAATATATCTTTATATATATCATTATATATTTACACTCGTAAATGGGCTTTTTTGCAGCCATAATCTTTAATACAATGTACGTCCAGAAAGTAAGTTCCGTTTGGTAATAAAAGTAAATTGTGTACAGCTACAGAAAAGTTATTTATTGCACAAAATTCAACAACTCTTAAACTACTTTTCCACATAACTGCCGAAATATTGCAGGCATTTGTCATAGCGTGGCACAAGTTTTTGTATACCTTCTTCATAGAAATTTGCCGCCTGTGTCTTCAACCAGTTGGAAACAGTTTCTTTCAGCTCGTCGTCATTGTTAAAGTGTTGACCGCCAAGGAAAGACTTAAGATGTAAGAACAGATGAAAGTCGCTAGGAGCGAGGTCAGGGCTGTACGGAGGATGGTCAAACACGTCCCAGCCAAATCCCTGTAGGAGGTTTTTCGTCACATTTGCAGTGTGTGGTCGTGCGTTGTCGTGAAGAAAAACAACACCTTTTGACAGCAATCCTCGGCGCTTATTCTGAATTGCACGGCGCAATTTCCGAAGTGTCTCGCAATAAGCATCTGCTCTGATTGTTTGACCACGCGGTAAGAAATTAATGAGTAAGATGCCTTTCCAGTCCCAGAACACTGTGCACATCATTTTTCGAGGTGTCAAGATTTGCTTCGGCTTAACCTTTGCTGGGGATGAAGTGTGCCTCCATTCCATTGATTGCCGCTTACTTTCAGGGGTGTCGTAAGAAACCCAAGTTTCATCTCCTGTGACTATCTGTGTCAGAAATTCTTCACCGCTTTCAGCATAACGGGTCAAAAACTGAAGTGCACTACCCATCCGTTTTGTTTTGTGTTGCTCAGTAAGAATCTTTGGTACCCAACGTGAGCAAAGTTTACGAAATTTCAGTTTTTCGGTAACAATTTCATGCATTAGTGATCGTGAAATTTGGGGAAATTCCATAGCGAGAGCACTAATTGTAAACCTTCGGTTTTCATGGATCTTGTCATCAATCGCGTGAACCAGTTCTTCTGTAACCAAAGATGGACGCCCACTTCGTTCTTCATCGTGCGCATCACTACGTCCGTCATTGAACTTTCGGACCCATCTTCTCACCATTGAATCACTCATCGCTTTTGGTCCGTAAACATCGCAAATTTGCCGATAAATTTCACTAGGTTTCACTTTCCTCGCATTCAGAAAACGAATCACAGATCTGATTTCACAAGCGGCGGGATTTTCAATCAACACCGACATTGTAAACAAGCACAACAAAGCGTACGTGACTGACAGCGATCTCCAAATGGCGCGCGTTTCTTCTCCTTGATACAGAGCGTCTACTGCGCATGTGCGGAACTGCGATCGCAGAGCTGCAGCGGAGATAAATTGAAACGGAACTTACTTTCTGGACGTGCCTCGTATTACGAAGTTGGTAGGTTTTTAGAGTTAAGGATTAGTTCTTTTAACAAGTTATTTTATGTTGATCATCTTCCTATCTCCCTTTCCATTTTCCTGCCAGAATGAAAATTTCTAGCTCGCATGATATTCAAATGAGATAGAAAGAAAAAAGAGTATTTAAAAGAATGTTTTAGAAGATAGAATAAAAGCCCGTTCTGCTTGTCTGAAGATCACCTTTCTACTTGCTAGGATTCTTTTGCCAGCATTCTGCAGCTTTATTCTCGCCATCAGGCTTGTTACGCCGACCTTAGGTCACAGCCAGCTTGGGCGTTATTCTATTTGTGCAGCCGTTAGGCTAAATTACTGGTCTTGGTTTTGGTTAATCTATTATCTTTGATTTAAACCATAATTGTTAGCTTCTGTAAGCACGAGTGGTGTCGTCTAAGCTTATCTAAGTCAGACAAAAGAATCCATAACACCCTTTTGTATAGGTATACTGATAATACTTTTGGAAATGTATAATAATAATGATTGCAAATGTATACTGAAAAATGTATAATGATAATAATTGTAAATGCATAATGATAACTGCATAATGATAATTGTAAATGTATAATGTAATTCTTTTGTAAAGGTATTGTAGGGTTTCACCTATTTATTTCACAGTTCAATCCTTTAAAATCCCTAATAATCGCTTAAGTGTGTGAACAGAGACGCAAGAAAGAAGGGTTAACTATCCTTTATTTCTCAAAATAAATATAATATAAACAGTTCCTAACTCGGAACGTACAGCAAAGCCTCCACTTGGGCTTGAACTTATTAATATGAAATTAAACTTAACTAAGCTTAACTAAAGCTAACTGAAAGATATAGCCGAAGCTATCAAGATTCTAAGTAGTTGGCCTCTAAATCTTAATTAAGTCGGCTAAGCCAAACAAGGGCCGAGCGTAGCAATAACTTAGAGAAACGTAGCCAAAAGGCAAACGCGCGCTAGTCAGGAGCTCAGGCTCTCTCTCGAAGTCGGTGAAACATCGACTTAACTACTACTCGTACTTATTTGCATTAGCCGCGTTTCTGAAAATACATTCTGGTAGGAAATTGTAAGCTGAATCTAGAAAAGACAGGAAAAATGCATAAACCTTACATCATAATGATAATTTTTTTCAGTCTTAAGAGTTCTCAGAACGTGAGACTTTACAGGTTTATTCTGTTAAAACTCCCGTTTGATATAAATATTTGAGTGAAAAATTTTCTTTTTGATTCAATTTCTAGCATTTATTGAGTCTGCATTTAAAAAGAAAGGAAACGCAAAATACCGAATTAGAACAAAAAATATGGAAGAAGAACAATAATTCATTATTAACATATTCCACAATTTATCTTAAATGATAAATTTATGAAATCTTTTTAGATTAAAGGCAGAGAGCTCTAGTATCTCTTGCCTTAATTCAGCAAGCAAATTCGATATGATATTTTCCAAATTTAAGCATTTCTGGTACAAGAAATATTATGTTTTTAAAAATATTTTTCTTGGAAACATTTCTTCCGTAAAATATTCTTCAGAGCTGTTATATTGTATGCGTTCATATTTCTAGCGGAAACTATTTTTTTTTACAAATTTCTGCGTAGTGATAACTTTAAAACTGTTATGTGCACCGAAGGTTATTTCAGCAGAGAAACGTTTCCGCTGGTGTTTGTTTTAAATTTTTCATCAGCTTAACGCGGAATCACCTTTCTGAAAATGATTTGAATTATTTAGATTATAGCAATACCCAAGAGGGCTACCTGCCTAAATAATTCTGTTTAAAATATTCATAAGCAATTGTACATCACAAATAAAAAAAAAGGTCGGCTTCTAAGTAACGAAATCTAAAAATCGGAATTGCATTGTCAAACGTATATCCATTGTCTTTATAAGTATATGAAAGACACTCCACGCTTTTATTATTCATGATATAAAATTGAAGATGATTTTTGCAAAAGAAATTACATAATCTCACGTTACCATTAAACTATATGATAAAATATTTTTCTACTTCATTAGTTATTTTATGTGTTTTCAATAAAACCCTATTTTATAAAATGTTTATTAATTTTTCATCCATGTTCTAATTTTATATTTTTTAAACCAACATTTGAAAAGTGAATAACATTTTTATTTTTAAGTACTACAAGAGGATTTGGAGACCCGTTGTAATTGGGATCCAGTGTACATGCCCCTTTGCCCCACGCGGAAATCAGGTTCTGAGCACTACCACAAGTGTCTTGAGTTTAAAATTTTGAAGGTTTGGAAGACTTAACAACTTTTCAGAGCCTGACTCTATTTCCAAATGATATGGTTTCACGATCTTCGTGACAGACCAGTTACATGGCCTTCATTTGAGAGTTATATTTCGTGAATGACCGGTTAAGCAGAAATGTCGTGTTCATAAAATTTAGGTGATGAATGCAACCTATTTCGATACTTCCTTTCGCGAAACAAGAAAAGAATTCGTCATTTTACGTTTTTAATAGTGAACGATAAGACCTAAATTATTTAGAATAATTTATTTGCATATCTTTATCAATTTAAGATATAGACTTTATTTAGAGTTTATAGAGAGACGTATGTAAGGGTATTAATCCTGCTACGAATAAGATAAAAACAAAAAAAAAATTAAAATAGCATTTTTATCTCAGTTTTAGAAAGTTCGTAAAAAGATTTTTGTAAACTTCCACCTAGATATCCCTGAAAAATCTGGAAAAGTCCTGGATTAAAAATCATTTGCATTACCCAAAAATCCTACAATCACTCTTTTAAATAAAAAGAAATTTACAGCTTTATGCAACTATGTCCGGTATTTCATGTAAAGAAATCATACGAAAATTTTAAAAACAAAGTGTAATATGAACATACGATGACTATTTTACATAAATACGTGATTACACAAATTAAAGTATTTGTTTGTTGACATTAGTCAAAATCATTTGTTCTACGCATATGCAAAATGGACTCTTCAAATAATTTGCGATCGTAAATAATGGGTTAAAAATTTGAGCATCCTTTTTATACAACATTTGATAAGCAAATTATTAAGCATTGTTTATTAATACAAAACTCATTTAAAAATGGAAGTATCTAAAGAAATCCTTATTACAAATAATCAGAAAAACTCACAAGGGTTACGTGTCTAAAAGGAGGGATGACTTTGTTAGGAAATGTAAGACAAACTGACTAAATTCACGTTACACAAAAAGAAAACCTCGAAAGCTCCAATGCAGCCAGCCTCTGCACCAAGATTCCAACCCGAGCCAGTATTAGTCTTCAAGGATCTTATGCACTAGGCCATTAATGAACCTTGCTTATAGAATTTGATTTGATTTCCTAATTCAATTTTCTATGCCACCTTATATGGTACGATATACGGCTGCTATCACACAGAGCCGGATTCATATTCCACCGAAAGCAGGATGGTTTGCAAGTGTCAGTCTCTCGGGCTCTAACACTTAGCCGACAAGATTTAGGCAAAGAGATACTTAGCCGAAGACAGCCGACAGAACATTTAACCAACACGGTCATTTAGCCGACAGGACTTTTAGCCGATACGGACACTTAACCGAAATAATATTTAGCCGACAGTACACTTGGTCGATAGCGCATTTATCCGACTCGGACACTCAGTCGACAGGATATTTAACCAATAGGACATTTAGCCGGCAGCACGTTTAACTAACAACACATACATATAGACAAAAAACATGCGACAATATTTTAGTAAAATTTGTGCATGTTTATCTGAAAAAAAAAAAAAGCATTTTCAAGGGTACTCATCAAGAAGGTTTATGAATAACCACCACATTTTTTATTTTATTTCACGTTAAAGAAACTATGGATTTTAAATTTAAACAAAAAAGCAACCTTATTTTGTCGTAGATTTTGAAATCAATTTCGAAAGTAATCAGACAGGTTTCTATAGTTCGGTTAGGTTTGGTTTATTTGATTATTGTAAAGTACTCGAGGGCTATCTGCCTAAGGGTAGAGATGCTTTCGTGGACGACTTTCTAAGAGAAATAGGCTCATATACACGTTACATAAGGGAAAACCACGAAAATGCCCATGCAGCCAACCCGTTCATCGGCATTCGAGCCCTGGACCGAACTACCTGTTTTCAGTGACTGTACTGCTTGGTCTCTGTTGGGCCCGGTTTCTATATTTCAGAAGTAGGAAAGAAAACTTTAGCAGTCGGAA
>KK119563.1:1330396-1374777 GCA_000611955.2 Stegodyphus mimosarum
AAGAAATAAATGGAGCAAAGCGAAAACAAATGTAATATGATTTGTCGCAGAAAATAATATTAAAACATAATAAAGTTAAGATATTAGAATTTTGAAAGCGGTGAAAAATTAATTCATTTAAATGAAGAAAAATTTTTGTTAATGTAGAAGTGTCCAAAGAAATCGAATTTAGTAACTGCTTACTACGAATAACTTTTGTAGATCAAAGTTCAGTACTGTAATTAAGTGTGCAATTGTGGTTAGCTATCGAAAATTGTTTTATTTCTCGTTGCAAACATACAATTTGTGTTCCATCCTGAAAGTATTTCCGCTCTTTTTTCAGTTCGAGAAACATTCGATTATGTCAATAAAATAAAATTATTACATTTATAGAAACTGTATTTTTTAGAATTAATATATTTTCGGTTTGTTAAAAGCCTGGTAGCTGCAAAATGGTGCTATTTATTTTATTTATTTTTTTTTTAACAATTTGATGTGTTTTAGCAGCAAAAAGTAAAGGATATAACAATAAAGTAAAGGAAGAATTCCATTTTTTTTGCAAAATAATTCATAAATGCCATTTAAAAATCTTCATTGTTAAATATCCTGTTTCATAAGCCTTTCTAATAATTTCCTATATACGGTGCGTTATATTTTTCATTAGTAGCACATGCCTTGTATTTAATTGAACTGTCCAAGTCGGCTAAATATCCTGTCGGCTGACTATCCGTATCGGCTAAATGCAGTTGTCTGTTAAATGACCTGTCGATTAACTACTGTCGGGTAAGTGTCCCGTAAGTGCCCGCAACCACAATCTTTCTTTCTCACAGCTGTAATGTCGATCTATCCCATGCAGCGCATCCTGAGCAACATTCTCGGTGCTGAGTGGCTAAGTAACCAATGGGTTCGGTCCTGGATACCTGGATACCTGCTATACCGGGCTACTGCCTAGGCAGCGATGCCGGTTCTTGAAATAAAGCCCTAGGGCACATGACATAATAGAATCCGGACGTGGGTGAATCTCGGAAGAGAAAACGGAGGCAGAAGAAATGGGTTCGGTCAGTCAAGGCGACTGCCTTTATTGAGAATGGATAGTTTGCTAATCTACTTTCTCCTTAGAATTTTGATTACGAACTTATTCTTTAAAACAAAATTAATTCTAAACATAAACAGTGATGCCATTTGCGTCGAGAAAATGATTTCGCTACACTTGTTGCCAGGCCACCTAAAGGTGCAGTAATTACGCAACAATCCTCCCACCTTTTGATTAATAATATAAAATTAGTAATCAAAACATGCCATAAAGGTCTCAGTTCAAGATAATAATTAAGTTTAAAAGTTTATTCGAGAAATCTGGAAGATAACTTAATAGGCCTTCCGCTTCTTGTAACGACATCTTTTTTGGTTCATTGCCGGACGCAAGAAGAAACTGGCCAGGCAAGGAAAATTTCCCTTTTTCTTTCGGATCCTCTTCAACTGACGAAGATATCTCCACTTTCTTTTACTTTCTTACCGTTTATGCATTCCCAGTGAATCTAACCGTCCATGCTACCACTCTTAAAATTTTCGTATATGTCGAAAAATAACGCAGTATCCATGAATTGATGTTGCCATCACAATTTAATATTAAAGTTATAACCCTTTTCTTTTCAGGCGTTGTGTAGGGTGTACGACAGAGCATCATCTAATGTTACCTGTCTAGGAATCTTTACCGAGCACAATGAAGGTACACCGCTCAACCACTTTAAAAACCGTCTGGAAGTTCAGCATCCCAACTCAGTCTCTCTTCCCAGTTCTTTTATAAGTATAATTTTGGAAGACGAGTGAAGGTGCAGCTAACTCCCGTTGGATAAAATAAATACCTTATGTGCAACAGATAGCAAATTCCGTCTGGTCACTGGAAGTTCTCCTAATCCTATATTTCGAACGTCACAATATAGAAGATCTTGCTGGTTATCCCACAATAGTCCTATTAATTTTAAAGGCTTAGATTCATTACTAAGACGTTTTATTTCTGTTTTCTGCAATCCTCTTGAATTGAAATGTGCATTTGCTATGATCTCGGTTGCCTTTTTTTAATGGAAAACTTGCATTTTCTTCAGAATCTACCGAAGTCACACAATTGTTAATATAAAAGGAAGTTTTAAGCTTCTCATCGATACTTTTGAGAGGTGGCTGATTCTGCTTCAAATCTGCGTCAATCACAGCCCCCAAAAGAAATGGACTGCACTTTGGCCAGAATACCACACGGCAGTAGCGAAATTCTTTTATCTCTGAATATTCAGCATCCTCTCATCAGAGAAGTCTTAGAAAATCTCTGTCATGTCGATCAATGTAAATTTGTAAGAACGCTTTCCTTATATCTGAAATAATGCCTGTCTCTTCTCTCTAAATTCAAACAGTATTGCTGGAAGCAACTCTAGAAGATTTGTTTCTTTTGCTAAGCAGTTATTTAGGGAAGAAAATGTTTTCTTTTCACAAAATGCGTCAAATGCTGGTTTAATAGATGTCGAAAAATTTTCTTTGAAAACTGGTAGGTGCGAAAAGTAGTGCATTTTCCCCTTTACTTCATTATTTAGCAGTGCTTCGACCAATTCCGATTGTAACCAATCTTGGATTAACGCATTATAGTCTTCAAATTTTTCTTCTAGTTTAGGTTTCTTTGTCTTGAGTGCAATATCTTTTCATCGAGCTACATTGAGAAGGTTATTTCGTTACACTTTTAAAGTACACTTTTCTCCTTTCTTTTCGCATGCATTCGCGATGTAATCGGAAGCATATTCGTCGTGTATTCTAGATATCCAAAGTACGAGTCCCGGCGAGGGGCACTGCACACTTTTCATATTTCCTGCTTCGAAAGAAACCTAATGGCTCTACAAGTGGCTACCGAACTAAGAGACGGTGGACGATAATTTGTTAAGCACCAGGATTTGGCGATTGGGTCCTTTCATCCCCAGTTGCCCTTTAAAAGAGGGTATTTTTCCCCTCCTTTCCGGATGCCTTCATGGTGTAATCGGAATCATACTCGACGTGTATTCGAGAGGTCCAGGATTCGAGTCCCCGAGGGCACTACAGATTTTTCACTCCTCCTACTTAAAAAAACTTTAATGATTCTACAACTTGTTACCAAATTTGTTTTGTGGCTACCTAAAGGTGGAGTAATTTCGCGGCATCTTTAACAAGTAAATGTTTGGCCATCTGAAGAATTTTGCAGTGATACTTATCTTTAAGTATCATTGATGCAATGAAATATGAATTTCTTACGTTAGCATATAAAATAATGTACAAGAGGCAAAAGCTAGGTTTAAATCTTATGTCTTTATTTGTGCATAAACGAATAATGCGAACACAAGAGAATAAAATCTTTATTTAAATTTTCCACTATAGTACAATTACATAGAGAGAGAGAAAACATATAAACTGCATTTTGTTTAATAAAAAATCAAAAATATTAATACAGTTTAGGAAGCTCGTTTTCCATAAATTTTCACATAGGAATTTGAAAAAACATACTTCATCCATTCGCGTAATTGAAATAAATTACAATACATGCACGCGATTTAACCATATGTATTTCTTTTAAATGAATAAATTACTACCGTATATTTATGAAACAGATGCTGAAAGTAAAAATATTCAAATCTTTGGCATCAGTTGTGAATCTCTATTAAGGTTACAAAATAAAACAAACAAAAAAAAGGGAAGGGGACAATGTTGTGTCATATTTCTCAAACAGGAACTACTTTCTTTGATAACGAAGAAGTGCAAAGTTTTCTTGTATAAATTTTTATGAAATTTAAGGAATTTTTCAAGACAGAGAAAAATTCTAAGATGCGAGCGTTAAATTGTGTGCACTTCTTTTTCGAATACTCCGATGCAGAAAAATGCATAGAAATATTTACGCATATAAATGTTCATGAAATTGCATAGCCCGCTATGCCACTACAATAACGCATATTAAAATATAAATGTTTACTTTGTACAAGATGTTTCATAAAACCTCCTTAAAATTAGTTCAATAAACACTGGTCATCCTCTTACGCTTCGCAATTTTTTTTACACAAACGCTTTCCTAAGAATGCTAACTATAACTATAGGAGTAGCATACTTTCTTTATTATAATTTGTTGCTGTACGCATTGTGACATATGTCGATCAACGACATACATTTAAAAAACTGCGTTTAGCAGTATAAATTAAAAAAGCTTTTTTAAATATCCAAATTTCCTTCTCTTTTACCTGAACGGAAGAAGCGAATTACAATTTAATTTTAGCATATTCTGCGATGTAATTCATTTAATACATCACCAGTAAACAGCAAAAATGAAACAATGAACAACTTAATGATTTAAATTACTCAAGTGACTAGTCATTGACTTGAAAATATCAAGAATGAACTGTATTTCCTAAAATTTGCGTTTGTCTTAGGTATGCTGCTCTATAATTAGCATTAGTAAAACCCATTCATCGTGCTGTTCTACAGACGCACGAAGTAGGAAATTTGTAAAGCCGTACATAAGGGCATGTTTCTGCGCTTTCTGGATCAAAACTAATAAGTTGATGATGGCTGTATTTCTGGACGCACATAGATTGATTGGAGCACATCTCACTTGATCTGCAAGGATCTCCAGGTTTCCTAGAAAGAAGGTTTTATACTGTTATAATAAGCCACAGCGAAATATTTTGGAAAATTAACTAATTAGCTGGCAAAAATTAGTGACAAAATATTTAGTATAATTTATAAGGTATTTCTCCGGCCTTCTTCGCATACCTTCATGGTGTAGTAGTCTGCATGCTCGACGCGTAACCGAGAGGTCCGTGGTTCGATTCCCGGCGAAGGCGTTGCTCATTTTTCATGTCTGATGCTTCCAAAAATACCTAATGTTTCTGTTACCGTTAAAGTATGTAATGCAGTTATTTCATAGAATACCTAGTTATTCCATGAAATAACTGATCGTGTCCGTTAAAGTGCGTAATATGTTAATAATTTGACACTTTAACTAGTTATTCTATGAAATAACTGGGTATTCTATAAATTAACTAATGAGAGACAGTTAAAGTGTAAAATAAACAATTTATCTAACATGAAATAACTAGGTATTCTATAAATAAACTAATGATAGACAATTAAAATGAAAACGAAGCAATTTATCTAATTTATGCAGCGTATAAATGGTATTTATGGAAGCGTATCATAAAATCATTTGTTACAGCAAGGATTACTAAAATAACATTTGGAATTACAAAGAACATCATTTCTAAAGCAAAAACAATTTTTTTGACATACTGGGTTTTACACGAACATTCCATATTGTTAAACGAAACGTAAATGTACCTTATACTAAAAAGCGAGATATATAATATAGATTATTTTACACTTTAACGGGCTGCAGATCGTTATTCTATGAAATAACTAGTTAAACCATGAAATATAAGAGAGTTTTACACTTTAACGGACACGATCAGTTATTTCATGGAATAACTAGGTATTCTATAAAATAACGGATTTTATACTTTAACAGTAACATCTCTACAAATTCAGTTCAGTAAATTAATATTTAAATAAATGTTATGCGTTTTTTGCTCCGAAGTCAGCAAGGTACTTTAAATATTACCTGTAAAGCTCGAAAGGGCTGCTTCATTTTGTTATTGTTTTAAATAGTCATATTCGAGATTGAAGACTCATACAGTTTTGAAAATTGCACTCCAAGCTATTGAAATTCTGAAATTCATGGCTCCGAATCGTTTAGAAGCGAACATTCGATTCCAAGTATTCAAATAACGGGATAATCATAAACAAGATTTCACCACATATTTTTTACTAATGATACCAACATTATAATCAAAAAGAAAATTATAAACTAAATTTATTCAATGCGGTGAACGGTAAAATTGATAATAATTTATACAATTTTTTAACTTGATATGTGCGATCAATCTTTCCTCTCAAATACATCTTCCCTTTCTTTGAATGTTTAAAGGGCCATATCGATAGAAATATCAGCTATCACTAATATTAGTTTCCAAGTTAATAATGCTATATACAAGGCATTCTTTTGTCTTGATGCTTTCTGTGTTGTGCTAAAATATCATAAAGTTCATCAAAAAGTTAAAAATCATAAAGTTCGAATTTTATGCGTCTCAAATGCAGGGTCGTTCAACAATTATACCATGAATTTTTATTGAGATATTCGCAATTCAAGAACCATATCATTAAAGTAAGCTTATATTTACACTAACAAATTTGCTTCGCAGGCATTACAATGCAGATGTGATATTACAGTTCCTATTTACACTGTTATCTGTGTATCTTATTTGTTTACATGCTTTTAAAGACGCTATATACATGTTTCGAAACTTTGGAAACGATAAATGAAGACAGCAGTAAGGGAACTATGTAATAAATCTGATATAGGCTATTAGGATAGTGATTAGGATAGTGAAACAGTCCAGCGATATGTTAAACTGTCCGGATATCATTATATATATTAATCGAAATCCTTGATAGCTTCATTCTAGCTTCAAGGAAACCTCGTTAATTTATTTTGAACCCGCGCATTAGGTTGAGGTTATGGCAAAGAATATTAGATTTATTTGTGGTCAACGAATCACTGGAGATGATTATCTAATAATGCATACCTTTAACGAGTAAAATTTAGCGAAATTTTGCTAAAGATGAAAAGAGGCGAATGTGGAAAATTCTAGAACATATACATACCTGCACACTTCAAGAGCTATCCGTTGAGGAAATGCTTCAGTCTGAATGATGACATGCCATTTTCCCCTAATATCCTGGGCAAAACTTGGTCTTATTACATTTCGTTCTACCTCACACAAAGGCTTTTTAAAATGAGTTGCAGTTTCCTTCCATTGCCAGTAAGGTCTTGGAACTTGATCACTGATGTTCCTGGAGAGGGAATAAGAAGCTATGTCTTCCATTACTCCTGAATCTTCCGGAACTTCAACAAACATACGACTCACGAGTTCTTCACAAACTTCCATTATCTGGGAGACTTCAGAGCTGAAAATATAAGATGTTAGAGCGTATTATTAAACTAAAGATATAAGAAAATAAAAACTAAATAATAAAAAATAAGAATTAAGAAAATTATAATTCTCCAAAGTAGCTCATATAATTGGTTTCCCAAACAGTAACAACCATTCTTTGCGATCGTTTCATAATAGATGCAAGCAGTACCATCAGCCCAATTTGTAGCACATAATAAGACAGCTGAAAATTACTATTATCAAAATCCTATCAGAGTGAAAGATGTAAGCAAAGACATTGCTTTAAAATTAGTGAAAGATGTAAGCAAAGACATTGCTTTAAAATATATTTTAACAAAATTTGGCTTAAAAATTAAATCGATTTGCTTCAAATCGATTTAATTTTGATTGAACTGAATTATGTAGACTATAGCAGAGCTCACGTTGGCTCTGCCTGAGAAGAGGCATAACTTTCTAAGGAAAACTGATTCACATTCACGTTACACATAGGAAAAAAACTACGAAAGTTTCCACGCAGCCAATCCTTTTGCCAGGACACGAAACTGGGTGGAATTCCCAGTGTTCAACGATATTACTGTACGGCCGCCTGGTTGACTCTCTTTAAAATGAACATGAAGTAATTCCTTGGCTTTTAAAAATATATTTAGATTTAATAACTTAAATGTATCTCCTCTAAAGAATGTACGATTGAAAAGAACAAAGTTTGCGAGCTAATTTATTATAATTCAATTACATAACTCGATAGGAAATTTGTCTTAGGCAATTCAGAAGTTAATGCAATGGAAGTACAAGTATATATTGTGGGCATTCATAATGTATCTTGTTTTTAATTTTTTTAATATATATAAGTTACATAGTTAGTCTACTAGATTTTCAAATTGTTAAAATGTTTAAAATACTTTCCAATAAATTTCTGGGAAAAGTTCCTTGCAATTCAAACCCGCACACTTCAGTGGCTAACTCTATATTATGCAGAATATTTCTGCTCTTTCATAAAGAAGGAACTCGTGCTTGCGTACCTCGAAATGCAAATAGTTAATTCCTAAAATTAAAAATACGTTAAGATTGAATTGAGCTTAAATTTAATTTTAATTGGTGTAGCCCCTTTTCGTACAAAATTAAATATATTACTCAGAAGTGTCGTTTCGAAATTCCTTTCGGTTACACGCTTTAGCGGTACAGTTTTTGATCTAAATTCAGTAGTTTCACAGAAAATAAACTCACCAATTCTCAGAAAGCCCCTTTAAACTGCGCCTTAATTACACTCAAACCATGCATTTAATCCGAAATATAATTCTTTCCTCGCGTTTTCTCTTTCGAAAATTGAGAGGGTCTCTGCTCAGATCATCCATAAATAATTAGAGAAGATGAGTGCGCAGCTGATTAAGCAAAATTAGAGACTGAATGTCAGTTCGTGTTTGCGTCACCGCGAAAAGTCGGTTCTTGTATTGGTCTTGTATTAACTACAAAAGTTAGAAGGGAAAGGTTCGGCATCACCTTCGCAGATAGTTTGTGAGGCATTGTTAGTCAAATGAAAAGAGTCATTATGTGGACGAATCCCTTTTAAAATTTTGGAAAACTCGTTCTCTGAATGCACTGAAGAAGGGGGGAAATTACGAGAACAGTTTCTAAATTTTCAGATCTTGGCGCTATAAAACTAGGAGGGGAATACGCGAAGTACGGTTATCAGGACTCGTATTTTTTTTTTTTTTTTCATCTGTTTGGAGAACATGACGTGTCCTGACTGGACAGTGAGTTGACTGCAAACTATGTCCTATGGAGCAGCAAAGATGGCAAGATGAGAAGCGTTAAAATTACCCTTTATTTTTTTCACGTGTTCATAGTCGCTCCCGCACTCCGAGATACAAAGACACTTGTAGTCTGAACATAAAAATATAAGACTATTAATTAAATAAAATTTAAATAAGAGCTAACTTTTAATATTTTACACAGATGACTAACACTAAGACTGACCTTTTAAATTTCTACGCCTGTAGTACGCAAACTTTGGAAAACTACATTACGTCTTTAGCTTTCGAGAGGACCAAAACCTCTGGCCTTAACGGCGGACAGTAACTGCTGGCAAGCTCGAGTGAAGACTCGTATCAAGATGGCTCACTCTCTCTCTCTCCTTCTACTACGCTCTTGGCAAAAAGCCACAACTTAAATACTTAAACGTTAGCAAGTACAATTTGCATAAACATATTCAAGCGTTAATTCTGGCCGGAAGTGGAAAATAAGAGATGATAGTAAAGTTTTGAAATAAAATAAACGTTAGTCAACCTTAAGATCCTTACACGGTATTTATCATTTAATTCGATATATCAATGTTTCGTTGGATTTAAGAACACAAAAACATGTAATTTTATCCGTTTCGTTACAAGAAGCAAAAAAAGGAAGAAGAAAATTATTCTAATTTCAGGCCTTTAATAGCTTAATTGACACAGCATGGATTACGGTTATAGGTACAGGAATATGGATTCAGTCACTATTAAGAACAATTACTTTACAAATTATTTTCGCCAAACTATACGCTTTTTAAATAATTTGATTTATATGTTTGTTACCTTGGGTAATTTGAGCCCAAATCACACCAGCCAAGATCATTTGTACCACCACACTGGAGTTCCATCGGAGGCATATCTTCCTCTTGCAATCTCTGCGCCGCATCTTGCGGTGGTTCACTTTTTATGTAATGGATATTGGACGCTGCCCAGTCTTCTCCTTTACTTTTGGAAACAACGGCTTTTTTATACGACACTGGCTGAGGTTTGGCTTTGATTGCAGTTGCAATCATTGGTTCAGGGGCACTCACAAGTCTCGCTTTCATTGGGCTTACTTTCTCTGTGCTTGCTTCTACCACACGAATTCTAAATTATTGAATTGAAAAATCTAATTAATACAAAATCATTTTACTGTACATTTCTTAATACATAAATTAAGTAAAAAAAATAATTAATTAAAAGTTTATATTGATATCTATAAACCTATTGAGTATCCAGTGCATGTGAGGGAGGATAAACTTTTTATAAAAATAATAATATAATAAACCTTTTATAATACAATAACTATGTTGTTACATCATTTCCAATAACCCGTAATATTCACACTAAGCCGATTATTATTATTATTATTATTATTATTATTATCCCATCGTTTCCTTCTTTTTTCTATCTGTTTTACCAGACTACTACAGGTCAGAATCACTTACGTTTACTGTAAGCCGCCTTAGCCGGTACAGTGGTTATCGCTGCTGGCTGCCGCATCTCTGGATGCAAGTTCGAATCCCATTGAGGGCCTGGATGTTTGAAAGTGAAGAGTGTCTCTATGGCACGGAGGCATTTAAAATATACAGTAAGCCGAAAGTCGAATGGCTTGGTGGTAAGCGAAGAGGGATAGAAGTCCCTTCGATTCCGTCCCCCAGGGTTTCTCCATCAAAATTGGCACGGAACTTCCTCCTTCTCACGGTTGTAAATTCAATCATCCCTGTAGTGTACCTTGCACAATGTTCTCAGCGATGAGACTTCTAAATAACCGATGATTATTGGGCCGTTCCAGACGAAAGCGTTATGTTACAAGTGTCCGAATATTTGAAGCCAAAACAACTTTACAGAAATACTTAATGGCTGTTGACTTAAACTTCATTTTCATAAATCAGACACAGTCAGGTTTTTAACGAGAAACACATGTACAAAGTCAAGATTCTTTTAACATATTGTTACAAATTTTGTATTTAGATAGTTAATTTTAATAGAATTATAATTAAAATTGTTGTATTTCCTTGTGCAATGCAGCCCGAGATAAATTTTAAAAGAAAACTATGCCGGAAAAGTAAAAATACAGGAGCACGTGCATTTAACATTGAGTAAAGGTTTATTTCCGTAATTTATATTTAAATTGAATAAATGTAATTGATCACTATGTTAGCTGTAAACGTAAGTACATCCACCTTTTGCTTTCCAGAAATCTCGAGGAGCAGAGTTTACTGGAAAGATCCGCGCGGCAAGTTAAAAACTGTTTGAGGCCGCAAAAACAGCGTCTCAGTTCAGTTGTTTGGTTAGTTGATTAGTTATTGTTACTGCGAGCTGTAGTTCAATGTGAAATGAGATAAATCAGATTCGCTTTCTCTTTAAATGCGCTTTATATTGCGTTCTATTTAATGCTTTTTTAAGTAGTTTGAAGTATAAATATTGTTTACACTGCGTGATATTGTGAACAATTGTGCGAATATCTCTGAGGAAAATTCCAGCATTCTGATGTATTTCTTTTGATATGTATAAATTTTATTAACCTTTTGTCGGACTTGTGCATTCAATCTATTCCGAACACGTACGCACGCAACAAAATAACAATTTTTATTACGATTTTTCATGTATTTACGACACATATTTTCATATTATATTTCCTAGAATTAAGATACAGTTTCAATAAAGAATTAAATTGAAACCAATCATCTCTTTAAGACTACAATCTCTGAAACGGGCCAATATTTCTGAGATTATAATCAAGTAACGCTATCGAATATCACTGAAGTCATGTTTTCTAAGACGACCTCCTCCACAGAAAATCAAAATTGTTGTCATCTTAGGAAAATTTCATTTAAGCTGCTTTCCAGCTAATTATAGTAAAATAACTTACTTCATATTTAACTTATATGTTACTCTGACTCTTATCTCTTACTCTGACTTAAATTCTCTGCTACCCTAACTTATCTGTTATCTCTTTATAACGAGGAAAAATAAAATTTGATTTGGTTACAGATGCTAACTGTAATTGAAGTACATTTTCCCTAACTTATTGTTAATAGAAATTGTGCTATAAATTCACTATCAAACTGTACCATATTTATTATCTTCTGTATCAATAACATAACAACTACAGTCCTGCTGAGGGAGACATGTTACTTCCTTCTGTGTTTTGTTCTTCGGCAACGAACTCAGAAGTGTCGTTCATGAAATTGATGTTTGCTTTGGTTTCTGTGTGGCAGAAGATGTAGCTAAGTTGTTATTATAAAATAAGATTCTGAATAAGTGGTGATTTCACATGTAAGATGTTACATTTTTTACGCTATTACATGGGTAAGTTACAGTTTGCCTGTTATCAAATTTGGGTTATTATGGCACTCCAAGAAAAGTCTAATTATCTCTTCTTTTCAGTTATTGTGTCACAAAGCAGCAAAAGACATAATCTTAATTTTTTCTTTATATAGATATATTAACAATTATGTCTTAATATAGATATACAATCATTTCTTGCAGCCCAGGCGCTATAGTGGTTAGGGAAGCCTACTGCGGTACCGAAAGGCCTGGGTTCGAATCCTGGAGAAGGCATGGATGCTTGTAAATATATGGTGTGTTTGCGGCATAGAGAAAATGAAATATATAGCGAACGGAAATTCCTCTCGTGTGGGCTAGTGGTAGGGGAGAGGGGTGGGAGACCCTCTAATCACCCCCCGGGGTGCTTTTCCCAAAAACTGGGGGAGGGAATAGAAATCCAATCTTTTTGAGGCTCTAACAACCATTCTTCCATGAAATTCATGGACAAGACAGCAGCAACATAATCATTTCTTAATACTTTTATAATTGTAGGCAACATATTTTCTAATAAGCTGTGAAAGACAAATAGAAATCTATTATGTTTCACTTTAATCACTTATTGATTCCTGGCTTCTCATGAAACTAAGATCTGAATATCATAAACCTGATCTTACTAATATTGATATATAAACTAACTAATGTTGACTATAAAACATGTCGGTTGGGCACGAAGCTAGAAAATTTATTGTATCAAATTATTATTTCACAAGTTAAAATATGACTAAGATTCCACACTAACAAAATTTTATGTGTCTGTTTCTAAGTAGTCTTATTATATTTCGTATTTTCCTGTGTGTGCTCCCGTGGGGCAAGTAATTATCATGAAAGATCAGTGTTTGGAATCCCTGCGAAGGCGCAGTTGATTTTTCATGTTTCTTGGTCCGAAATATCTAATTTATGTATAGACTTTTAGGGTGCGGAAATAATGAAGTATTTTTATAGAAGGTATAAGCTCAAATGTCTAAACACTAATTGGTTCCTCAAATTACTGCTGTTAAATGAGATGCTTGTGCCTTCTTGAACCTTTACTTAATCTTTCATCTTCGGAAAGTCAGAACATGGTTCTAGTTCTAGAAAGTTAAAATTTACATAAAAATGGAAAAAAAAAATCCTCTAATTTTTTCTATCATCATTTCATTTCCAACTGCTTCTGCATACCTTTCAACTGGAGTGAAAAAAGAGTTTGGGAAAACATCTAGTTGTTTTCACATATTTTAAAATTGGAATATACTGCAATCTGTTACTTTAGAATAGGCACTTCAAAGTTCCCTTTCTGGATTGTCTGATCTGATTGAGTGGATTCATGATAACGACTGCTGCGGAGGATGCGAGGATGATCGATTCCTCTAATTTCCTAAAATCCTCTAATACATTCTATTCGGTGATGATGATCAACGTTACGATCGTAAATGAAGGTAAAGTCAGCACGACCTTGAAGTGTATTATTTTAAAGTAACCAAGTATAACTACCTTATTCCTTTAATAAAGTAATTCTGTCATTTAAATCATGCACCTTCTTTGAGCTGATTCGGTGATGATGATTCACGTTACGATCGTAAATGAAGGGGGGGGGTTAGTACGATTTTGAAGTGTATTATTTTAAAGTGAACAATTGTAACTACCTTATTCCATTAATAAGGTAATTCTGTTATTTAAGTCATGCACCTTCTTTGAAATGATTTGAAGTGAATTTAGTATTTCTTAAATACTAAATAAATTTACCAAAATGTGTTGCTAATTTTTACTGCCAATGACCAATTCATTATTAACTTTTAATGTCAATGTCTTTATATATTTTTTGTAAAGCGTCATTATTAAATTTTACTTTTTCTAAGAAGTAGATCAGTCTATAAAGGTATTTTATCTTCTAGAGAGGAAGAGCGAATTATTCTTCCAACTGCGATCACTTTGATAGGTCATCATTCCTAATTATTTGCCGGTTGAAGACTAGAGCTAGTGCTGATTCTGATTAATGGAGATTCAACAGGCTGCATATATAAACAGGTGCCTATCGTTTTACATATGCTCTTTCGCAAGCTCAAAAGAAATATTGAAAAAGAATCTTTCGCAAGCTCAAAAGCTTGATTAGTAAATATGGATCAGTTTAAATACGTATTTTATGTTCGTTTAGAATTCTATGAAGATCACAGCAATGGTGTCAACAGGAATTTTTAAAGCCCTTGCATTAAAAATCTATCTTACCGTTTAGCTTCAAGTTCCTTAGGCTCTATTATTATAGCTTTCATTGCTTTGAAAGATGATCCTCCGTTGACTTTTCTGGCGGAAACTATTTTAGGTGACGCAGCAGAATGAGCCTTAATCACGGTCACATGCCCCCCAGAGGAACCCACGAGATCATCAAGTTCGTACGACACTTCTCCTTTGTTCCAGCGACCTGGTTTCCGACCACCTCCGTCCTCTTCTTCGCTGTCCGACTGTGTCATTGGTACAAATCCGTAATGAAATCTGTAGGTGGAATAGGAAAGTAAATATTTTAGGAAAGCAAATTTTCTTTACTTAGTGTAGGATGATGATCGTGAATTTATGTAAGACGAAAGTATAAAATCATCAAATACAGACAAATTCATTTTACGAAACTCTTGAAAATTCATTTTTAATACTTTAGATAGTGTTAGGTTTTTAGAGAGATAAATGGGAAAAACTAATTTGCGATCTTGCCGAGAGTAGAATTAGGATCTTCCAGTTGCTAGTTGGCTGTTTGACAACCAAATCTGGAAGCCGACCTTGCTATTATCCATCATATTTCTGATTCGCGTATGACTGTAATGAAGACTATAAGGCATTTTAGAGCAAGAAATGGGAAAAACCAATTCACGCTCTTGCCGGGGTTCGAACTACGGATTTCTTAACTGCCTGCTGGATTTGCGGACCACTTACACCAGAGGGTGCACGAAGAAATGCAATAATTTCTTATAATGCAGACTTAAAAGTTAAAGAAAAGAACAGTTTCGTGTCATTCACCTATTATTAAATGTATATCACAAACATAACATGCATATTTTCAATCTGCTCCTTGGTATATGAAGCAGCCATAAGTATATCTGCTTAAGAAGCTCTAAAATTTATTAAAATATTCATATGATTTTATAGGAAAATTTTCATTCAGTCAGTATCAACTATTACAAAATTGCGAATTAATTTTCGTCAATGTTTCAGTCTAGCACACACTTTTGGCAGAGAAAAGTAGCATAGAAATGTGACAGTAAATTTTAAAAAAAAATTTATGCGCTAGTATTTGAAGAGTTTCGAATAGAATGGTAAATGCATTTAATCTTTCGTGAATAATAAGAAGATAGAGGGAGGCTTTAGATAACTAACTTTTGATAACTATAAATTAATAGAGGTTTTGTAAGTAGATCATTAACTCGTAGGTGCTGATTCTGGCAAAGCAGCATTCCTTTGCAATTCTGTTCATAATTTCTTTAATAAACACATTCGAAAAAGAGCTGCGATAGTTTCTCAAAAAATGTTAGATTTAAGCCTTAGTTACAGAAGATTTAGGTAAAAATATAGTCTTAGAAGTAAATTCACATGTACGGAAAGCAAAGAGATTTATAAATTTTGAAAAAGAATACGTTTTTGAGGTGAGATGGCCTGAATATATTTAAACTTTCTTAACTGAATAAAAGCTTAAACTACATTACTACAATTCTTTTCAGATTGTAAAAACGTTGCACATGAATTATTTGTTTGTAATATACTTCAGTGAAGAATGTTTTAACTTAGATATGATTCCTTCAAGAATATTTTAAGACGGATGTATGATAAATTTTATGTTTTTCTTATTGAATGATGGGTTCGTTTTTATTTACTGATAAGGAAATAGTAGACTTGACGTCAAACACTATATGATAATCGAATGCGGCTTTATTTATAGGCACTTTTATTTGGGTAATTTCCTTTTTTAAACAGAAAGTATGGGCTTATGAATTTCAGCCTAAAAAGCCTTTAAAAAAATTCCAACGTACTGTTGAAAATTTTGTAAAGCTAAAATTTTTCTGCCTAAAGAAAGAAAAGCTTTCGCGTCAAAATTCCGAAATGAAATTAGCTCCCATTTATTCATGCGAGAAGGGGAAAAAAATTCACAGTCACAGTAGCCAACCATCCTGTCCTCTTTGGTTTCTCCAATGCAACATGTTGAATGAAAAAATGTAAATGGTTTAATGTACAGAAGCAAAAATTTCCTTTTAAATCACCATTAATTAAAACTTATTCAAATCATTAGGATTAGGTATGGAGGATTAATTACTGATAATTCTAAAATTAAGAAAGAAATAAAAAGCTAATAAAATAACAAAATAAAAATGAAAATAAACTGAGAAGGTGATTCTTAAAGTATCTCAGTTACTTCAAAAAAAAAAAAAAAGCATCATGCAGCTTCATTTATATATCGCCGTCCTTATTATTCATTACATTGTAGTGTTCTAGCTAAAATAAAGTTATTTGTCTGCTAAAACCTAGGCGAACTATGAAGACACTATTCGCTAATTCTTGTTGTGTGAGCAACAACTCAGAAGAAGTGTTAAAGTACCCTTTTATTTAAACTCAAGATAGTTATAAGGTATTTTCTTCATCCTTCCAGCATGCCTTCGTTGTGTGACAATAGCACACTCGGCACGTAATCCAGAGATCCCGGCAAGGGATTGCTGATTTTTCACATCTCCTGCTTTACAAAAAGGCCTAATGACTCTACATAGTCACAGACGGCCCCACCTGGGTGCACAGGAAGGCAGCACTTATGGCTTGAACTTAAAAATAGAAAACGTAAAACTAAACTAATGCTAAGTAGAATAATCAGCCTAAGCTGCACAGCTTTGTTAACGAGTAGTTGGGTCTCAGCTAAAATCACCTGCGTAGACTAACAAGCACGTAATAAGCATGGCCGTAAAATAACAAGCTTTAACAACAACGTGGTCGAAAGACAGAATGCTCAGACTGAAGTAACTTAATGCTAAACTTCAGAACGCTGTAACTGAAGTAACTCAGGCGTCAGCTTAAATAGTAGTTTCTATCCAAATTTGCATAAAACGTAAACTTGAGAACTCATTCTGGCAGGAAAGGTAGGTAGGAAAATGAGGAAGTAAAGGAAATTTGCAACTAAAAATTAACTGTTGGAAAAATAATGTAAGACCCTACAACATTATAATTAATCATACTTTTGTTCACTGAATTTCATAGTAATAAGAGGATTTAAAGCGCGAGTAAAATCTGTCACTTATAAAAGAGCGCATTCAAAATTACCTGGAAGCTTGACGAGGTGGACTTGGTATCTGTGAAGCATAGGATCGCGTTGTGCCGAAGCGAAGTGTACCTTTGGGTCTTTCTTCCGAATCTGGGTCTCTAAGTGAAAGTGTTAGCGAAGTAGGCAACAACTGTGAACCTCTTTCTGGCATTGTCTCAGCATTTAGGATTTGGATGTTATCCTTAGGCAAAGTAAGAACAAGACGTCTACTACTTCTTGGCTTTTTATTTACTGACATAGGTTGGATCAACAGGTAAGGGGGGCCGCCACGTTTAATGGGGCCTTGATGCCTAAAATTTGGAGCAGGTTCTGATGGTCTAGTGACTAGCTGAGGAGGCTGTAGTACACGCAGAACTGATGAACGAGCATCTGATGCCACACGCCGTAACCTGTGAGGCGGCATTATAGTTTGATAACCAGGTTTGTTATGAATGTGAGGTGGATTATTCCTATGACCAAGCGCGGACGTTTGGCTAAGCAGCAGTGGAACAGTCAACACGAGAATCCAAGCGTAGTTCAACATCTGAAAATCAAAGAAGAAAAATTTTCTTAATGTTATTTATCTTAATTGCAAACCAAAGAATTTACTTATATAATAAATCTGCAAACTTATAGCTGGAAATATAACAGTAATATTCAGGACCACATGGAGATATAATATAAAACAGCAACAAGAATTTTAGTGGAGAATGCAGCTAGTTTCATCACTCTCATAAGCCGATTTATCACTTACAGCATTAAGTGTAAATGCATTCTAATAGAGAGACAAGCCGTATTTAGCCGCACGAGGCAGAGAAATAACAAGTCTGGGATGTTTTTAGATGGCCTGAGACGCAAGCGCGCTACATTGTAGGAATGCCCGTGTGGGGAAACAAGTTGAACCTCTTTCGTGCTGGGAATAGGGGCTTGTAACTCTTCCCCCTTGAACGAAGAATTCTCATTGAACATGAGTCATAAAATCGTGTTGATTTATGTCCCTGCCCTTTGTAAACGCCGGCCATCGCTAGTAAGCTGATTTAGCACATACAAGCAGTAAGTACATTAAAATTTATATGAAACGACTGCATTGTTCTCAAAGTAGTTTGTACCGTTTTTATTTCCCAGAGACATAAATGAAGGGCATGGATTTACTTATCAAAATTATCGTAAAAATATAAAAATGTATTGTCATAGGACAGTAGAACATACGGAATATGATTATACTTCTTAAGAATGTAGCATTTCGAATTTAGGCAGCAAAATATTTTAAGTACTTTTCACAGCTATATTATTGAAAAGAACAGCTAAAAAGACAAATCAATAACTCTTGAAAATTATTCTTCAGCTTTACTTAACTTCCTTAGCTTAATTCCGTAAAACTAAAAATCAAATATGAAATAAAATATTTTCTAATTTTCGAACTTTTTTTCTTACTTCCATAATTTCCGCAACAACTTAAATTTCTAGTAGAAGAAATTTTGATAATCCGTAAACAGCCATTTCATTTGCAATTTTAAGGGCAACTCCTTCATGAATAGAATTTTCCATTTTACTAAAGCATACTTAGAGAATATCATTTCCATTAAATATCTGTTTTTGGTGAAAAAAATTTATTACTTTTAAATTCAAAAGCAATGTAAAAATATCTATGAAAAGAAAATCTTTATTGATTCGAAATTTTATAGCTATATACATTTACTCTATTTGTCTCAAATTTTTCCGAGCACTTTCTTCACGAGATTACATAAACTGATTAAAATACAAGACTACAGAAGGTCGTTCGTAATTTATGGAAAAGATTTTCTATTAAATTTCCTCGATAAAATTTTGAGATGAAGATCAGGCAATTTCAATATAATCATTTGCTACTCTTTCTCTTGAACGCAGATGAAGATATTTATTTTGGAAATGGCTCCAAAAATTGATTGATGGCTTAAATGCACTTTTCGAGGAAAATATTCGTATCAACAAATTGTAATATTGTGGAAAAAAAAAGTTTCTGCATTCCATGAAAAGTAATTTTAATATATTAAATATGAAAGAGAAACATCGTCTAGCTGAAAGAAAAAACCGAAAAATGGCCGAAAACCGCATTCCAAGAATGTTGGAACGTGTGTAAATATAAAGAAACTGATGTGTGTAATCCTGAAAGAAAATCTGCCGATTCAAAGATCCATTGCATAGAAATTGGGAATATCTTCCGGCTCTCTGAGGAAAATCATTTATAAGGATTTGAAGTTAAAAAATGATGTCAAGTTCATCTGCTTTTTCAAAGCATATTGCTCAAAGAAAACAAATCCTAAAAAAAATATATGATAAATATCTAACTGCTGATAAATAAAAAATGAGGCATGGACATATTTAAGTACCGTACAAAAAAAGATCAATTCTCTTTTCCTCAACTGACGAACACGACCATCCGAAGTAGCTTCGTCATAGTACAGATCATTTTCCAACGGGATTCATGATATTTGCAGGATTTTGTTATAACGATAAATTAAATTGCTGAAAAGTCTCAAGAAAAGCTAAAATCAATTCACTGTTCCATCTGCAGTATATTTTAGAATCAAATTTTGAAGGAAAATTTTCAGCTTTATATGGAAAGAACTTTTGTATCCCATTTAATGAAATACCTGTAAAGTCACCTAACGTTTTTCCAACGGACTTACGCGCTTTCTCTTTCTTAAAACAAGTATTAAGAAAACGGCATGCGAGGAAACTGAATTGTCTTTGGAATACAGCCCTTGCTGCAAAAACTTTCATGGAAATTCCGAGCTATAGCTATAGCCAAAAATCAAGGCTATTAGAAAAGTAAATCGTCGCAAAAGAATATGCCATTTATGCATAAAAATTAATCATCAAAATCGTTTCCATAAAGGGCGAACAACTTTCTGTATTTCAATTAATGTTGCCAGAAATAAAGTATTCGCTCAAAATACTTAAAAACTATACGTGTAGTTGCAAAATATTAGTAAAATGAAATGGAACCTTGTATGCTTTAGGTGTTTAACTAACTAAAATGCTCATAGATCCGAAGAAAAAACAGAAAATACTTCCTACTTCCTTAAATTTATTTTAACGAATTATAATAATTTTTATGCTTCTTATTTGCGTAAAAATCATATCTGTATCTCATGCATCCAAATGATAATGTTTCCATAAGGTACAAAAAGCAATGTTTTACACCCTCGTACGTTAATAGTAATGATATTCATACTTCATTCTATTAAACTCAATAGTGCAACAGCCTTTAGTGAGCCATGGTCTGCATTGCCCTGGCATCTGCTTTCTTGACCGTGGGCCTCGAACTGCATGAGCATATACGCTGGGAAAGTGGCCAGCTTGTCGCAAACCCCCACCCCGCGGTGTTTAGTCTCAAAACGCACTTGGTACTC
The DNA here is from genome assembly GCA_000611955.2 of Stegodyphus mimosarum. Classification (NCBI taxonomy): domain Eukaryota; kingdom Metazoa; phylum Arthropoda; class Arachnida; order Araneae; family Eresidae; genus Stegodyphus; species Stegodyphus mimosarum. The sequence continues at coordinate 1,351,116 of KK119563.1, forward strand.
ATTTTATCCACCGGCTCGAGAGATAAAAGGTTGATTGAACCTTGCCGAACCCAGGGATCGAGGCCCGGACCTGTGCTGCTGCTGCGCGACACGTTAGCCACTGCGCAACCGGGCCTCACTCCACTCTATTGAGAACGTAAATATAATTCAGTAGAGGCTTAAGATTAGCTTCTGCAATTATTTCTCCTTCCGGACACGGAGTTTCCTGTTAAAAGAATCCCACCATCTATTAAAATTAACTTTATTTTGTCAGAATTGCATATAACATTACACTTAACTCTTTTGCTCATTGTGTGTTTTCTGTACTGCAATTCCACAGTACAACTTTTCAACCGATTTTTTAAGTGCAGCATTTCGACATCAATTTTGCATCTAGCCTTTCAAAACAAATTTAATTATTTGATCTGCAATATATGGATTTACGTGTAAAAACTTCGAGTTGGAATGGGTTGCACAAAGAACAAATCAGAATCATACAGCAATGCAGGATCAAAAACGCCATCTTCGTAAGTTCAGACATGATGTTTAAGTGGCGTGGTAGCCTGTTCATTGACCTGAAAGATCGCCGGACTTAAGCTGCCTTGATTACGTTTGGAGTTAGTCAAAAGACTGATATATGACATTCCTGTTAAAAACGACGAGGACATTGTATCATATATTTCTAGCTGCTTCGCAAGACACTGTAGGCACTTTCCAAAATATACCTGATTCCATGCTCCGATAATGTTACACTCATAATTCAAGGTCACAATTTTGAACACTCTCTATAGCCTTAATGCATTCTTCAAATGTCTTATGGATATGATTTTATTCTCTCAATAGCGCACTGTCATTTCTTGTAGTCTCTGTACACTAACACATGAACACGTGACATTTCCGACCCTTAATTGCTACATCTTTTCCCTCTGCGTAACCTACTCCGCCCAGAAGTTGCACTCACTTAACTGAATTACTTTGTAAAGAAACGTTCTTCTTAAATATATGTAAGTATGTAATCAGATATACTGGAAGAAAATCTTTCAAAGCTCCTTTGACGCTTACACCCAAACAAAACAGAAGATATTCTTTCAAACAACGACAAGGAACCCTCAAGAGCCCTCAGAGAAAAACAAAAATAGGAAATCGTACAAGATTTAAAATATATAATTACTGGCAGTAAATTTTAAGTAGCTAAAACAACGAATACAAGTTAGAATCTGTTAGGAAAATAAAATATTGTCCAAGAAGAGGTAAATCCATACGTCCAATTTTGTAAGAGTTAAATGATTGACTCTCATTAGCATTTTTATCTTCGTTCTTGTGATATTCATTTGACAGTCATGTGAAGATGTTTGTTAATTTTCACATAAAACAAAAGTTGTGCTGCTGCAAAGTATTTTCAAGCGCAGCCATTGGCTATCGAATTTAAAAAGATAACAAGAACCTATAAGGAAAATGCGTATATCATTAGATTTAAAAGCATGCATTTTTTGTGATTCGCTACATTGCGTAAATGAGATCGTGGGCTAAGATTAGAGACTAATCCCCCTCTCTTGTTTGGGCAATTTGCTGTATCGTTGAGCTACAAAAGTTGATAGCCAGTTTCAGTTAAATTTTTGCTTTACGGTTAAACTCGAGTGATTCACTCTTGACCTTTATTTTATCATGATTTGACCTTCTGAGATCTTCAAAAGCCCCCTTTTTTAATTTTAAATACTCTACGAATTGTATGCCTCCTTAAATAAAAACATACATTGATTTTCAAATTTTTAATCTTATAATTAAACATTATTTGGTTTTTAACTACTTGTAAGATCAAGCCTTGGCATTATTATGGTTTTTGTTAAGGTTTCACACTTCGGGTAAGAGATATTAACTCTTGTATGCATATTATAAGTCGGATTATTATGAGTCGACTCATTATTATGAGTCGGCTAAGACATATTAACTCCTTTATGCATATTATAAAAAATAAAACTTTCAGCTTGAAATATATATATATTTACATAAACGAAGCTGTGAAATTTGTTATAAATTACTTAACTCTTTCATTTTGACATTAAAATATTACTCTCCTTTGAATGCATTTATAACGGTAATATCACTGTTAAATAAATCTTGTCAATCTAATGCAGGTATTTTAAGTATCAAAACATAAAACCTTTAATGGAAAACGCCATTGACAGAAATCATTTGAAAGAAACATAGAATAGTATTCTAGAAATCAAAAAACATTTTTGCAATAATTGTACGATTTTCTATCCTTTAGGCTTTCATTTGCTTACTTTTCGGTGAACTATAAATGTTTTATATTTAAGTTTAGATGACGTCTTAAAGCATTAAAATTAATAAACAGAGTCAGGAGTTTTGTAGTCATGAGTTGAATTTTCTCTTTCTTAAGAAAATCTGAAATTAGTTTGATTGCCTATTTAATATACATGAACCCTTCTACAAACTTTTAATACTTTTAAACATATATACATGTCTGCGGAAAAACAAACTTAGCTTTTTTTTTTTCCTTTTTAGATGATTTTGGATATTGCATATAATACTTTAATCTCATAATCGAGAAAAATGCAAACAATTAACTATATCAAATGACATGGTTCAAACTTCTCAATATAAAAAGTGCACTTTTGCCTCCTCAGAAGATGATTTTTGATGAATTTCCAGCTATTACACGGGACAAAAGCACTGTCGCAGTTGCTAAAGTTAAAATAATTACAAAACTATTACGAATAATGTCATTAGTTTACTTCTAAATATATTGCTTGCTGCTTTTTAACAAATTGCTATTAGAAAATGTAATGTCAAAAATAAAAAACATTCTTTGCTAATGTTCTCAAGCCCCTTCTTCCTTTCTTTATCCATGAAAATTAGGCCATTTACTATTATTAAAATTCTTTTACTCCCAGTCAAGTATAAAATCTAAAGTAAATAATTTTTGGACAATAATATTTGATAAATGCAAAGAGGAATGAAAGATAACCTTAAGTTTCTGAATACTAGTCATGAAAAGGAACAATAATTAGTTCACTAGAGGAGTAATATAAGATGTAATTTGGGGCATGGAGCATTTTTTATTTTCAAAGTCAAAGCATATTGCTTTCTTATTAAACTAAACTTTTTTCCTTCTTTTTTATGTAAATTCCTTCTTAAGCTGACAAAGCAAAAATTCTAAAACTTATTTATTATATCGATTAATTTCTTTACAGTGTTCAAATGCCAGTCCTACAGTCTAAATCCTGATCTAATCTTTAAATATACAAATGTAAAGTTTGCAATTTGAAATTATTATTTCTCCTAAAGATACAGATCTAGAGAAAGGCTACAAATAAGAGAATTATTTTTTTTAATTAAAAGGTTATTGTAGAAACCTGGAAGTTACAAAGAATTGATTTATGACTTTTATAGCACTTCTAAAAAATAACTAAAAAAATTTAAACTAAGAACAGTCGGGACAGTTAGCTATATATTTAAAAACTATACTCAAATCTACAAACTTTTTTCCAGAGCATAGTTAAAACGTAACCAGGTAATCCAAAGTTTTGCGTTTCAACGATGTGTTTCACAAGATGCACGTGCTGTTAAGAAACAGGAGTTGGTGTATCCACTGCAGAGTCAACAAACCGGCATTAAATACTCACTAGTGGTGAGAAAATACTACTCACCTCGATTGTGATTCGATGTGCTCTGAGGCGTTGTGGGCGAAGATGCCGAAGAAAAAGCTTTGCCGGGATAAACCAGGCTTGAACCTAAAACTCGTCTTCCAACCCCACAACATGACCTTCATACGCACAGGCACACTTTTTTTTTCTCTCAAACCAATCTTCCTAATCCTCGGATCGACATCATTCTCAAAGGCGTCACGCTCTTTTACACTCGTCGCCGTTCTGTTTAATGCTCTATTCTATTAAGGTTCTACGGATAGGGGAAATTTATGTGTTGAATAAAACTCGGAATTGCCGGAAGCAATCTCAACGGAAAGAAGTGCTGTCACATTTTCTTCTCGAAGTTCCGCCTGGGGTGCTGATACCCAGTGAGAACTTCTTTATTAATTCCTTTGCGTTCGATTAGTTTTCCAGAGACCAGATTACACAAATTCTATAAAAATCTTTCACTATTTGGCTCTGTTTACGATTATCACTACATCCTGGTAATTTGGGTAATTTGGTTTATGTGGCACAGATTTCTCAGGAATCATTTTCAAAATATTTAATAAAACGTAATTCCCTAAGGATATGAGTAGACATGTTTTTAGAGTACTTAATGTTGTTTCTTTGACTTCATCGATGCTTTTTTTAATTCGCTGAGAAGTTCATGTTTCGATCTTAAGTTTGCATAAAGTCTGTCGCTACCTCATTATGGTTATGAATCTTCAGAAAGCAGGACTGTTTGACATTTAATTATCTTAAATGTTAACTCTGGCTCCATGAAGACAATCAGGGGATTTACCATCCCGACTTAATCTTCCATTGAAGTAACACTGAACAGAGTAGAAGGTTTTAAATAAACATTTGTATTAACTCTACAACTTAATTTTCTGTCAATTTACATAGCCTGTGTAATAACAGGAAAGTAGCCGCTACTTAAGGGATTAACAAAAGGAAATAAAAAATGCAAAATTTAAGTATTTGAAATATGAGATTTACGAGGTAAAACGCTATTACAAGGTTTGGCTCTGGCCCTCAATTTACGCGAGCAAACATGGCTAACAATGCTGAAGCCGAATGTAAGTATAATAAGTGGCTGGGAGAAAATAGTATCGTGTGCTATCAGCGAATGGCTTCCAAAAACTCTCTCTCTTAAATTCAAGAACTCAGGACTTATATACATTATTTATAATAAATTTGCTTCCCGTAGGGAGCCAAGAAAGAAGATATGACTGTAAAGGTAAAACTAATAAGATACCCTCCCATAAATAAATCACCTAAAATTTCATCTGTCATTCTCACGCTTAACCCAGATTATATTACTACTTTTCACGTGATATTTCAATTGGAAGTAGAGAAATAGCTCACTTCAGAATTTTTTAATATTTTCATACCCATTTATTAACAACCCTTCTTGATTTCAGGTGTTCTCGAGTCATTTTAAAATCACCAGAATTAATAGGACAGGAAATCTTCTTTTATAAGTCTAGATTATGCAATACTTAATAATATAATGCTATACTTAATAATTATAATTAGATTAACGAAATGTAATATTTTATCTTAGCTCCCTTGCAGAAACGTAATGATCACTATAGCCCCTTAAGTTTAAAAGGTATTTCTCCCGCCTTCTTCGCCTGCCTTCGTTGTGTAGTGGTCAGTACGCTCGACGCGTAACCGAGAGGTCCGTGGTTCGATTCCCGGCGAAGGCGTTGCTCATTTTTCATGTCTCCTGCTTCTAAATAACCTAATGTCTCTACACTGGCGCCCGCACTAAAAAGGTGGTGAATGATGATTCTCCACCCCCGGGATTTGGCGACTGGGTCCTCCAAAACCCCAGTCTCCCTTTAAAAGGGGGCAGTATATAAGGTATTTCTCCCGTCTTTTTCGCATGCCTTCGTGGTGTAGTGGTCAACACGCTCGACGCGTAAACGAGAGGTCCGTGGTTCGATTCCCGGCGAAGGCGTTGTTCATTTTTCACGTTTCCTGCCTCCAAAAATACCTAATGACACTACAAGTTTTTTAATACTGATTTAATTACTTACTTTCACAAATAAGAAGTCATCACAATAAAGGATGTTACCAACTTCAGTGCATTATTTAAGATGAATTAATTCATTTGATGGCTAAATTTATCATAAATATTTGCAACTATCAAATATTAATCAACTACGCTTTTCCAACTTGCAACGAAGAAATTTTTAGTTTTTTATTACTTCGCATAAGCTAAGAATTCACGAACAGATATGACAGAACTGATAACTATTAAAGACTAAAATTAAAAAAAAATTCTTTATAAATGGAACTTAAGTAGAGAAATCCGACTGTGATAAATAATCAATATTAGTAGTTTCATATTTTATATTTTATACTTCTTCAATTTCTCGGTCCATTGAAGCATATGGCCTATGGAGGAGACGTAATAATTTGAAAGACCCGGATAAATAAATTGATTGCAGCAAGGAAGTATTATATGAACAGCAATACGTATCTTCTGTTATATATTACTTCCTTCAATCCCTTATATAACATGCAATAAAAAAAATTTTCAAAACTTTCAACTGACTTGCTTTCTGGAGCATTAGTAACCAGTCTCAGAATATGAATAAAATGAATAGCAAGCAGGTAACAAAACTTTTTTTTTCAAATTTTCAGATTCATTTCTCTCAGCTCTTTTGTTTGTATATGTAAAAAGAGTGTTAAATTTGAAATAAGGATGTTTTATTAGATAAAATACGTTTTTATGTTACATTGTTGGAAAAAAATAATATGTGTATATAAAAGTACTTTTGCGCAATTTAATTGACCAGTTAACAATTCTCCAGACACACTGCAAAGAAAAAATACTCTCAGGAAATATAAGACGTTCCTTAAGTAAAATTTGAAAAGTATACATCTTGATGCTTCATTCATTATATAATTTGCCTATGTAACTTAAGTTGGGCGCCAAATGTATCTAATGTTTTATGCTTCATTCACTACATTATTTACCTATGTACCTTGAAGCTAGAAGTTAGATTTATTTCATAGTAATTTATAATGTCAGAGGTAAGTGAAAGCGCTGAAGATTGTCATTTTATAGTATGGAAGGTCACTTAATTGAAAGTCTTATTTTATGCGTTTTTTTGTCTAACAGGGTTATTTACCGCCAATTATTTAAGAAGTGATTTAGATAGCGATCTCACCAGATTAAGCTAATGTTGTTGTTGTTGTAATGATAAGATTAATAAATGTTGACGTTTTAGTTTTAGGGTTACTGAAGAATTCTTATAAATAAAACCTCGTAAAATCCCAAAACGTTTCAATGCGACTGAATCAAAAATGAGTCTTTTTTTCTCTAATTTACCTGTTGATGCGAATGCTTTCTGTTTGGTTGAGGATACCAGTTTCGTTTACGACTTTTAAGTGAAACCAACAGAAGAGTTATTGACTGTATTAGAGCACATGTACGAAAGAAGATATTAAAAAATATAGAAAGAAAACTACTATATTAAAATATAAGGAATCTGTGACAGTGCCAAAATAAAACAGTTTAGGAAACTATGCATTTGAGTCTGTAGATGACGATGATAAGCAAAAATAAATTAGAATATGTACTTGCAGAATCGTTGTCTGTCATTAAATTCATAGCCCATACTTATGTGAATTTATTTACGCTTATCAGAACTGTACATGAATGCGAACATTTTTTTAGTAAACGTTTTGCTATTTCTATATTTACTTCATTCAGCAAATGCTCTTAAACCAAATAATTTTTTGCCTTTTCTTTACAATGTGGAAGTTTGATCCAAAACGAAAGAATGAGAAAAATGCATAAAATTTTCAAACATGATCTGCCAATTACAGCATGAAGTTCATTCAGATAAAATTAAACTTACCGAGGAATTTATAGCCACCATGTACTCTTTCGAGAAATTAAAAGCTACAGATGCTTTCTTAGAAAAATGTATTTTAATGCATAAAATAAAATTCGTATATATAGTGTGTAAAATAAAATTCGTATACTTGAAGATTAAATTATTTATGCTTAAATGCAGCTGTTAAATTGTTAAAAATGCAGCTAATGCATAATATAATAGCTTAGTGTATTATATTGCGAAACATCCATATAAAGCAGCATTTATATGTAAAACGCATAGCGCATTACATTGCGAAAGTGTACTAGTAAAAACTTCTTCATTACAGTTTATAGATCTTTGAAATTCATCAATTGAAATCAAACAAGTCGAGAGTTTTAGTTTCGCTTTAAAAAAGAAATAAATGCATTAATTATACTTTGAAAATACAGTAATAAAATACTGATGATGCTAATGATAGCAATGCAATGATTATCTTAAGCACATTTATTATCTATCTACAACTTGAAACATCAGTGGTTTGCACCGGTTCGGCAGACCCGATTCCTGATCAACAATGAAACTGCAATTAAATATTATTAATTCTAATATATATTTAGGCAAATTATCACTATTTAGCAACTATTTTTATCATTTTATAATTATTTAGAAAGATAACCACTTACCACTGTGAAGAAGGTACCATTTTAATAAAAACACATTCATCTGTGCGATCAGCAACCAAAAAACTTAATTATTACATCTTAATTTCGCAGTCACTAGCCAAATGAACTGGTATCTATTATTAGGTCCTATTCATTACAGATACAACTTAGAGTAAACTATTATCAATTATCATAGTTGTTTCACTAGAAAACAGTAACATTAAATTAAATTTAAATTAATTCTCTTGCGCCGTTGCTGCAAGGAATGAAATTTGAATTTAACAAATATTCTCTGTTCGTAAAAAGCAAAGATAAATTTAAAATTAAATTAATTTTAATTGCAAAAATAAAATAATTGCTGCGAAACAATTTACAATATCATTTAGATTTCTAAGAGCATAGGTAAATTAAGTGTACATATTTAAAACCATGATAAAAATATGAAAAAATAAAGAAGATATATATAATTCCTAAAAATAAAGTCAATTTTTTTTTTAATTCTAAGATCAAAATTAGCATAAGTGAATAATAGTTGAGCAGGCAGGAGACAGACTTATCAAGGGGAAGTTGCCTCCAAATCTAACTCTTCAATTACTCAATTCATGTTTTGTCATCCATATAGGCAAGGGTACATAATTCAAAACCAAAAGTAAAATCAAATGTTATTAATTACTCAATGAAATTAAACTAGTTAGAATTTTGAGAAATGAAGCAAGTAAAAAGACTAGTAATATTGATAAAAGATCAATAAGTAGAAAAACAAAAGTAATTTAGAAACCCTTGCCTATTGAAAACTTCCCCTATACGAATTATGCATGGAAACCTAAAAAACTATATACAATCTATCAAAATATAAAAATAATACTAAAAAGCCAATAAATAGCAAGCTCTAATTTAACTTAACTAGAACTACACATTTGAATTCCTGTGATTGGACTAGCATTTGCTAAACTAAGTGAGGTTGAGTAGTCTGTTACTGCTAAATGTAAAAATAGAGGGAGCTAATACAATGTAAAGTTGAGTGTTAAGTTGCTACCTGCGAGAGCTATTGTAAAAACCTATTCTGTAAATTTTAATTAATATAAAATGTAAAATTCCGTTTTGTGCGCAAAAATGTTGCTAACTTTTAGGCATTGTAAAAATGTGTAAAAAATTGTTAACTGCTGTTTGTGAAAATAAATGTTGCAAAGTGCTAAGGATGTAAAAATTGAAAAAATATTTTAGAAAAAAAATTTTTTGAAGTAAAATTAACAGTTCCAAAAAACATTTAATTGAATTAATTTTAATTTAATTGATTTATTTAATTTTAAATTAAAGTTGAAAATTTTTAAATTTAAATTAATTAAAAAAAAATTAATAGAATTTTTTTGTACTAGACTGCATTATTTAAAACTGAAGTTTTACAAATTCAATCAAAACTTTAACTAAATAGTGGCCAAAGGTAAGGAAATTAGAAAAATCAGATAAAAATCTTCACTCAATTCGGCTTATAATTGAGAATTTTGAAATTAAGAGTTGGCCCTTCATTAGTAAAAGGAAAGAATCCAGGAGAGATAAATTATTAATATTTACAAGGATAATCTCTGAACTCTTTAAAATCCTCCATTATCAATTATCATAATGTATTTTTACGGTCACTAACTTGAATTGATAATTTCTGCAATTATTGCAGCTGCTTGACCAGAAAATTAATTTAGGGCCTGCCAATTTGAAGACAAGTGTCCTTTCACTGCGTAATTGAAAGTGTTAACTGTTCTTCCCTTCCTATTTAAGGCTCAATGTGTCGCTACATTTCCTCCCCCCTTCTAATTAACGAAGATTATATCTCGGACAAATATAACGAACAGGAGAAACTCTACTTACCCACAAGTTGATTCGACTTTATTTAGACCTAAATGCATTACCTAGGAATCGAAGCTGGAGCTTTCTATCGATAGATCTACCCGCTTCCCTAATCTCCAACGACAGTAAATTATTGTTCCGTAATTTCGCTTTTGTTAACGTGGGCTGGGTATGCCATATATAGTCTTTAAATGCAAATTATTTTAATATGAGTATAGGAATGAATATACATCTTTCATATGGAAACTAGTTGCAGAGTCATTAGAAATATTACAGATACCGGGAAATAAAAAGAATGAACTGTGCCTTCTCCGAAATTTAGACCTTCCGATTAATAGCTGAATATGCTTTCCAGTTACACGACGAAGGCACGCCGTAAGGAAGAAGAAAAACCTTACGTTCTCCCCCACTTAAAGGGAAATGGAGGGCTGATTCAGTTGCCAAATTCAAGTGCGGACGAATTATTGTCCACCACATTTTAACTCAGGTCCACTCTGTAATCAGTAGGTTACTTTTGAAGCAGAAGATGTGAGAAATGTGCATTGCCCTCCCCGAGACTCGAACCTGAACCTCTCGAATACGCTCCGAGTGTGCTCCCTTCACACCACGAAGGCATGCTGGAAGGAGGGAAAAAATACCTTATATAATTCCCCTTTTAAGGAGCGACTGGGGATTAGGGGACCCAATCGCCAAATTCTGGTGGTGTCGAATTACCATCCACCCACCTTTTCTTAGTTCGAACGCCTAGCGTAGAGTCATTAGGTATTTTTTCAAAGCAGATCAGATGAAAAATGAGCAATGCCTTCGCCGGGACTCGGACCTGGTTCTTTCGAATACGCGGCGAGTGTGCTACCATTACACCAGGATGGCATGCTGGGAGGAAGGAGAAAATATCTTATAGCTGTAGAGTCATTAGAAATGTTTTATATACTGGGAAACAAAGAATCAACAATGCATTCCCCAGGATTCGAACTCCGGTCCTTCCGACGGCTAGCTGAACGTACTTTCCAGCTACACCACTCAGGCATGCAGCAAGGAGGGAGAAAAACCTCACACAGTGAAAAAGAAAAACATACTCATACATTTTATTCAGAGTATTTATAATGGATTTAGGTCTCAGGATTTTCTGCCAGACAAAAAAGCTTAATACGCTTTGGTTTTTTTACTAGGCCACAACACTATCACAGATAATCTACGTCAAACTTCTCAGGAAAAAAATAGATTCTGAAAACAGGATGATCATGTCAATAAAATTTTATTTTATTTTAACTTTTTACTGGTATGCAGATTTTATTGGAATCTGTGAAATTTGATAATTACATGGAATGGAATACAGTAATCGCTTTAAAATGAAGGTTTTTAAAAATGTAATAGGTTCTCCATTTAAGAACATAGAATACAAGCCCTTAAATTTAAAATGTTGACAAAATGTTCAGAAAAGGGAAAAATTTCTGGACACCTCAAGTTGAAAAGAAACTGAATTTTAGCTTTGTAGCTAGAATACAGGTGTCAACACATGTCTTTTTAGTTTCTGGAAGTTTTGTGCGACAGTATTTGATATTAGGGCTACTCTGTGGAAAATGCCACTCAAATCACTTTTTCTAGATCAACACAGCAATTTGAATATTTTAAAATTTTTTTTGAATTAAATAATACACGATGGACGCTGAAATATAAGCAGGAATATATCAGCTAAACTTTATTTATTGAATACAATAAAACAACTTTCACACCGTTTTTCTATACTGTCATATTCCATTACAATGCTCTTGTTTTAGTGCCTACGAAGTTTCTTAATTTCAGCAGAATAACGGTCTTTTGACTGCATGATCACCCATTCTCTCGCATCGTCAATAATGTTCTCATTAGACTTGAATTTCTTCCCTCCTAGAATTATTTAAATGGAATGAAGAGATGCAAGTTTTGTGGTGTTAACCTGAAGTACATGAGGATGAGACCTAAAATCAGATTTGAGTTCCCACAAAGATTTCATTGTCTCCTCGTCAAAGCAGTAAGACAATGAGCATTATCCTGAAGGGAACAAACTTCTCTTAGGTCAGTTCTCCTCTTGGGATGAAGTTAGAAACTCGAAAGAATGTGGCCATAATTTTCTCATGTAAAATGTCGTTTTGGATTTCTATAGAGATGGTGAACTTGAATGCTGTCACTGCAAGCTTATTCGTTATGTGTGTGGTGTGAAGTAGAGCACCCATTCTCCCTCACAGGCTACTGTTTAAAAAATTTGACTCTTATGCTTTTTATAACGTCTGCAAAAATTGTGTGACTTCAATCAATCTTTTTTTTTTTTTTTTTTTTTTTTTATTTTTTTTTTTTTTTTTTTTGTGCTCAGGCATCAGAAGACGACGAACGCGTATGTGTGCATACATACGCACACATATGTACTAAAAATAAGATTAAAATAAATTTAAAATCTAAAACCCAATTACTCGCTTCAGGCTGCAGTAAATTAGTGCCAGTAGAAATTACATTAAATTCTAATTTAATTTAATTCAAATACCGTACGCAGTTTGGTAAAAATGGAAAAAAGAAATAGTACAAAAATTGCAAAATCCACTGTACAAAAATAACTGGAAAAGTAAATACCAGAAAAGAGAAAGGCAATTGCCTTTTCTTCAGGGCATAGGTACACCAAGAAAGGCAAAACAATATGCTTGTTTTTGAGCAAAGAGATGTATAATTAAACTTAATTTATAAATTAAATCAAAAGCAAACTGTGCATCCACCAACTCAGCCTTAACAAACCGGAAATAAAATACACTGTAAAAATGAAAGTGAAGTAAAAGATATATGAAATTTTAAAAAAATATTTTCATTCAAATTTCAAACATTTCTCTAAGTAATTTTGAAATGTATTGCAAAACGCAATTGAAAGTTTGTTTAATAAAGTAATTTTAAGCTGCAAAACCCAGTAACAACAACAACGAAAAAAAAACCTTCCATTCTGAAATGCACAAATTTATCAAAGTCACTCAGTTCTTCAATACAAAGAAAAATTTTCGCTATTTCGCTATATTTCAAGAGGAGAATATTTTTTGAAAAACAAAATATTTTTCAATTTAAATTTCATAATTTATTACATTGTAAAAAAAAAAGAAACAAGAAAGAATTGCCAGTAAATTGATCTTACACCTGAAAACCAAGCTAGTAGTTCAAGAATAACACAGTTATGGTTTTACTTTTTTCCAATTCATTAATTTGAAGTTTTGCTTTACAAATTTTAATGTAATAATTGATGTTAGAATTGGCTGAAAATGTTTTTACGTTAGGTTTACATAATACAAGAATCATAAGACTAATACTATATTTAACTGATGCAACTAAGAAAGGGTTATTATTAGTATGTTACTGCCTTTAGGAATGAAAGAGGAAATATTCAAATTAATAATGAGACTCAAGAAAGAATAAATTAGAATTTTATATTACATATTGTTTGTCTTACGCACACACACACACAGACATATATACATATATATACACTGTATTGTGCATAAAAGTACTATTATATATAAAAGCAAGGGATAATAATTAAATCAAAAAAAAGTGGAGCCAACAGTCTAACAGGAAGTACATGCATCAAAATTCCAACAAAAACAAAATAACTCAATAAAATAACATATTAAAAATAATATAACGAATTATTGAAAATTCTTTTATCTTTTCCAAGGAACAGCTAAAGAATTTTCAACACAACCACATTTCCAAATTATATCTGGATGATTAAAATTGCATGAAATAATTCAAAATAAAAATTTGAATGAAAGTACCAAATAAAATAAAATTATTAATTAAAGACCATTAAAATCATGATAAAGTATAAAATAAAAATTAATTTTTTTTTAATTTTAATTAGTCATCAAGATATAATCTGCTCGGACGTGATTCTAAAACAAAAAACATTGTAAAAATAAGCAGTATGAAATAAGAAACAAGAAAAAACATTGGGCAAATTAAAAGCAATGGGCGGAATAAATATTTAAATAAACTTTGAACCGCTATCCAGTCGGTACAGTGGTTAGGGGAGCATAATATTGTAGATAATGTGTTCAAAGCATTTTTTATTATTGAATTTGAATGTAAAACGGAATTTAATACACTGTTACATAAGATTTCTAAAAAAACAATAATTTCTAACTTTCCTGTAAATTATCAAAAAATTTAATCAATTTAAAATCATGACAGTATCAGACAATATTGTCATAAATTTTATTTTGTTTTTTAATTGATTAACTTAAGATTTTTAACATATTTGAAGCAAATTTTAATATTGTTAGCTGAAATAGGAAAAAGTAATTTATTTCTACGCAAGATTTTATGAAAATTAATATGATAAAAAAATTGGGTGCAAAAGAACCAATGATGCAAAAACTGTCAGTAATGTTTTTAGAGGGTAATTTAAATTTTAAAAAATAGTAATAACAGCTTTAACAATAGAAAATTTTGGTATGCGTCAACAAAGTCTTTTTTCAAGAATTTTAGCTGTTTTATTCTTTAGTGAGAAAATTAGCTTTTCAGTCTTTTGAATTAAATTTGTTTCAAAACATTTTCTATGGATTTCATAATATTGCAAGAATTAGGCGGATTGCAATTACTTTCTTACATTTGCTACGAAGGCCTCTTTTAGTTTTGTTATGTAAACGTTGAAAATTACTGTACATATTGGAGTTTTTTGATTTTTACTATGTTGTTCGTATAGAACAAAATTTAATCCAAAAGAGTAAAGCGTTTAGAGTTTCAGAATGCAAGTGAATTCTTGAAAAATTCTTTTTCCTCCTCTCCTGAGTGACACTGTCTAAAATTTCACTGCTTATAATTTCAAAAATGAGGTGTTTAAAATTATTAATTTCAGTGGTATATTATTAATGCACGCTGAATATTAATTCTGTGGTTAAGATTGTTTTGGGTTTCTTCGGTGTACTGTATACTTCATGTTTTGAAAATGATAAGTTAATTACAACTAAATGTTTTTCAAAGTGATTGATTGATTAATAGCAGCATCTGGAATAGGAAGGGTGCTATTGGTTTACAGGGATTGGTTTACAACTGTAATTATGGCATTCTACTACATTAATATTTCTTAACTGAGCAACGTGCTAAACGTAAATAGACAGCTAGCTTAATTTACAGCAAGATAATGGAAATGTTATAATTAACGTTCAAATTAAAAGGATAACCACTTTATAATGAAATAATCGATATTTAAAAATAAACAAATAAAACCAGCAGACATGCTGAAAGTTGATAGCTTGTCTGATAAAATAAATAAACACTTTTGTTTATCTCTCTCTCTGTATATATATATATATATATATATATATATAAAGAAATTTGTATGACCTAAGTGCAAGAAAAGGAAATTAACTCGCTGAAACCTCAGAAATTTATCGGTAATAGAAAAAATAATGATGATAAATTGGTTTAAATTTTAAATCTATATTCCATTAAAACATCAACAAAAGAAATAATACAAAAGAAAACTGTTGTCAAAATATAACTACTCTAGAAAACTAAAAAAGTGTTACTCACAAAATGAACATAAGATCATTAAAAAAATTAGACTTTATGTTTTTCGAGACATCATTGTGGCATAGACAAAACCTAACTCCCTAGAGCTTAAAAAATAAATTAAAGAACTCAAAAATAAGAACTGTATGATAAAGTAAGCAACAACTTTAGTATTATTTGAAAATTTATCTCAAAGATGTATTAAGAAGTATAAAAAATTAAGATACTTATCTTCAAGGCTGAAAAAGATACTATCATTAAAAAACTCCAGTATTTCATAAAACTCTTAAAATTTAAAGCAAGCCTCAATATAATAAATTTCCTTGCATCGATCCGCTGCTAAATTTCATAAAAATCCACTAAAATTCAGGTTCATTGCTAATGGAGTTACTAACCACAAGAAAGCAATTGGTTTAAAACTTTACCAATACATTTATAAACGTTTGCTGACTTAATAAAAACTGCACTAACAAAAACTTTCATGACAAAAGATTATTTGTAAACCCCCAAAAATCATTAAAACTATTTAAAAAAATTAAATCAGAAATATTAACTGTTATAGCTTAGAATAATCATATACTTCATTGCCCCTGAATGAAATTACGATAGTCACATTGGACTTCTTTACGACATTAAAGAACTTATCCTTTTAGAAATTTTTCACGTATCTTAGAGGCACACTGTTTCACAATTTCATTAAATTTTAAGATCATTGTACTAGAAAATTATTTGTATTCCAGTAGGAGCAAACTACTCTGCGACTTTGTTGCCACTTCCTCTTTGTTAATGAATTTTAATTTATCAATAATTTTAATACACCTGACCTGCTTAAATTTATATTCAGGCATATTTCTTACAGTACGGACATAAATTATGGCAATGAAACTGAAAGACAACAATTTTATTCTAGTTGCCTTGAATTAAATGAAACTAGCGATTAAAGATAAAGAAGCAGACTATTTAAGTATCAGAATCTTCGCCCGTAATAAAATAAAAGTTTTTGACAAAAGGTACTAATTAATATCAGAACAATCAAACTAATATGTTGGCACTGAAATATTTCAAAAAAATTATTGCAACACTATTATTAATAAACAGTACGAACCCGAAAATTCTGTACTGAAAATGAAGAATTAAAAAGGAAGTTAAACATTTAATTAATGCACTCAAAAATAATAAAATTCCTCATCTTATCAAAAGAAAACTTACAGAATTATATTTATCAGTTTAATTAATGCTACTTACTTAGACTGTTTATTTACATGATAGGTTTCGCTTAAAACCTCACTGAACATGTGAATTAAATGTTTTGTCACAGTTATATTAAACACATTTTTTAAAAGTTTTACACATAAGTAATAAATTTGAATAAATTGTTTAATAACTTCTTTTACTGAAGGGCTCATTTCATTCTCAAGTCCTTAGATAATCTTTTAAGATGAAATATTTTCACTTTAATATTATTTCGACTTCCGTTTCTATCTATTTCCAGCGTAACCACAAACTAACTAAGCCAAGAAATCTACCAAGTCTATGAAATGAGATAGCAGAGATTCTAAGCTCTTTTGATTCACAAGAATGACATATGTTGGAGGCGGCTGCACACGAGGTAAATAAAAATTTTTCGCCTTTCTTAATTCTTTTTTTTTTGGGGGGGAGGGAATGCATATATCTAATTCTGTAATTTTGTTTATTATTTATGCCAGATATATTATCACCTAATTTTTATTAAAAATTTGCTTTTAGTAATAGCAATTATTTTTGCTGCCCAATCAGCCTTTGATCTCCTATAATAGGAAATTTTTAATTTCTATTTCTTTCAACCATGGACCTTTTCAACCCTTTTTTTTTTCTTATTCTGTTTTAAATTTATCGTCTTATAGTAGTTCTTCGAAATCATTACTCACAAGGTAACCGTTTAATTGAGCCATTTTCTTGTTTTTTTTTTTTTTTTTTTTTTTTTTTTGTATCTTTGCAAGAAATTCAGCGTATGCTCATATCGGGATGGAAACGCTGACACTGACGTCACCTATGAAAGAGGGGATGTGATGATGTTATTATATAGCCAGCGCTTAGTGAGCTTTATGTTATTATTATTACTTACGTGTTCCGCCCTAAGACACTACATGGAAGGGAGGAGTGTCTTCGTGAAGGACATTCTAAGGGAAACTGGGTCGTATTAACGAGTTACACATGGGGGAAAATACGAAAACACCCATGCAGTCAGCCCGTTTGCGGGATTCAAACCGCGGACCGAACTAGCAGAGCCCGGTTTTACCGCTCGGCCGCTGGTGGGCGTGAGCTTTATGTTAACACTTAGCTTTTACATCCGCCCAGAAGATACAGTAATTAGGGGAGCCTACTGCGATAACGAAGGACCCCTGTTCGGATTCCGGAGAAAGCATGGCTGTAATTGTCCTTCCCTTCGCAGGAGTTCGTGTTCAATCTCCTCGGGCAAGGAGGCAATACTTGGTAAGGAATTAACAAATCCCGATCACGTTTCTAAATTGAACAGTAAATAACGGTAAGATAATTTGACATCTTTAATTGTAGTAAAAAGGTATATAACTTAGGTCGAAAGCTAGTTAGTGGTGTTCTGTTCTGTGCTGTAATAATAATTAAAATTAATAAATAATGTTAAAATAATTAAAATTAATTTTTCATTGTACAGTCTTCGCCGAATATGATAAAACCAGAAATGGAATCATCCTAAAGAACAAGCACCTATTAAAAGCCAAAAGTTGAATGTGAAATGTACAGCATGACTCAAAAACGGGAACTTTTAAAATACTTTGTCAGCCATGTACAGATAGCATCAATGAGGAATACAGATCCTGTGCTGTAAACAATCTCGCCTCTTAGTAATCATGGATCAGTGGAACCATCAACAACGTGCTTTCGTCATGTAAACGATTTACAAAAACAGTGATGCATTGACCAATTTTCGACAACTTCATGAAACGTGGTTTCAACAGGATGGTGAGACATCTCAACAGGATCATCAACAGGATGGTGAGCTAGGCAATCAATAGCAGCTGTGCGAGAATTGTTCGGTAACTTTATCATCTCAAGATTCGGTGGCATTCCCTTGGCGTTTAAGATCACCAGATTTGTCTGTTTATGATTTATTCTTGTGGGGCTACCTTAAGAGTCAGGTCTGTACAACTCAACGAAGGACACTGGATGAATTGAAACAAAGAATTCAAGGCGAAATCCATGGTTTTTTTTCCGTTCTTTTTGTTAGATTTCTTTTTTTTAATTGGTTATTTCAGTGTTCCCTATTTCTGTGTAGCCCTGTAGCGAACAATGGTATAGCGAACATGGTACAATATAGCGAACAATGGTAGTTTCAATATTTAAAAGGCAACAGGACTGTTTACATGCAGCAGAAAATACAGCTCAATATTACTTAACTTTAAAGCCGATTTTAACGTATTTCCATATGCAGATTATACTCATAAACACATACCTTAGCATGAATGTTATAAAGAAATTCTTATCCTTGAACGTTAATAAGTCCCTAAAAGGCCCAATGTATTCCACTGTTATTGAAAGTTGCAAATATTCGTTAAAAAACACAGCTTCATGTACGCTAAACAACAAAATAGTTTTAAATTTACCTTGACACATTGATAATATTATCAACATTATTAGACATGATAAAATGAAAAAATCCAAATTCCCTAAATCTTAAGTCATTCATAGCACTAATAAAGTGGATTACCTATACATTGAAATTACTAATTACAGTATTATTAAAATATTCAATAAAAGATGATTTTTGAAATTCAAAAACCGATAGATTCGTGCAAGCCAGTCTTAAACTGTTGAAGAAATAATAGCTAACACTAAACTTAAATTATTGGAATAAAAGACATTTAAATAAATTCATAAGGTTCCATAAAGATTCAAAATTTTAATTGACTACCTGCAATATAAAAAGTTCCTAACTACGTCGTTGAAATTAACTAAATTGCACGTATTACTTTTATTTTATATTGTTGATGCCTATGGACGTACACACTAAAACCGATACAAGTAATATACAGTGGATGAATTGATCACCAGTAATTTAGGGAAATACTTTTAAATTTTATGATATTAAATTAAACATATTTGAAAATTTTTAAATAGCCATGTCCCTTCACTTGCGTAATGAAGGGCGGTTTTTTTTAACTCCTTAAAAGCCCCGAAAGGAGTGCCTTTAAATCTTTTAATACACTTCACTAAATTTAAATATATTCAAATTAAATATTAAAAATTAATAATTAATATTTACAAATTATGCTTAATCTATGAAAACTAACAGATAACCGAACATCACTAATTATCACACAGTTATTTAGTTTACATGATTATAAACTTACAGGACAATGTGTAGTAATTGCTTTTTAATGTTCGTAGATCATTTATCTTTTTTAAATTCTCAATTTCGCACTTTTTTAACCATAAACAGCAATAATTATCGTTTTAAATTTTTAAATATCATTACTAACAGAACGGCTCATTCAACGCATTCCTTTTGACAGACGGCCATTATCTTCCTGAATTTGTTAAAATACAAGTGATATATAATAATCATAAAAAACATCGTTACTAGTATTTTTCTTTATACTCAGTTACTGCTTTTTGTGAGAAGGGTTTATTCAGGAATCTTTGTCGTGTATGTTACATATTCAATTCTTGTTTCTCAAGCGGTGTTTACTTTTCAGAATAATCCCAGTTCATATTTTGTCACTATGTAAAAGTTATGTAACGATAAACTATTGCCATCAGTTTTTATTAATATTTATTTTTTATAATTAAGTGCCCCAAATTCACGTATGATTACTTATAATGACATTACTTAATTGAAAGAACTAGAATTTGATTCATTGTTTACCCTCATTTTGAAAAGCAAATATTTTTTCTATTTATTTTTATACATATTTCGCATTTATTTCTTGTTTATTTATTTATTTCCTTTAAGTCATTTTTATTCTCGCATTTTGGCGTAGACTGCTTTTCGATCAATACTGAAATCTCACAGAACGTACACTTATTATATATAGATATATATATATACGTGTTTAAATATGTTAACGATTCCATTTGAAATCTGCTAATGAGTAAATTCATTTCAATAGAATTCTAACTGTTACGTGTTTAAATATGTTAACGATTCCATTTGAAATCTGCTAATGAGTAAATTCATTTCAATAGAATTCTAACTGTTTTATGAAAGGAGATAATATATTAACGCTCAAGCTTATTAATTTTTAATTAGATCATTAAAAGAGATTATCTCCTTGGAAAAAGAAGATTATAATCTATTGTAATTGTAAAACTTAATAAAGAGGGAATCCTTGGAAAATAAAGAGTTCAAACTATTGTATTCATAAAGCTTAGTAATAATTGTTATTTAATTCGGGAGATAACTGTTAAAAATATTAAAACTGCTGAAAAGGTAATAAAAACATTTAATTACTGCTGATTCCACGGAAATAGGCTGACTTTTTAAGGGGAATCAGGCCTTCTTGATAGAATCACCAACAGTTGTTAAGATTTGATGCTGTTTCATCCCTGGAGTATATCTGAATGAAATTCAATCCAATGTAATCCAATTAAATATTTAAGTTTTATTAATCATATTAATTCATTTCAAATATACGAAAGGAATTCTAAGAAAATTGGTAATTAAAAAAACTTTAAAATCTGAATTATCAGATTTTAAAGTTTTAAAAGTGGACATAAAAGGAAAAAAAAAACAATTGTCGTTCTAAATACTTGAAACAAAAGTAAGTACAAATTTCGACACTTCTAAAAGACTACAATTTATTACAAACATTATAGTAAAAATTTTATCCTATATCACATCTAAATACTAAACTATAGCCCAAAGTTAATTTTGCTTACCTTAATTGTTAAACTCCACCAATTGCTCAGATTTGGCGAGATAAATTTGAATAGGAAGATTTCTGATTGTCTACAAACAAAGAATAGTCAATTATGAGGACGGAGAAATGGAATTCGCGAGAAAGGTTCTGTCTAAGAAACCCGAGGTAGCGAATTTGAAAATGGCACAACAAGTAGTGGAGTTAAACATATATGCATTAATAGATTATTTCAGACCAAAAGTCAAAAGGAAACCGAAAATAAGAATAAGTGTAGTCAAAAATCTCCACTAAATATTAGCTGCTAGTGAGACTTTTGAAACTAAAATGATTAAGTTATTAATAGCAAAGCTACCAGAAATATATACAACAACAGAATTTTTAAAACTAAATACAAATATACAAACCTTCAATATCAATAAAGAGAGCCTCCCTTACCCTCCTCTCGGTTTGTGGATAATACGGTCATTAGATTATTAGATAAGATTAAATATGATATTTAATGCTAGGTTTTTTTTTAAGAAAATATTAATTAATTTAGTTGCGATTTTATTGTCCATACAAATCTGTGTAAGCAAAAGTAGCTCATCATTTACATAATCTAAATATTTGTAATCCTTGCAATTTGATTAACTATTGCGTTACTACTCACTGTTCTGGAAATCTTGGTATGCCAATTTATTAATTTAATAGTTGTAAAGTTAAAATCCTCTTCTTTTAGTAAGTAGTGTCATTTTATTGTAGTTAATGAGTTGTAGCTTTAGAAGATTTCTTTCCAGCTGATTAATATTGATCTTTTTAAAAGTTAAGCGCGAAGGGTAAATTCGGAATTCTTCAACTGACTCAAAATTATTAATTGCTGTTATATCATGCATGTATCTGTAAGTAATTGCATGCAGCTTTAAATTTGTCTTTTCCGGTGACTTTTGACGAAATTCGTTAGTGAATAAGTAAAGGTTTATATATTTGGATGTAGAAATTTGTGCCCATTGAGATTCCGTTGATTTGTTTGAAAATATGATGGCTTGTGCTATATGTTTTCGAAATGATACCAGTTAATGTCTTTAATTTGAAGATTTTAAGTTCAGTAATAACTGGAAGGTATTTAATAGTAATTGTGATCGTTAATCTTGGAATTAAAAATAATTAAACAAATATTTTTAATCTTGAGAACAAATATATTCTGAACGTTCGTTTGATAATTTTTTGTTTCAATTATCTGTAAGTCTTATAAGTTTTGCTTTATGATCTTTTAAGCATTAAATTATATGTATTTAAACACGTGTAATAATTCTATACGAACATGCACATAAAACATGTGCAAGGACAAGTATTCACTGAGCCCATATGTATGAAGAGCTTATTTAAATATTTAAAAATTTATTATTTATTTATTTTGAGTATTTTTCGTAGCTGGCTTTCTCCAGTTCATTACTGTTTTGTATTTGTGTTTTTTGACTGATCAATTTAAATATTCATAATAACACCTGAATACCTTTCGTGAATAATATAGCATTTCAGCTTAATTACAAAATGAAAGAATTATCAAATTACGAAATAAAATTTTTGTGAAGAAATACTCCAGGTATTATGGTTAAACGTGCCTGCAATTTAGTTTGCTTTTAATAATAACGGAAAGGATTTCATGTGTTATTCCTTTCATTTTGAGATAACTCTAATACAAGATAAAAAATCAAATTCAGATCTTTCATTTAACTTTTATGTTGTAATAATACAGTGTTTATAAAGTTACATACATAGAAACAATATTTTTCTTAATATTTTTCATCAAGATTATTAACATTTATATTGTAAATGTAATTAACATATGTTGCTTCAAACTCCAAAATGCACTTCATCATCAGATCTTCTTTCTAAATATAAACTGTTGCATTCATCAAAAATAAAATCTAAAGATAACAAAATTCTATAGTTACAAAGACTGCAATCAGTTTTCCAATTAAATTTATTTAGGGACCTTTATACATGCCGTACAACGTACAAAACCCTTTAAATCTTTTCAGTGTGGAACATAAATAAAGTCAAGTCACTATTGGAGAAAACATTTCATTGTTCTAGGTTAAATATAGACGCTCCGCAAAACGTCTGTTAATAGAAAAATGGCAGGGTTTTAGTCTTAATAAATCGTAAGGTGTATTTTAATTTCATAACAGTTATTTTTAAATCTGAAACCCTTTGCTTTAAATTCTTGTTTTCGACTTAACAACTCCCTACCAGAATGAGTTTTTAGTATCGCGTTGTATGTAAATGAGGCAGAAGGTGTATTTAAG
>KK119563.1:1374808-1385982 GCA_000611955.2 Stegodyphus mimosarum
AATAAGTTAAGTGGCGCGTGTTATTTGCTGTCAGGCTACTTCATTACTAAGCCAATTACGGTAGGCCGTATTTTACGTACCTGTTGACAATCGGCGGCTAATTTAATTAAGGACCAACTGCGTTAGGTACCTGTGTCTAACTTCGGCTAAGTCAGTTTATTTTAATATTAGATTAGTTTCTTAATTTTGATACCTTGATATGAAGCCCGAATGGAGGCTTCCCTGTACACCCGAAAAGGGACCAACTGTGAATATTTCTTTGAGTGTATAACAGGGTATTTTAACATTTTCGCTGGACTTAGTCGTTATACGCGTGAACTCAGCGATAAGTCGCTGCTCAGTTCAGTAAGTTCCTCTACGTTCAGCATAGACGAAGTAGCGAAGAACATTATAAAATCATAATTATGGTATTGCTTCTTGCATTAAGTTTGGCTTACTTCGATTTATCTACTATTCGCCGAAGCTTATTTTGTTGAGATGACTTATCATCGTTGCAAAATAATAAATGTGCAACTGAACTTCAATAATACACAAAGCTAAATAGTTATTTGCTCCTGCTTGTAAACTATAATTAATACTCAAAACAAATAAACACTTTCCACTGCGGCTTGAGGGACTTTAAATTAATGCAAAAAGCGAGACATAAGCAACCAAAGTTACATCTACATTATCAACTACTACAATCAAACTATTTCAGTTCAACTCTGTCGAATGCTAACCAGCACAACAGCGGCCGAGCGGTAAAGTCGCTAAACACCAGTATTTCGCTCCGGGATTAGAGCCCCGGTGAACGGGATGATTGCATGGGCGTTTTCGTGGTTTCCACTGTGTGTAACATGTACGTGAACCAGTTTCCTTTAGAAAGTCCTCCACGAAGTCATCCCTTCCCTTAGGCAGATTGACCTCGCGTGCCTCGCCGTAATTAAACGAATGAAACCAAACCTAACCTAATGTTAACCTGGAATAAAATTCCAATCAACTCACCAGTATTTGATCGAGTAACTATCTCTTGATGCATGGTTCAAGGATGTTGGCACTCAAGATGGAATAGTTAATCTGGCACTGCCAATCCATGCTTTCCAAATGTTGCGATTGCACTATGTAGACCCACCTAAATTTGCATACAATGTGAGTGAATTAAATTTTTCGTATTTTCTATGAAAAAATAGAAAATAAGAAAAAGAATTAATTTTAAATAATTAAAAAAAAATCTTACTACTGTAATATTAAAAATACAAAAATTCAGAAACGCACGAAAAAAAGAAGAAAAAAGACCTATAAAATTTCTTTCTGATAAGTACAGTTTGAGTTTTTTTCCCAAGTTAGCTAGCTGATGAGGACTAAGTCTCCTGAAAATTCTGCGCATCGTTTCCTGGTACTTTTAGGAAGGTGGAAGGAATAATATAAAGTATTTAATATAAATATAAAAGTTGTAATATAAAATGTAATGTGTTGTTTCTGAATTGTTACTATAAAGTCATTTTAATATGCATTGCAATAACAAAGCCATCTTAAATATTACTGCACACAAGGTATGCAGTATCGATTCAAATATCACTAGTTCGAAAAATATGAACGTTTGTCACCTTTAATGTGTAAAATGTTTTTCAAACCCTACAAATTTACGGAACACTATTTGGAGATTTCCCTGATTTGCTTTCTTTTATCTTTTTTCCTTTTTTAATGATAAAACTTTCATTTTTTTACATAACAAGAATGTATAATTTATATTCAGACTAAAGAGGGGAAATATTTGAGTTATTTCCCTCTCTCTTTTTATCTTTTTGTTCGCAGAATTCTGAATCTATAGCCCCCATAAAATATATTGGAAATATTAAACCATAAAATCAGTATATAAGGATAATAAGGCTCGTTTTGCAACACAGGTCTATGTGTAACGTGGTTACGAGCATAATTTCCTTGAGAAATCCTCCACGAAAGCATCCCTCCCCTTTAGCAGATAACCCTCTAGTGCTTTGTTATAATCAAATGAACCAAACCAAACAAAGGTTTTTAGCATGATCATTTTTACAGTTTAAAAACAAATACAATTAAGAAAAAGGAAACGTGGCTTGTATTCTAATGTAAAAATTGCAAAATAATTAGGGCACTGGTATTTAATTGGAAATCTACAGCTTCAGCTTTTAAAAAAGCATATGTCATCTACATTGCTTTAATAAAAACATACGTCTTTAATAAAATTGAGACTAATTTAGTATAGCAGAGAGTACACGAAAGATAATTGTTAGAAGTGTTGAAAAGAATAATTTCAGTTGTAATATTACTGAATCTACTAGAATTTAGATGTCACGATTAGAATTAGAATTTAAGTAGAGAAAGAAATTACTTGAAATGCTTGGAATACTAAAGTTAATGGGGAGGTTTTTTTTTTTAAACCACTTTTTCAGAAATATAGAAATCGCGGAAAGAAATATTGATTATTTGTCATAGTATATTATTTGGGAGTTCACAGGCGTCATTAACTGATATTCAGTAGCATATACAGTTTAAAAAATTTTCAAATTATTGTTGTCTTACATTACTTGGCCCCATAATTGATAGATCGTATATGGATCTACTCATATTTGGTATGTATTGCGAAATCGGTAATATAAAAGATAAATTTAGGCTTGCACGATTAAAAAATTGCATCATAATCTATGGATTAAAAAGCGTTATTCATTTTAGCAGAATTATGTACTGACATTAAACTTTATCGAAGACACATACATAGCAAAGCAATGAATACTCAAGCTTACAGTAAACTGCGTATTAAACACGGCAGTCCAAATGCTAGTCAGTAGTCTTTCTGCAAGATGTTGCAATTCCGTTCTTATTTTATGCTTGCAAAACGTTCATCGCTTTTTTACCTGCATGCCCTCACCGATAGCAATTTTTTTAAGAAAGGTAAAAACTATGAAAAGTACTTTAACGGGAAAGAAGCTACCTAAATGTAGATAGTCATCAAAAGAATTTACCATTCTGAATTTTAAAAAAAATGACACAGCTGTATAAAAAGATAATTTCTTTAAACCTAAAAGAGAATCTTTGTTATAAGAAATAAACAAATAGAAACAGTACGTATAACATAAATTTGGAACACCATTTTAAAAGAAATAAGTTTAGCCAGCTAATCATCTCAATCAAAGTAAAGTACCTTATTGAAAGAATGTAATTTACTTAAATCGCTAGAAATTTGTTTTCACAATTTTATCACGAGGTTTCTAACGTAGAAACCAAAAGCAAATGATGTGCTGTCTTTAAAGTTTGAATTACAAAATCAAGTACACGGTTCATAAAATGAAGATTTTTTTTGCGACGAAAGCAATGAAGAAATAGTTTTCACCTAGAGAAAATTTTATTTTTAATCCTTTTAATGTTATTTATGACAGTGAAAGAATATAGTATAGCATGCTGATAAATATTATATACAAAAATAAAAGAGACTACTTTAATCTACTTTTTGATATAAATTCGTCTAATCTAAATGTTAAAAGAGATCTGAGAAATTGATATAGCTATGAATCATTTCATGATTTGAAAGTGTTTTTATATTTTTAAAATAAGATTAAAACAAGTTCATTTCTGTAGCACAAATACTTTAAGCTGCAAGGAAAAAGCTGTAAGTTTTTTTCAAATAACAATTTTTTTTCACCCATTCTAATTTCCAGTTCGCCTGCAGAATGATCTTTCTCTGCCCTTTAAAGTTAAAATCTACCTGGGGATAAATCGAGAGAAAACTTAATTCAGCTTTCTACTTAATGATGATTTACGTAACTTAATATCAATTACTCCAACTTAATAACATTTCCTAAAATATTTAGCATTCTTATTATTTGACTCTACGTTTCCATGAAATATTTAAATCTTAGATACAATTTTCCTTTTTATGTACTTTATGTTTCTAGACAAAACAATGTTGCAAAGTTAAGGGATAAAAATATTAAATATTTATTTTATTAAAGCATTAATGATATTAAGTAATTATGCGGTATTATGTTTTTCATTTTAGTTGACATTAGTTCTGGTTCTAGAACATCGGTACTTGAGTACTTTCTTAGGGGAACCGTAAATTTTATCCTGCCTGCTGTTGGCTTCATCTTTTTCATTTTTTTAAGCTAACTAAGTTTCTTTTAAGTGATACAAAACTTGTAATTGTGGTATGGTTTTTCAGTTTTATATCAAGTGTTTTTGTTTTAAATTACATGTTTCACAATTTTTTACTTGTTATTTTGTAAAAGAATTGAAATTGTGGTTTTCAAAATGTTAAAGAAAATATTTATATATTATTTACTTTAAATAGTTTTGCAATTACAAATTTTGTAGATACACTTAAATTGTATTATCTCGTTAACGGATGTCTTAATTCTATCAAATGAACATAATGCTAAGTAGTTCAATCTATACTAAAATATTTAATGTAATAATCAAATAAAGAATTGCTGGTTACTTATAATTTTACTGGATTTTAGTTATGAAATAATGTTATTATGAAAATCATATAGAGCTGAAATTTTATATTATTAGAAAATTATATTTCAATATTCATGTTGCATATAAAACGAATGTTGAACACTTTTAAATGGAATAATTGAATTTTAAAATTTCATGGAAATGTTTACGTCCTTTTAGAAAGCATGAAAATTTGAAAAACGAATATTAGTTATATATGAAATAATTCTAAATAACAGTGTTGAAATTAATATTAAAAATAAATAATCTTGAGTATTTTTCATAATTAAAGTGATAAATGTTAATGATACTAATAATGAGTTACGACACGAAAAAATAACAAATATATTGAATATGAGTAAGGCAATTAAAAAGGAAATACATAGAAATACTAATGATAGTTTAAAATTATGAATGAATGATATAAGTAAATTATATAATGAATAATTTATGTAAAGCGCATAAGTATGATGCAGTGAGCATTGGCTCACAAATCACAGAGAATTGTTTTTACTTCTGAATTAATAGTGCTCTGGACGCCGTAACGCAAAATAAAAATTATCAAGGCTGCCATTACTGTGAATGAATGCGGTAATATATTATTGCATACGTAAGAGGTAGCAATGAATTGAATGCACACAGAACCGATGATAGCTTCATAAAATGTATTTTACGAAAAGAAACACTTTACAGTTCTGGAACTTTACACAAATGTACTCATACAACACTTCTCAGTAAGATAGAGCACAATCAGTAGTTACCACTTCAAACTACTAAGAACGTTAAACACAATGCAATACAAAGCGCATCTAAAGAGAGAAGCTTTCTCGGAGATGTCCAAAATCAACTTTGCACTGGAAAACTGATAACAATTGCTCTGTCCGGTCTTACATAGTTTTCACCCAACCGCTGAGAAATCCCTAGTCACTTCCATTTCCCAAAATTACTTGAAGGCGTACATTGTTAAAATTGCATCTGAGGGCCGGATACGGCTACAGTTACCTACAGGGATCAATTACGATTACACAAATACAGTTATACAGGGTCCGGACCAAAATATCGCAAAGTTTGGCAATTTTTGAGATTTCTTGCCAAATTTGGCAACAAAAATTAGTCTTCAAAGCCATGCCCAGCTAGGCGACTTCAGTTAGTATAAAACTGCGAAATGATGTGAAAGTGAGTTAGAAATAAGACGAAAAATCTGATTTTAACAGGATCTTAGAATATTTAGGATATTAAAAGCTAGGTGATAAATACGAAATTTAATGTATTATAAGCGTTTTAATTTGTTATAATGCAGTTAAATAAGTACTGGATATTTAATAGTAGCGGTAAATATGAGGTCTGCTAAGTTCAGAAAACATTGATAAAGCATCCCGGAAGTTTCTCCAACTTTGCAGAAACAAGGGCTAATTAATTAGAAACGTTTGAAGAAACAAAGATGAAATTAATTCAAACTGAATGTTTAAATTTTTAGATTTTGAAAGCTTATCTCATTTAGTTTCAGGAAAATATGATAAAAAAAAGTGTTTTTTCTCAATTTTTAACATTATATTATTGTGGAAATCTTCATAATCTCATAACTCATTCATACTTTTATGAGAATATTTTTCTTCTATTTCCTCAATACATTTTTCTAAGGAAATGCTTTCCTTGAAGGAGGACAGATTTGCAAAATGAAATTCTAATTTTAACTCGTGATAACCCAGAAGGTCTTCCTTATAATTTGGATATTTTCCCTTTGCGTACTAAAAATAGTAAGATGCTTATAATACATTTTCTGAAGCGCGTTATTAGAAACTTAATTGCCGTTGTAATTCTTACACAGCGCAACTTAACGACAAATGTAAAAGTGAAGTTTTTTAACCTATTATAGTATCAAATCGAAACTTTTATTAACCGTTAGTTTCAGAACGATATTATGTTCCTTTCTTGAGAAATTCAGCAATTATATAATTCTTAATCCAACTATCAATAATACAATATTCTTCTTTGTTTCCAGCGTGTAATTTATAATTTTTCCTTTTCCTAAAACCAACCGAAAAGTGTTTCAAAAAAAAATACACAATAAGATTATACGACGCATTCGTAAAGTTAAAAGTATAAGGTATTTCTCCCACCTTCTTTGCATGCCTTCGTGGTGTAGTGGTCAGCCCGCTCGACGCGTAAACGAGAGGTCCGTGGTTCGAATTCCGGCGAAGGCATTGCTCATTTCTTCACTTTCCTGCTTCATAATGTCTCTACACTAGCGCCCGAACTAAAAAGGTGGTGGATGATGATTCTTCACCACCGCGATTTGGCGATTGGATCCCCAAAACCCCAGTCGCCCCTTAAAAGGGGAAGTATATAAGGTATTTCTCCCACCTTCTTGGCATGCCTTCGTGGTTTAGTGATCAGCACGTTCGACGAGTAAACGATAGGTCCGTGGTTGGAATCCCGGCGAAGACGTTGCTCATTTTTCGTCACTCTTGCTTCTAAATAACCCTAATGTCTCTACAAAAGAAATAAAAAGAGGGGGGAATGGTTTCGGTGCATCGCATCATTCAGGCGATACGTGAATGGCGTCATTTTTGAGTGGCCGAATGCCGGTGGCTTATCCTCAGCGGTGTTCTCTGTGTCTGTTAATCACCACCAGACTTGAAGCACACCGATTTCATTTTATGTGTCCATGAGATACAAAATGGCCTCGAAGAGTCTTAAAATGTTACAGAGGAACTCACTGCACGCACGCAGCTAGCCTTCGGATGACGCCTGGTCAGATCCAAAGATACATCGCTACTGCTGACGTCAACAGTCGGTGAGCTGGACACTTAACTACGAGATCACGCTAGTCATAGCAATTCCGCAATTCTCTCACGATATCCTTTCATTTATCTAATTCGGAGTGTTATTATAGAACTTTGAAGTCACATATCCTGAACGAAGCAACACAGAATATTCAGCTTCCTGTGCAACCCCTTTGTATATATCGTATTTTAGTACATATGCTTAAACCTCAATACGGTCAAAATAACCAACTACTTCTTTCGATGTATTGTATATTTGAAATACAGCAGAAGATCAGAAATCATATCGGGTTTAAAGTGGTAGAAGGCAAAAAGTTGTTTCAATGTCACCTAAGTTTGTTAGACTCTAAGGGATGAAGTTTGCAAATCCAAAGAAAGAAATAGAACAATAATAAGAAATTAGAAATCGGTTAAATTCATGTTACTCTTCAAGGCAGTTTTGCACAAAAATTGCGTTCGACGAACAGAAAACAATTCCAAAAGTCCCTAGCATAACGGTGCTTTTTAATTGGTTGAATTTCTTCAGCTCCCGGCGGGATTTAGCTACTCGTGACGTTTTCGGTTAGCTTTCCATTCGCTTTCCTTTCTATAGCGTTCCAGTCGGCGGTCGGTCTACCAGCAGCCGAGCAAAAAAGTCACTGAACACTGGTAGTTTATTCCGGGGTTCGAAAACCAGCGAACAGGTTGGTTGCATGGATGTTTTCGTGGTTTTCTCCATGTGTAACGTGTATACGAGAAAATTTCCCTTAGAAAATCCTCCACGAAATCCTAAGAGAGGAAATCCTCCTCTTAGGCAGAGAGCCCTCGTGAGCTTTGCCATCATCAAATAAACCAAACCAAACTAAACCAGTCGGCGGCTATATAACGCTCGCGACTTTTAAAATTTATGATTACTAATTGGTACCCCTCTAAGCTCGGCGCCCTATGCTGAGGTAAAGGCTGCACACCTCGCTAATACGCCATGTAACACTGTTGCACTTCTTCTGGGCATTTGTATTACTATAAATATATGAAACGTATACCTGAATTTATTAATTAACATATATTCCCCAATAGGCACGCGCATTGCTTTATTGTGGTTTTTAGTCCATGCTTAAACAAAGATAAAAAAAAGTGTAACGGCTGTTTTTTCATGGAAAAACATTTTCCATCTTTACGCACTAATCTCAGAATCATTACCTTCTACGTCAGACCTAAATTATTCTACAGTATCGAAGGGAAATCCCTCATTCTAACATATACACACCGTCAATCTAAATTTCCGTTATTATACACACACACATATACATAAAAGCAAAAACTTTTAGGAAAAGTGTAAAATGAATGGTCTCTCCACTACAAATCAATAGTCTCTCCACCCCCCCCCCCCACCATGGAAATCAGGTTTTAGAAATTATGCAACGACTTGACAATAAAATAAAACATATATTTGCTTTAAGTTTTCCAAAACACCTAGCAGCTAAGAATAAAATAAAAAATTGGATCACTTTAATGGTTCCCTAATCAACCCTTAATAAAAGAAAAATTAATATGAGAAAAATGATGGATTGGAAGAACGTTAACCAAAAACTGCAGGATAAATAAAGAACAAGGAGAGGAAATTTGTTGGCCTTTGCTTAGAATGCTACGTTTTACATAGCCTACGCTTTATTTTTGCCGTCTTGCGTGGGTTTTTGACCCTTTTGTAAGCAAATTAGTAATGGTTAATTACCAGTAAGTTTTAACTGATTCGATTTAAAAATGTATTTTAAAATCTCATTCTGTATCATTTATTTCGGAGTTAAGAAATACGGTTAACTGCTGATTGATTTTTTCGTCTTGCTGCCACATCTGAAGGCCTATCAGTTTCCATCCTTATCCTTAATTTATCCAATATTTTTATTAATGGTATTCCACCCCCCCCTTTTCTTCCTTCTCGATTTTTCGTTTATTAAATACTGATTAGATTATTATTAAAATTACATAATATTTGGTTCCATTTTATGCACTTGATGTCTGAAGAAAACTATTACTATGATATTGATTTGGCTTTGAGATGATGATATATTTTCTACAATTAGAAGGGCGTGAATTTTAATTTTAACCATTTCTTATAAAATTTTGCTTTTAGTATATTATTAATTGTAGGAGCTATAATCGCGTTTTAATAGTGTTATAGATATTTTTAAATTCTAGCTTATATATATGTATGTAAGATATAACCAAATATGATGGCTGTTTTAAGAATAATTATCGACCTCAAAATTAACGATTCTAGATTTTATGCTCTCCCCCTAAATTCATCTGTTCTCTCAAATGAGAGATCTTTCCATGTTAAATAACAAACTAAAATTAACCAATCACAGATTAGAGTACTTTCTGCATCTACCGGGTATAAATACTGCTCACAAGTAATTGCGTAATTCTTCCTTTCCCTAACTTCTGCTCTGCCAAGACCGCACTGCTTTGCCTTCCTAAAATGCCTACGTCATACCTTTAAAAAAACCAATGTACATAGAAATTATCGTATTTCATTATTACTGGATAAATGTTTACTAAGATCGTTTTATAAGCGGGAAAATAAAGATTGGGAATTCTTCAAATTCCATTTGTGTAAGCGTCATCTTCCCGTCTTTCCACTTGACTATCGAAAGCTGCTAAACATCCATCTAGCTGAGTGCGCATCGAAAATGCTACACCCATATATATATAAAGTGAGATGTGGCAAAGTAGTTAATTCATGATAGCTTTCCTCCATACTGATCATGCTCACAAATGTTCTCCTCAGAAATGGTAAGAAAACGCTTCCATACATTCCCTGCTCGTTCGACAAAAGCTCCTGTAAGTTTATCTCTTCGCAGTAATAAAATGAAACTTATTGGAATGGTAAATTATAACAACAAATCATATAAAAGCAGCATCGCAAAAGCCTATCCAAATGCTTCCAAAAGATGGTTTATACTCGTAGCTGTGTTGTTTCTAGAAGCTGTACAAGCATTGGCAAACATTTTAGCTGCCTAATTGGTTTACTTTGAATATATTTGTGTATCGATATTTTAAATTATTCATATACACACACACATGCATCATGCATATATAATACTATAAAATTAATTTTTGATTTATACTATAAAATTGATTTTTGAGAAATTAGGCAGGTAATCATCTGCAGCACATAAATGTAAATGAGAGTGCAATCATTCATATTTGTGTCCTACACATGACTGCTTATTTTATTTCTAATTTTTTTTTTAGTTTTGTTTAAGTTTTTATTGGTTTATCGCTATTTCCAGAAGTTATGCTTATTCTTATTTACACTGATTTATCTTTGTGCTTTGCTTCCTTGAGGATAATTTTGAAAACTTCTTATACTGTTTTTCTATTCCATTATGCACAAACACATATATATGTAGATGCATACACACATAAATAGGTCCAATTATATATGTACGTATATGTACGAGCTCGGGCGTTCATGTGTAAGTGTGTTATGATGGCAATACATAGTGATGGAAAATGTTTCACTTAAAAGGCAATTGTCAACATAAACGGTTTTTATTCAAATAAAATTAGCAGGTACAATTAACAAGGGTGATTTTGCAATGAATAGCTTGAAAAAGCGTGTGATTATTTTATTGATATTATTATGATTCATAGACCAGCGATGATAAATCAACTGCGCCCTCCCTGAAATTCGAACTCCTACAGATCTTCCAGTTGCTTCCTTGGCGTGTTGCCAGTTACATTACGAGAGCAAACACGCAAGGAAGAATGTAATAACTCATCAGATTGTGGGATGTATGCTGGCTGGAAACGGGCAAGAACCAAATGAGAAAAATTTAGTTTCATCAGATATAAAGCAAACTAAAGTGTTTTAAGATTCCGCCCCCACCCAAAGGCAGTGTTTACAGACATTACAATACCAAAACTAAATTTCCATCTTATGTAATTTATATA
>KK119563.1:1386029-1419654 GCA_000611955.2 Stegodyphus mimosarum
AGCAACTCTCGAACTTCATTCTTCATTTTTTCTAACGTTTTCAATTTCAGTTTTATGATTTCATTTTTTAATTTTATATTTATCAAAAAATTTTTTATTTTTACTTTTTTTTTACTAATAATATCTGTATTGCTAGTTATAGCGTATTTTTAACCTATTTTAAATTTTTCTACTTCTGCGTTTTCACTCAATGTTAAATCCTCAACTGATCTAGAGCACCTTGATCTTTTAATATTTGCATTTCATCTCTCTCTCTCTCTCGATTTGCATATACATATGCGTACGCATGTACATAAAGCATATCAAAATTATTTCCCCTTTGACTGTCATTTTGATTTATTTAGGCAATTCTGTACACAGCTTTAGGCCACCAGCGGCTGAGTGGTAAAATCGCTGAACACTGGTTGTTCGGTCCGAGGCTCGAATCCCGCGAACGGGCTGACTGCATGGGCGTTTTCGTGGTTTTCCCCATGTGTAACGTGTATACGAGCCAGTTTCTATTAGAAAGTCCTCCACGAAAGCATCCCTCCTCTTAAGCAGATAGCGCTCGAGGCTTTGCCATAATCACATAAACCTATGCAGCAGCTTTAATACTTTGCTTTTGCAGCATTTAAAAATGAAAGGCGTATAATTGTAAAGCCAGTTAAGAACAAAGTTCTGATAGCATATTGTTATTGCGTTCTTATCTAAATAAAGCATTTTAAGGGGTGTCGGAACCCCTTATACCGACAATGTTAAATTGGCCATTTTCGATGTACCTTTTCTCAAAATCTGCTGTAGATATACTCTTGAAATTTTTTGTGTAATTAACGTACACATATCTGATTATACTGAAATGAGCTTTTGAAACATTTTGAATTTTAGACTAATTTGTAGACTATTTTATTAGGCATAGTAAAATTTAGCACTTTTCTCACGCAAAAAAATTTGTGAAATTTTTTTATCTTAATTTATCACAAAAAGCTCATTTCAGTAAATATGAGAAAATATAATAAATAAGCCATAAAAATTTTAGGTACCTGGGAGCAGTAGTTCCTGAGGAAAGCTACATCGAGTATAAAAAAAATCACGTTTGGAGGAAAACGCGTTTTTATGTAAAATTCCTCATTTATCAAAGCATTAGATCATAAAATAAAACTAGATTTTTTAAAGTTCTAATTTTCATAGAGATTAAAGTATAGTATTTTTAGAAAGCTAAAAGTGTAGAGAATTTGAAAATGCAAAAATCCCAAATCAGGTTTTACATGGAATCCAAAACGGTTTATTGTACAGGATTGTGTACCTTTTTTTTAAATGGATCGTAGTTTATACTCCGTAAAATGTAGGACAAAATTTAACTTAGAATTTTTATTGAAATTTGCAAACTGCACACGTAGTCGTAAATTGTAAAAACAAAAAACTTAGCAAGAAATAGAAATTAGGTTTCGCAGGAGAAGTGGATCATCGTTACTCCTCTTGCAGAACAAATGATATCTAAGCACTAAACCATGAAGTCTAGAAGCGTGGTGACTCATTTAAAGTAATTACTTGGAAAAATATACTTCTTATTATTGATCTTTAATTGCCTAGCTTAAAACGCTTTGTAAAATAGACCTTCTTTGTTTCACTTCTGTAAACAATATGTAAATAGCAAACAAACCTACTTCATAAGAATTTATAATAACCGCTACATGGCTTCTGATAAATAATTGATTAAAGCAAAAAAACATTATAATGGTCAATATACTTCAACTATTCACAGATGACTCGCTACAATTTTGTTTATAATTTGAAGAATTACAATCTGTTTTTATCCATGTTTATGTGTACCAAATATTTATGTGGTATTTCTTTTTGCTGTTTAGCTGCGTCTACTTCCATATTTTCATATTTTTCGTAATTTAAAAATCTTTTCCTGTAATTTTCTAATCGTTTTGAGAAAATTAACTTAAATAAATAACGTTTGTGAAATCAAGCTGAGAATTTATTACAATGTTAAAATTTCTCAGTCTGCAGTAAATGCATAAAAGTATTTTTATGTAATACTGAAAATCGTTAAAAAAACACGTAAAATTTTAAGCTAAAACTCGTATTGAAGGCAGCGTAACATTTCATTATTTGAAAATTACATACTTTTTAAGAAGACAAAAAGGTCATCGCTTCGTTTCCCGAAAACTTCAATTGCAAAATTAAAATATAGAAGCGAACTAAAAAATGAATATATTCGCAAAATAAAGAAATAAAGTTGTAGAGTCACTAGGATGTTTGAAGCAATAGGCATGAAAAATGAGCACTGCCCTCGCTGGGACTCGAACCTGGACCTCTCGAACACGCGCCGAGTGTGCTACCGTTACACCACGAAGGCATGGAGAAAGGAGGGAGAAAATACCTTATATAGTCCCCGTTTTGAAGGGCGACTGAGGATTAGGGGACCCATTCGCCAAATCCTGGTGGTGTAGAATCATCATCCAACACCTTTTAGTTCGGGCGCCACTGTAGCGTCACTATGATTTTTTTTATGCAGAAGACATGAAAAATGAGTAATGCCCTCGCCGGGACTCGGAACTTTCGAATACTCTTCCAGTGTGCTACCGTTACACTACGAAAGCATGCAGAAACGAGGGAGAAAATAACTTAAAAAGTTTTTTTTTTTTAAAAAAAAAGGGCTAAACAGTTACATTTTTCCTACTTTAAGAAACGATACACATTTACAAATCAGAGAGAAACGTTAAATATGCGACATTAAAGCTTTACTTGAGAGCAAAGCGGTATCGTTGAGTCTAATGTTTGTGTCTTACTGAATGTACGAGTTAGATGCCCTTAGAAAAATCTTTCCCTCATAACAGAACCATCAATTTATTTCAAATGACTCACTGTAAAAGATAATCAACTTTCGGGCACAAGTGGAAAAGGTGAATGAAACAATAACTGTTACTTATCCTTCCGCTGAGTTCTTGAATATGATGGTTTAGATTACATATTTTCATTCAAAATTTTCTTAGTTGATTGATAAATTACGATAAAATACATCTGCGTGTACCGCATCGAAATAATGTACTCCAAATTAAGAAAGGTATAACGTTGTCCGAAAGGTAATCAACACAGTGATATATTTTTTAGAGGAGACTAATGATCCTTGTGAATATTCTTTTCTTGCGAGATCGGCGGTGTAACGCTCCGCTGGAACCAATGTGACGCCCCATGCGCTAATGGACAGATCCGCAGCGACTGTCATTGAGTTGACCTATATTAGGCAGGGATGACATATATTTTGATACAGGAGTTACTTCGGAAGTTTTTCTGAAATTAGTTCCGGATATTCTGATGCTGACCCAATTTCTGAGGTAGTTTTTGGGCCGAAGCCATTTCGGTTGACTCATGCTGCCCTTAGCACTGTTGTCAAGAGAGGTGCTTTCTTCTAGCTGTTTCAAATATTAATTATACGTAATGAAATTTCATGGGAGAAGGATCATAATCCGTATTCATTATCAAACGTTTTTCTTCGTTTCAATCTAGCGTGCAAGCTTTCGCTACAGTTCAAAGTGTTTCTGTAATGGGCGACTGTAATCTAATTTTAACACTGACAGTGCAAGCTTAAATAAAAATGACAGAACTCATT
The DNA here is from genome assembly GCA_000611955.2 of Stegodyphus mimosarum. Taxonomy (NCBI): domain Eukaryota; kingdom Metazoa; phylum Arthropoda; class Arachnida; order Araneae; family Eresidae; genus Stegodyphus; species Stegodyphus mimosarum. The sequence goes on from KK119563.1 coordinate 1,389,628, forward strand.
TAAAGCTCTAAAATCGTGTCAAACAATTTAAATCCCAAGTTCACGTGGAAAACAACGAATATACATGAATGGCGTACTCAAATGGTTCTAATGCATTCATTATAAATATATGTAGGATATGCATTCCTCCTTTTATGTCAACAGATGAAATCCCCTGTCCTCACTTTAGTAGAAATTTAAGAAGAATTTAGAAACTTAAATTCGTTATGATTAATACATGAAAGGAAGTAAGGTATATGGACTGAGAAAAAGAAAAAAGCGAAATTTAAAATGGCTACTTCTCTCACAGGCATAGTTTTCTTTATCAAAAATAGTCAAATGCAGCTTGAGAGTATTTTATGACCAAAATCTAAATTCTGTTCCGAATTTACATACTACCTCCTTCTACTTGTTCTCCTTAAAAAGTCCTCCACGAAAGCCTCTCTCCTCTTAGGCCGATAGCCTTCGAAGCTTTGTTGTAATTAAATTGCCAGGACTGAGTGTTCTGTGCATACTTTTGGCGAACATATTCGTGAAGTTGTTAAAGTCCTGATCTTGAACAGGGAGCTGAATACAGCTATGTTCAGTGGAAGTGGTAGAATAACTGCACGCAAGGAGGGTTTTAAAATGACCCTTTTATTAAACTACTATTTACAGCCACTTCCCAACTCGGAAGGGATAACAGAAGATAATGACCACACTTGGGTCTAAACTGAACAATCAAATAATTTAAAATAAAGTGAGTAGAAATTAAGTAGTCGTTGCTCACAGAGGTATAAACGCGAGGTTGGCCTCAATGCTAAACTATCAATGGTGCGTAGCAAGACTTAGCTAATACTAACGCACTTAGATTACTTCAATAAGTATTAGACAGCGCTATGGCTTAGAATTTAAATACTAGCTGGTCAGGTGGACGTCGAACAGAGCCGCAGTGATCTGAGATTTCCTTGCTAACCTTTTAAATACAAAAACGTGGCTCCACTTCAAATTAGCATAAAGCTGAAACGCGCGCTCATTCTAACGGAAAGTTGAAATAACAGCTCATAGGAAAGAGAAATTAACATAAAACGTTGTTAGTTTAAATTAAAACCTTGCAAAATAACCAAACTATTTGTTCTTAATACTTACAACATAATGCTAAAAATGAGAAGCAAGCATTATTAATTAAAAATCATTAATGCTTTGCAAAGTCTGTTCTTGATATTCAGTAATATGAAAGTATAAATTAACAAACAAACAAACGAAAAAGACTCAATCCACAACTACCTGTTTCTAGTTTAGTAAGCAGCAGTTTTCACAGATTTAAGAAGCAGAATGTTTTTTCATATAAATATGATTTTAAATAAACGTACGCTCTCAACGATATTAGCGAAATAAACTTTCATTTAATTTTGCAATTTGCTAAGTAATGTTTCCTTTAAAGAATTTGGCATGGGAAAGACGTTTGCTATTTTAAACATATCGTTACAATTAATTACATCCTCTGCCACTATTACAAATTTACATTCTGAATCATTAACACTTGAACCCCAAATCTCTCTAGAATATACGAAAAAAAAAGGGGAGAGAGAGAGAGAGACTGAAGTATATATATTAAAAAGGAAATATAAAATCGATGTAATTAATTTCCCTACTACATGGAGTGATTTGTAAAGCAGCTATACGCTTAGCAGAATTTGAAGTAAATTCTTTGGGCTTCTTATCCCCTCCCCCAACTGTATTAGTTTTTTCTCAAATATGTGCTGCGAATGGCCTGACTCATCAGTTATTTAGCCATCTCATTGCCAAGTGGTTTGCCCAGCATGCACCACAGAGGATGGATAGACCGTTCTTAGCCCGTCAGAAAGGGGGGGGGTGGCGGACGCACCTAAACAACCTAGCATTAAGCGGGTTTTCCGGCCCGCAGCCTGAAGTTCGGAGTAGCGTTCATCTCCCGGGAACTGCTAGATCGTCAAGGAAGCCATTCATTGTTTCTTGAACTGAATATTCTAAGTTACAAAAATCTGAAAATACTTCTTTCCTTACAATAATATTTTTTGTATGATAATTTCATCATAAATATAAAGATGTCCTACTTCCTTTTATGAAAATGACTAGCGGCAAAAGATTATTTTATATAATAATGCTTTATGACCGTTGGAAAAAATAAATTGGTACATAAAAGTTTTAATAAATGTGTCTTTATTTAATACGTTACCTAAGCCTGTCATTATTTATTCATTTTATTTCTGAGTGAAAGCATTATTTATGATACTTTACTTTTTTTTTCCCCCACTCAGGAAGAAAGGAAGAAATAATTGGCAGATGCATATAATAGAACTCCTCTCGGGAAATTTTGCTTTATATCTAATTTTATTCATACAATTTGAATTTTTCTTAAGTCATGTATTTATTTATTGTTCCCATTTTCTCAAGCTGTCATTCTTCTTCTTAAAGTACGATAACTTACCTCGCAAACACGCTTACGAACGCCAAGCAACGTGGATAAAGAAGGCATTGAGGAAATATTGAGAGAAGTCATTCGTGATCCTCTTTTAATAAAACTTTACGTTTGATTATTTCTAATGCGTCTGGCACATTGCTAGGTACTGACAAAATATAACAAGTTTTAATTCAGCTTAATGTAATAAAAGGATGAGAATCAAAAGTTTTGATAAATAATAATAATATCAATGAATTTTTATAATTTTGCTTTTCTTTATGCGTTACTTTTTCCTTTCAACGGATTACTGTGTCTTGAATCACTGGGATGTATGCGAAATGTTTTCATTTATTTTTGCAATTTTAAAGAGGTGAAGGTTCTCCACAAAACGCATATGGTACTTTTGTTTTAAAATTAATCAGCAAATAAAAGATGATATCAATTTATCACCAATTTAACATATTCGTTTTTATTTTTTCAAGCTATCACTAGTCTTACTTAAAAGGAAAAAAAATTAAAAATCATCCTAATTTACGTATGAATTATCCAAACTGAATATATTTATGACATAGTTCGCCAGTTAAAAATTTCTGAGATAAATAAACTGAAAGACGAGCCTCTCTTTCTATGAATAACCGAAATATACTTCAAGAAATAAGAAAGTAATGGATAAATTGAGATTATTTCTGTATTTCTTAGCTTAGGGGTTACAGTTAAGATTTATGAGCTAGCATAATATACGGCCTTCCTTATTCAACGAAGCTTTTCTCTCGCTTATCATACTTATCAAAATGTTTAATTACATGCAAGTGAATAAATAAAGTTAAAAATTGAAGCGTTATAATTCTTTACGGTTTTACGCTATTAAAAGCCACTTCAAAACTTTACTACGGATTATTTTATGTTAATGCTTCTACAGCTTTTGCACATTTTTAAAAACATAATAAATATATTAAAAAAATGTATGCATTTCAATTAACAACAACGAGACGTAATAATACCAACTTCTAATAAACCATATATTCGAAAACATAATATTACTTTCCTCCAAAAGCAGATAAACAATTTTAATAAAATATACTGTATTCTGATCAAAACGTTACATCGAAATATAAGGGTTTAGCAGTAACTGTAACGTTTTCTGATGTAAATGAGCTTTCGAGCCTTATTAAACTGGGAACAATGTTCCGATTTTTTTTTTCAAGATATAAAAACTGGTTCTTTAATATTCTTTTAAGGAATTCAGTTTTAGAAAATTTTATGTATAGCTCAAGATTTCGCCTCCCAATTTTATATTAAGGCCATTATAATTCTTAAATAAAACGCTTCACTGATCTCAGTTTACAAAAGTTCTCACAGAATACAAATTAAGCGAAACCCAAACATTTCGTGCTATTACGAAGATAAACAAGCATTATAAATCTGTCAGTTACAAATAACAGAAAAAAAACTGGGTATAAAATTGACTTTTGTTTACTTTAAACTTCTTTATTTTCTTAAATAAAACTTTTATTCTAAACAGATGTTCTTTTGCATTTTGAGTAAAAAGATAAGCTCTGCGTGCCAACGCTTATCAAAAAATAATAAATGACCTTTTGCTTTATGGTCTTAATTTTGAAACGTATTTAAATTTCTACAGCCGCAGTTGAACAGCGTTTCCCATTTTGCACATCCAAGACCATATCAGTTTCTACTGTAGAGCTTCTTGTTTCACCAAATGCATAGAAGCCTGTCCTGCATTCAGTTACCTAAATCGGCATGTTTTAATCTCGACATATATTTTTTACGATCCAAAAGCAACAGATTGTCATTTTAAGCAGGGATATATTTTCTAATAATTTCTCGGCTGTTTCAGAAATACGAAATGATGTGATGGAAACTCTGATTTCATCTTAACAACCACAATCAGTAAACTAGGTTGTATTACCACAAAAGGGGGAAAAAATGTACTGTTACAGTTCACAGGTTTCTTTTATCATTTTGAGAATCTGAGCATAGTCATCTCTAGAAGTCAACAAAATGAAAGGTATCATTACCGAAGGATGTTATTTTTACCACCTGGTTATTTGCATTCACCTCACTCAATCGTACGAGAAAACAACCTATTTCCCTGATGCGTAAATTGATCTCCATCTTAGTTCTATCTCTGACGGTTTTTTTTTCTACAACAGTTTCATCTGCAGTCAAACAACAGCACTTTTGCAACTTAACTACGAACCATAACGAGAAATGTTATACGAGTTCCATATGTTACTAATTACTTGACCTCAAAGGAAGCAACGCTGTCACGCTTAATTCTTGGTAGAGTAATTCTTACAAAGGTGTGCTCGAATTACGAATTAATCTTCGCATAACTTTGAATTTTCTCCGGTATTTTAATTTCTATTCTTAATTTAACACATTAAGTTTTCAACGAGGACAAATAAAAAGCGTTGACTAATTCAGAGAAATAAAAGAACTTAAAACTTTAAAAGATCATATATTCAGCATAAGGAGATCACAAAAGTAATGTCAGTAATTAAACATAATAATATCGTAAGCATCTTAATTATAATATCATGCATTTAATTTATTTATATATTCACAGTGCAAAGTTTCCATTTTTATTCTAATAAACAAGTTACTGCTTTTAATTAATCTGTCCGTCCTAATTTCCTTTTTGAGACATGTTCAGTCTCTCCTGAAAATCCAAATTAATTCAGTATAAAATAAAAGGAAAAACGTATGACAGTATTTTACTTCAGCTATTATTTTTACATAAAATTAGCAGAGAAACAACCTTATGTTTGTCGTAGATTTAGTTAAGAACTCTATCGATTTCGAGGGCAAAAAAGGTGTAGGTCTCCATCAGCTTCAACGAAATCTGCAAAGTAGACAAAAGAGCCAAACTGGAAGAATTTTCTCGAAAATGCTGTAGTGATTTTGAACAAGTGTATTTGGGATTAATACTTTGCTTAAGAATGCTGTACATTGTAAAATTGAACGTATAAGTAATAAAATCTCTTCTAGGAGATGATAAGTATGTGATGTTTTCCTATTTAAATCTAAAGTTCTAACTTAGAACCCCACGAACACTAATAAGCGAATAATCGCTTCAGTGTGTGAACAGAACACGTAAGACTTAAAGAGGATTTAATAACCCTTTATTTCTCAGTATATTTACAATCAGTTCCTACTTGGAACTTTACATAAACCCGCTACTTGGGCTTGAACTTAAAATAATAATAATTTAAACTAAAACTATCTTAACTAAGCTATTTGAACGATATAGCCGAAGCTATCAGAATCTAACTAGTTGGCCCCTGAGTATTAACTAAATCGGCGAAGCCAAGCAAGGGCCGAAGGCATGGCCGAGCGTAATAACAGAGAGATGTGGCCAGAAGGCAAACGCGCGTTAGTCAGGGAATCAGACTCCCTCTCCTGAAGTCGGTTCAGTCACGACTTAAATAGTATTCTTTTCTCATTTGCATTACTTGCGTTTCTGAATTTGCATTCTGGCAAGGAAATTGTAAGCTGAAATTAGAATAAGATAGGAAAGATACAAAACTTACAATAACTGTTAATTAACATAGGATAAACCTTACAAGTATGACCAAATGCTATAGAATACAAGAAAAGGGAAACAAATACTTTAAAAATTAAGCCTTTGTTTTAAACTTATATACAAATGCCATCTTAAAGATATCTGATATTTTAAGGCTGGCCGCGAGAAGATCTCTCTTCCCCAAGGAGCGAGATGAACGGAATTGAAATGATCTATAGATCATTTTAAAGGATACAAAATGCTAAATAATGAAAACAAATTAGTAAGAGTGTCAGGACTGAGTGTTCTGTGCATACTTTTGGCGAACATATTCGTGAAGTAGTTAAAGTCCTGATCTTGAACAGGGAGCTGAATCCAGCTATGTTCTGTGGTAGAATACTGTGGTTAAGTGGTAGAATAACTGCACGTAAGAAGGATTTAAAATCCTCTTTTATTAAACCACTATTATTTACAGCCACTTCCCAACTCGGGAGGGATAACAGAAAATAATACCGCACTTGGGTCTAAACTGAACAATCAAATAATTTAAAATAAAGTTAAATAGAAATTAAATTGCCGTTGCTCATAGAGCTATGAACGCGAGGTTGGCCTCTATGCTAAATGGTGCGTAGCAAGATCTAACTAATACTAACGCACTTAGATTATTTCAATAAGTAATAGCGTAACGGCGCTAAGGCTCAGAATTTAAATACTAGCTAGTCAGGTGGACGTCGAACAGAGCCGCAGTGATCTCAGACTAAAAGCTCTCTCACACTGAGAAGTTCCTCGCTAACCTTTAAATACAAACTTGGCTCCACTTCAAATTAGTATAAAGCTGAAACGCGCACTGATTCTAACGGGAAGTTGAAATAACAACTTACAGGAAAGAGAAAATTAACATAAAACTTTGTTAGTTTAAACTAAAACCTTACAAAAAATGCCACTGAAGGGAAGAGGTAAAGAATGGAAAAACAGTCGAAAGATGTACATAATGTGGGGCTGTGCAAAGAGCAATTCCTAATCTACTGTACTTCAGATATTATTCAATCATATGTTTAGTTATGTACAGTGCATAGTAATATTTGTGAATTCCGTTATTTAAGTTATGACTTAAACGAGATTGTACTTCATACAAACTATGATCTCTATAATCTATATTGTTACGGTTTTGTATTTAGTTTGCTATTTTTTAGTAGAATTGTAACTAAATTGTTTCATTTCCCCGCGCAATGCAGCAGAAGACTTATTTGAAGAAAACGCTACGCCGGAAAAGTTAAAAACAGGAGCACGCGTATTTAATAAATAGATATCTCGTAATTGTACTTTTTCCTGACCAGAAAAATCGAGAAAATATCAGAACGTTCTCGTGCGGGATTAACGAGCTTATAAAAGCAGGATTAAAACAGCTCTGCTCAGTTGTTTTAAGTGCACTGTAGTTGTTTACTTAGTGCTGTTGTTGATTGTAGCGAATTCGCGGTGAGATCGGAATAGCTTTCTCTGTATTTTGAATTGAGTTCTATTTAACGTTTTAGTAGTTTAAAATATAACTACTGTGAGATATTGCGATATTGTACGAATATCTCTGAGGAAATTTCAGAATTTTGTTTTATTTCTTGGGAAAAGAATAAATTTTATTAACTTTTTATCGACGTGTGCATTCAATCCATTACGAACCCCTACGCACGCAACAATAATCATTTCCGGGCGAATTATCACTGTCACAAACTAATTAATGCGTACCTCAAAATTTCAGGTATCATAAGTAGGTAAAAACTGGATTTAAAGTTTTTATGAAGAATATTTGCAATCTAAAACTATGTTTACAAAATTTATTCATGGCTGTTTCCGGGGTATCGAGTTGTAAAACTTCATGTTGCTCTTTTTGTTTTGTTCGATTTTAACTTCTACTTTCTGCATCTACCACCAGGCTGCAAATTAGTGAATGCATTTAAGCACAGAGTTCTTGAGTTCAAGACACAGCCTTTGGTAACTGTCGCTGACCGTCATTGATATTTCTCCCTGCAACTGAATTACATAAATCGACTTTCATTTTGCTAGCCTTTATTGCTTCGGCACGGACAAAGGCCTGAGCCAAAGTTTATTAAGTTCGCTTTGCTTGTATTTACTATTTAAATTTCACTTACTACACATTTATTCCGATTTTCTCACAGGCTGCGGAGATTTCTTTTTCTGTTATTACTACTTTATATAACCATCAGATTTCTTTTAAATCTTCTTTCAGACTTAGAAGTTACGGCGGGTTGATAGGTGGTCTGCGCGTCTTTATGGTTCCAGGAATTGATAGTACCTCTGCTATTTAGAATATCTGCGTAAGTGCCGCCATCTAATATTAGGAACGTTTTCTTGTCCTTTTCGCTCCTCCTTTCCCTCAAAGCCGGTAACTCCTCTTTCAGCCAGTCGTTAAGCCTTCTTGTACCTACAGGCAATCTCCTGTAGTCCTGCTTCTCATATGATAGCGTTGCTCTAATTCGTATTCTGCTACATTCACCCGTTTGAGCCTCGCCTAAACGATTCCTACATTTTTCATACGCATTTTGTAATTACTAGAAAACACCATTGCTATCGTGCATCTCAAAAATGTTACTTCGTTTGAAATGCTATCATTAGGTTATGTTTTGCATACTAGCATAGTATCTTCGCCCGAAAACCCAAGCCTCGTAGCTTGCGGCCACCTCACCGGGATCCATATGCAGTCTGAAGCCTGACAATCAACTTTGCCGAAAGCTTATCCCTAACCCACTGGCACTAAGGACCTCTGACTAGCCGAATGATACTAGCAAGGACACCTAAGTGCCTCCCGTTTCAGTCTGAAGCAGAGGCCAAAGCAGTGTGTTGGGGAAAGCACCTCAGTTAACAAGACCCTCCTTTCCAGCCTTATGTGTCTCCCTGAACGGCAAACGCAAAGGCGGTTTTCCCACCATGAGAAATTAGAAAGAAGGGCGTGTAATATCATTTCACTTTGAGCCCAACCTCCGAAAAGGAAAACAACAAGGCAGAAAAAAACTGTAAAAGTAACAGATAACAAAAATAGAAAATGAAAAGAGAAGAAAGAGATCACTGAGACTCCGACATCCTGATCCCCGTTTCACTAAGAGGGTGATATCCTGGAGGGCTAAGATACCTCTGGATTGAATGAAGGATTCTTACGCTTTACTTTTATACTCTAGAGGACTTTAAAATTGCGCATAATATTATTATACATAAAGATTCTCCAATTACATCTTGAAGTTGTGGTGGGAAAGCGGAAAAGCGTGAGATTGGATCTAATTCTAAAAATTTCCACTACAAATAAGTTGTATGGCTGCGGGATTTTACTTGTTTAAATCAGTGTTCAGTCCTTAACACCAATAAGCGAATAATCGCTTAAGTGTGTGAATACAGACGTAAGACTCACGAAGGGTTAACTACTCTTTATTTCTCAAAATAAATATAATACAATCAACTCCTAACTCGGAGTGTACAGCAAAGTCTGCACTTAGGCTTGAACTTAAATGAATATGAAATTAAACTTAACTAAACTTAACATTAAGTCGGCGAAGCCAAACAAGGGCCTAAAGTACGACTGAGCGTAGCAATAGCTTAGAGAAACGTAGCCAAACGGCAAACGCGCGCTAGTCAGGAACTCAGGCTCTCTCTGGAAGTCGGTGAACATCGACTTAAATACTATTCTTTACTCATTTTAATTAACTGCATTTCTGAAATTACATTCTGGTAGGAAATTGTAAGCTGAAACTAGAAATAATAGGAAAGATGCGTAAACTTAAAATAACTGTTAATAAAATTAGGATAAACCTTACATGGGGAAGAAAAAGGAATAAAAAAGGCTTCTATGAATTCAAAAAGAATAACAGCTAACTAAAAGCGCATTATTTAATTTTAAAACATGCGAATTATTTCGACAATCATGTCAAAGCGGTAAAATGTTCCAGGGCAAAAATGCCCCGAAAAAAAGTATCGCTATTTTGTAGTAGAGGAAATAATGCGATCTTTATACTTTGCTTAGAAAAATATCCAATATGTGAAAGAAAACTTCCCTGTCACAACCATGATTTCTCACAAGCGGTCTCGGTGCGCTGATTGGAAAAAAAATACGGCTGCCAAACTATCGGATATTAGAAAAAGTAGTGTCAATGGGTCATCATCAAGCCATCAGAATATGTCTTCTTGGACTCCATACAACAACCTTATGCTGCGGTTATGTGAAATGTTGGCTGTCATGTTCTCTGACCGTAAATGTGGAGGTAGTGTTAATTTAGAAACCGTTATAATTGCAGTTTGGAGTCACACATAAAATACGAATACTCATATTACTTATTTTTCACACAACTAAGCTTCGCATAATTTTGGAGAGGGGAGAGAAGAGGAGCGTGTCTTTTGATTTTAATTAAAGCAGTATATTTTTACTGTTGAAAATAAATGTATAATTCGACGCTGCTGAATAAGAAAACAAGAGAATTGCAAGCAATAAAAATTGTGAAGGTTATTTTAAATTACATTAAATTTGATTACATTAAATAAATTAAACATTTAATTACATTACATTAAATGTTACTGAAGATAATCTGCAGGTTGGCACTTTTGTTCGCCAGCGCATCTATATTAAAAGTTTCTGTATAGTACTTCAATAAGATTTCTTCCGTTCTTCTGTGTATGAATTTGAAATTTCCTTTAAAGTTTAATGTGTCGTCCAGAATCTTAACTAATTTAATTTTACTCTTATAAAATTTCTTCCAGGGAGGTTTGTTCAACTTGCGACCCGGAGAGAGAAACAAGCAGAAGTTTTCGTAAAATTAAAACTAATTATTCATGATACTTTCAATCTTATTAGAAGTACATTCAGTCCTTTCTAGTTCGAAATCATAAATTAAATATAATATGTCATCAACATAACAAATAATTTCCGTATTTGACACATTTAATTTAGCAATTAGTTTATTTGCGTTGAGTCTGCAAAACAGGAAGGCACTGCAAGAAATATGTGGGTATCCGTTTTTAACTTTAATAATTAAAAATTCTGTTTCCACTGCAAAAATAAGTATTAAAGATATTATAGCAACAAGAATCATCGTAAGTTTCGTAAATTTGTTCTTCGGTTTTAATATCGTTTTTCGGCTTCGTGTTTTATTTAATATTAAATGTATAAGTGTTCTGTCATTAAAATAACTATGCAAGAACTATGGCAAGTTTTTTTTTTTTTTTTTTTTAGAAATCTTTGCAATTCCAAAAACAGATCGCAAGTATAACCATCCAGTAGAATGAAAGACACCGCTAACGTCGAACGACATCTTAACGAAAAACTTATCAAGGAGTGTCGAAACTCCTCAAGACACTCAGAAACTCAAATATTAGCAATAAAAACAGTCTTCCCGACGCAACCAGCATTTTCGGCAATCAGTGGCAGTACGTGACAAAACCATCCTACTGAATAACACTACCTTACAAAACGCTTCTCATGGTAGCAACTATCCTAGTATTTCCAGCAATAATTCTGAATATAAAAATAACAAGACGTTTATCAACAACGTAAAGTGGCGTTTCTTGGATTCAAGACCTGCTCTATTTACCCATCATCAGTTTTTTCATTGAGTTTAGAAAACGGCTGCTTCTCATAACTTGAATAAAAGTAATACTTGTAAGATTAATGCTTTATCTTCTAAATCACTTTATCATCCATGCATAGCATAAAGCAATTCAACAGTCTAAATTTTCAACAGCTCTAATTATGTGGCGAAATAATTCTACGGTTCAATCCGCAATCATATAAAAAATGAAAAAAAAATCGCAGTTTCCTTCAATATTAATGTGCCTCAGAAATTGGCTTTCATTTATCATATCAATCATTTCGTAAAGTAAAACTGCAACAAAATATGTATTAAATTATAATCTGATTTAATCAATAATTACACTAGCTACCACATCAATGAGATCAATTCGGATTCCAGCCCATATACCCCTAGTAACAGAAATCATTTTTAAATGATTAACTAAAATTGGGTAACAAAAAGATAAATTTTCCTACAGGTGTATATACATGACTTTATTAATAAGTTTTCAGATTTTCTGCGATCTCTAAACGCATATTCATGTCCAATTCAAAACAAATTAAACTACATCAATTTATCAATAACAATATCAATTTATTTATTTATATTATCAATTATCATAATTCTGTTTCATTTAATAGTTCTTTGCGCAAATCATGAGTTATTTTGTTAAGCATATTTAAAAAATGATCAATTCTGCGTGATCTAAAAATCTGTAAAGCACATGTATTGTGGAGTTTTACCTTCTTAATTCACAGTTCAATAATCTAAAACCCCTAACACTAATAAGCGAATAATCGCTTAAATGTGTGAACAGAGACGCAAGACTCAAGAACGGTTAACTACCTTTTATTTCTCAAAATAAATATGATACAATCAGCTCCTAACTCGGCACGTACAGCAAAGCCTTCACTTGGGCTTGAACTTAAATTAATATGAAATTAAACTTAACTAACTTAACTAAAGCTAACTGAAAGCTATCAAGATTCTAAGTAGTTGGCCCCTAAATCCTAATTAAGTCGGCGAAGACAAACAAGGGCCTAAAGTACGGCCGAACGTAGCAATAACTTAGAGAGAGGTAGCCAAAGGCAAACGCGGTCTAGTCAGGAACTCGGGCTGTCTAACGAAGTAGGTGAAACATCGACTTAAATACTACTCTTACTCATTTGCATTAACCGCGTTTCTGAAAATACATTCTGGTAGGAAATTGTAAGCTGAAGCTAGAAAGGATAGGAAGGATGCATGAACTTAAAATAACTGTTACAAATTAGGATAAACCTTACTGTATAAACAATTTTTATGTTTGTTAGGATAGAACGTCTCACATACAGAACTTTTCTTGAGTAGTATTATAATGATGTTCGCTTTTGTAGACTTCAGTAAAATTTGGAAGCAAATTTTTATCGGAATCTGCTCTTCATGTATAGCAGTGTTTTACAAACTAATTTTTGACTTTTTTTCTAAATAATTTAAGCGGTTTAAGTCTAATTTCTGTTCTAAATAGCAGTTACAACTAATACTGCATATTATTTAACTCATTAGCTATGTTTAACCGTAATTATTTCTTATAGCAATTTACATTCAAATACATCATTTGCGTTAGACTACTTCATCTGACCTGTTCTTCTCTGCGTTCAAGTTCCGGAAGAGTTGGTTAAGGCTTCTCATTCAGAGCAATGTGAAATTTGTCTTCAGATTAGAGACAATAAAATGCGTCCTTTCTTTAAAAAATCTTTAATATCACTCATTTTAAATAAAACTGATAAAACTAAATATTATAAATGCGTCACAAAACTAAAACAAGTTTACAAGTACACATGCAACCTCCTCCCCCTACCCCGAAAAAACGATATGCTTTTACATTTAGACAGAGAAGAAATCGAAATGCCTTAAAAGGTCATTATTGTGTTTTAGAACCATTTTGTAAAAACCTAATTGAATTTTCAAAGGATGTTAAAATAATATTACAGTGAGCGAGTGCGTGCACCGCAAATATGACTTTCGACCGCAGGACGTGAACCAAACTGAATTATATACCACCACAGCGGGGAAATCTTCAAAGTTACAATGTTGAATATTATGTACTAATAGCAGTTTCTATGTATTACAATGTCTTTTTTGTCCAAAATTTTTTCATATTAACAATCGTTCTGAGGGTTGCAGCCGAAAACATCGCGGTCGAAAACGTCGCAGAGAAAACAACGCAAGGCGAACACGTCGTGGTATAAAACATCGTGGGAGAAAGTAAAGCAAAGAGAAAACATCGCAATTCTAACACATTGTGGTACAAAATATCGTGGTCGAAAATAAAGCGGTTTAAAAACTTCGCAGTTTAAAAACATCGTCGTCGAAAATATCGTGGTAAAATAAAGTACCTACAAATCATCGCATGACGATAACATCGCAGACATGCGTTTTTCAGGCTTTAATAATTGTAAATGTATATTCGCATAATGATTTATGAGAGCAAAGTCGAAAGAAGGATAATTATTACTTTTATATTTTTTATTAACTAATAAATTTTTAAAAAACAAGAAATTTAAACAAAACAAGAAATAATTTTCATTATGAGAGTATCAGATTAAGTGAAGAAAATAATATCATAATTCACTTAGCAATTTTTTTATAGATAAGTTTATGCAGTTACTTATATTTCTTTTTCTGTTCTTTTTTCGATTATTCTTTTCATGAAAAATTACCAGTAAAACTTTATAAAAAAAATAATTTCTTAATGACATTTGTTAGTTAACTATGCCAGTTTAAAATTAAGTGCCCTAAGTTGTGTTAATTTTCTATGCTTAAGTTTCCATTTTACATTTTCAGCAAATATTCATTAGTTAATGAAAAATATGAAAGTGAAAATTATCCTTCTTTCCATCTTATTAAAATTATTAAACAATCAGTCCAATTATTAAACAATCATTAAATTTTACAATTATTAAAGCCTGAAAAACGCATGTCTGCGATGTTATCGTCATGCTATGATTTGTAGGTACTTTATTTTTTACCACGATATTTTCGACGACGATGTTTTTAAACTGAGAAGTTTTTGAACCGCTTTATTTTCAACGGCGATATTTTGTACCACGATGTTTTAGAACTGCGATGTTTTCTCTTTGCTTTATTTTCGCCTACGATGTTTTGTACCACTACGTTTTCTCCTTCCGTTGTTTTCTCCACGACGTTTTCGTTCGCGATGTTTTTGCCGCGATGTTATCGCCGGACATCATTCTGAATATCTGAAATAATCGTTCAGATTTATACTTCTTGTTGAATAAAAACAAGCGTTACTATTCTATGATGAACTTACGAGTAGTTCGGGGATTATTGCTTGATAAATGCAGACTCCAAGCGTTATCCTGATTATCTGCTTTAAATTTTGATCATTTCAAACATAATATTATTTACGGTGGTTTCTGCTTACGCAGTGTCTTTCTCTATTTTACCAAGGACCACTCTAGTTTTGAGTGTGTAGGACGTCGACGTTGCCCGGACACAACCCGCTGTTTTCTTTAAGTGCCAGATTCTTGTATTAACACAATGAATGTCATAATGGTCCTTGTCACCTTCCTCTCCGCACTCGCAGAAGGGAGTATCCCTAAGTTTGAATATGTTATTGCTGACATACTGGAAATGGCCCATGACTTATCAAGAATTGTGTTTTATGCTAAGCAACATTAGATCTTAAATTGTAAGGCTACAGAGTACTACAAAGAATTAAAAGCTTTCATTGCCCATTAACTGGTGTGTTGATATTTGGAGGTCTTCATGCAAATATACAAAGCTAAAACTAAGACATAGCATTCAGTTTTTATTCCTGTGTTCTCTATCATATTCCTCTTCCTGTAGTAGTTGATATCTCATCTGCTGCCTGGATTTTCATGCTATCTCTATCGTCTGTAAGCCATGAAACAAGTGTAAACTCGAAGATAAGGATAGATCTGTAAGGATAGAAAGTCCCATATACAGAACTTTTCTTGAGTGGTATTATAATGATGTTCGCTTTTGTAGACTTCAGTAAAATTTGGAAGCAAATTTTCATCGGAATCTGCTCTTCATGTATAGCAGGGTTTTATAATTTTGCTTATAAACATTTTATTATTGACAAGGTTCACTAGTGACAAAACATCTATAGTCGTGGAACAATAGTAGTTCCTTTGTACTCGTAATTGTTTTTCTACTCGTAGTTGGTCAACAAATATGAATTACGTTTCCCAGAAAATGCCGCACATAAAGAAACTTCTCTGAAAGTAGATTCTTTATATGTGCTTTCCTAAACTTCAATCTAGTTCTGTGTGATAGCTTGTTTTTTGCAGACATGAAATCATCTCGAATATTGTGCAATCTGTAAAATCGGAGCTATTTTATGGGAACCTTAATCTTCTTGGGGAAATGCATAAGATCAAAATCCTCTATTAACAGTTTTATTGGTAATCCTAACCTCTCGGCTTTATTTTATTTTATTTTTATTTATTTATTTTTATTTTCTAATAACTCATTCAAGTTTTTTAACTCGGATAGGCCACAAAACAAAACAACAAAATCAATTATTTTATTCCGGAATGCAACAAAATCAGATATATTATTCCAGAATTTGAATTCTGTACCAGAATACTTCTACTAAAAACAAATGCTGTTCATATAATTTTCGTCAACAGGACATATTTTAAATATATTACTGAATTTCTTATATGATTTGACTTTTTTCTTAGGTTAAATTATTGGAATATGGCAAAGCAATGTTGAGAGATATATGCCTAAAGGGAGGAATGCGTTCGTGGAGGACTTTCTCATAAAAATTATCCCGTATTCACATTACACATGGCAAAACAAACCTTGGATTCGAACTATCAGTACCCAGCAGTCTTAATCTAGAAAGCCGCTTTTCTTCTGAAATAACGAATGCATGAGTTATATCTAGTTTATAAGTTGTTACTTTCGTTACAATTTTGAAAATTACTTGAAAATTACAATCTATAAAATTAAATACAACTCGATTTAAATTAGATATTCAATTACGTTAAAATATTTCATTCTAATTTTTGGCGCATATGTGTCCCGGTTTTCCAACTGAAAGTTATTCTCTTTCGTGTGTGCGTGTGTGTATGTATGTATGTACATATGTATAATTTTCTTAATTTTTAGAAGAAATCTATTTTTTTCAAATATTTTTAATATTGATTTTGATTGCATTTTCATTAAAATAATAAACAAATTCATTTTAAGTACTGAAATGTTTAAACCTGATGTTAAATATTTGCATGTTACAATTTTATATTCTATTAGCATATTTCACATTTCATGATGCAAAAATGCAGAATTTTCCAAATCTGTTTCATCTTTCTTCAAATCCGCGCTCTCCCAGCATTTTCCTATAATATTACTCTGACTGTTAAAAACGTTATACAGTAAACTCTCTCTATCTCTCTTAAAAACGGTCTATTCATGGTTCCACATGGTTTTAATTTCCTGTAGAAGTAGTTTAATTACAGAGGTGATATTCAAAATGGATATTTATGTATACTCTTAGAAATATTAGTCATTTATAGGTCTTAGGTAGCTGGTAACCGCGGTCAGGTACAGAATATTATTTTTCAAATTAATGATTTCTCTGATGTTCTGTATTATATACACCTAAAACACTGACAAAAACTGGAGAAAATTTTACACATTGGCTTTTGCTTTACGAAATAAGAATTATTAAATGGTGATAAGCAATTATAATATAACATTTGCCAAATATCGCCAGGCTTACTTTAAGTGTTGCAACAAGATGAATGATATTTTAAGAACTTATAGACATTAATAGCTTTTATTTCCTAGTAGGTTCTGCATTTATGAGTTGCAAATAAATATAAGGAATTATGTGGCTTTAACTCAATAAGATATTTAAAAGCTTCAGTAAAGTCATTTAACTGTTATTTTCTGTAAATTATTATATAAGTGCTAAAAATACAACCTGACAAGTTATACTCTTTCTTGAATGAGGTAAGAATTTCATGCAAAACAATCATAGCGCTGTAGACGAAGAAAGAAAAACAAGAAGAAACTGCTATTATTTTTGTTTTTTTCAATACGCTGCAGTTTTCTAGAAAGTAAGCAAATGTAATTATTAAGGAAATATTTTGATATAAATAAACATTATTCTACGTACTAATTAGAAGCTCCCACACTTTTGCCACCTCGCTAAACGTCAGTTACATAAAATAATTTACTAGAAATAATGTTTCAACATAAAGCGAGATCAAAATCTTTGTTACGAACCAAGAGTAAGCATCTTCATTTCACGCTTAATTATTGTTTCCTAAAGGGAGTAGCAATGGGAAGAGAAATGAAAAAATTCTAAAAGAAACGAAATGGAAAGATGGTTAATTTGCTAGGCATCAAGCTGCGTACTCAAATTAGAAAACCTGTTTTTAACTATGAAAATTCGCAACTGACATCAAAATGCGATCTCATGAACAAACTTCAAGTGTCCCTACGTTTCATGGGCTGATTAAGAAAGCGATAGAGAAACACAGCTTAAGCTGCGTTACGATACTGATTCAAAGCCTCCAACTGAAATTAGATATATGATTTCTGCTGTGAAAATAGCATGTTTACGATATGCATCACGGTGACTTCTTACAATTAAACTATCTTCTAAACTTCTTATATTAACTATCACATCTAGCGATCTAACTTCTATCTAAAATAAACTTCTTACATTAACTATCACACCTACCGATGCCGGACGCTACAACAAAAATTTTCCGAGAAACGAAACTCTCCTTCTCCTACCATTGGTTTCAAGGGGAGAGATCCTAGCAGAAACAGTCTCGCTGAAACAACATCCCGGCTATCAGCGGGATATTTTGCGACTCAGGCGAGAATGTGCTTGCAGCTGTGTTTCAAGTAGGTTTACCCCAAAGAAATGTTTTCGAGTAACTCAACTAATCCGGCATCCCAAAAGCGTAGATTCCCGAAAATGTTTCTTCCTATGCATAGCCACGGATATCTTACAGAACTGATAACGGTTTCAAATGTCACTGTACGTTGAGATATGAAAAAATAGGCAATTTAAGGCCGAAAGTTTAACGTTCTTTAAAATACTAAATCAGCGTTAAGCTTGAGCGAAATGGTGGCTCCAGTTTTAACGGTCTCTAACTGAAAGTACATTAAAAATTTAGAACTAATTTGGCAGATATTTATTATTAATTTAGAATAATACTTTTTTTACTTTAAAACATATTGAAGATCTATTGTGTTCCAGAACACTTTGCCAGTAACTGGTTTTTTTTTACAAACTTACGAATTACGCATGTGTAGCTCGTAAAATATATAAGCAAATGAAACTGAGATTAATAAACTGAGGAGTAAAATAGTTAATAAACTAGAATCATTTTTCAGGCAAAACTTAGCCTGAAAGAAAAAAGGAAATAGAACTTATAAAACAGCAAAAAACTTCTACAGCCTAAATTCTGCAAAAGATGCTTTCAGCAAGAGAAAAATTTTAAGGAACAAATGAGATCAACAAATAAATAAATAAAAACAATATAAAAATAAGCAAAATTAGTATGACGGAATTTCGGAAGAAAAGAAAAGAAATAGGGTGAAGTAGAATTACGTCGTGTCGTCGAAACTGTGTTTCTGCTATTGTTTTCGTTGAATTTAAACTTAAATAAAAAATAAAAGTGTAGTAGCGTTTTGGCACAGTTGCATAAAATAAATTGAATACTTAAACTAATAAAGTAAATGTTGACTTATCTTTTTCTTCTTCTTTCTCTTTTGTTTGGGGGGGGGGGCTGGTAGAATTTAGATATACACTTCTCTGGGAACTCTGACTGTATTGGGTAGGAGATGGTTCCGCGAATCCTAAGAAATCTCCTGATGATACGATGGCCTTTTTCGCTTCTACGCACAGTCCCTATACCTCGTACACTTCCTCTTGTCCCTCAGGAGATTACAGCAGAAGCTGGGTGTTTCCTTGGTAGGCTCCTTCGCAGTAGGTGATTTGCCACATGTGGTCTCCCTTCTATCTGTGGCTTTTTCTCGCTGGTTCTATTGGATCAGTCCGCTTATGTCTTTTGTTTATGTGTTTTTTCTTGGCTTTCCATGTCTTTTGTTTGTGTGTTTTTCCTTGGCTTTCTTTCGAATTCGTTCTTTTTTTCGGCGGCTTTTTGTAGGGTGGATTTCACCTTGCTGACCAGTCATTTTTCCATCACTGTAAGTTTTCTCGTGACTTTGTTTACCGGAGCCTTTCTTCTCGACCCATCATCCTCTGCAGCTTTTCTTTTTGGAGCATCGTGGAACTTCGGCCTGTCCATTTCTTTTTATTTCCTGAATTATTCCTTTTCCCTTGCTCTCTTGTAACATGGACGCCGATTCAAGGCCAACCGCATTCTTAGATGGCCCTTGCATGCTCAAACCAGGCTATTCTGCAGCGCCTCTTTTATCAGCATTATTTCATCTCGCTCAAAATATCTTTTCATGTGATCCACATTCGATTTTACGGATTGTTTGCTCTTTTAAATACACAGTTGTTTCCCTAATTCTTTCTATTAAAAAGGTGTCTTCAAACTTATTGCAAAATTTCCTACCTTTCCTTCTAGTGCAAAAGAAAGAGAATACTTAATTTTCGAAACCTTATCTACCACTTTAAAATCAACCTCATCCCTTTTCTTATCACAATAAAATTTTTGTTTTTCACCTACCATGTCTCAGTAACTCATTGCTTCATTCACTAATTTCTGATTATCTGACAGCTAGAATTTTTCAGACGCCTTTTCAATTAAAAAAACTTTATCGAGGGACATAATCAACTTTCTCTCTAAGAATAATTCAGTGAGTGTTTTATCCTTGTTATCATGTTGGGATATTCTTAGGGAGTAAGCTAATTCGTTAACACGACTATCCCAGCTTTGGTGGAAATTTCTTACATAACTGTGGATAATTTTAATTATATTTCTATTCATCTGTTCTCCTAAATAGCATAAAAGCCCATTCCTTAACGAAATCGTAGGAATTGATATATTAGGTTCTTATCCACGTAGTGCAAAAATAAAGAGAGAAATTTATTTCCAATCGTTGATCATTTTTCTAAGTGGGTAGAATGAATTACTCTCAAAAGGGTATCCATGAAATTTTTTCAGATTCATTTTAAATATAATTTTATTAAAATACGGGATTCCTATTCAGAGAATGGTAAGCAGATTTTAGAAGATCAATAAAATTGTCGAAAAGTAAACCTACCCTTTTGTCGTCTTCGTGGTGGGCGGCTTGTCCAGGTTAAAATGGTACTACTCCACTCGAAAAATGGTAGGCTTCCTTTCACAACACAAACTTACTTTATTATTAGTTACAACAGAGCAGAGAGCTTAAATGATAGAAACATATAATATTATTAAATTATTAAAATTATAGAACGCGTAACATGTAAGCAGCAAATAAACATGGCTGTTTTCTTTTGTTTCAGTCACGTAAGCAGCAATCATGGCTGCTTTCCCACATCTCGTTCTCGCTACTCTCTAAGTGTCTCTGGTTAGTTCATGAGGTTCAGTTCGTGCTCAGCAGCGACAAAGCAATACTTAGCCCGGCTTTTAAGGAAATCCGTACGGGTCTTGACATAAAACATTTTGAAGCAATCCCTTATTGACCACAGTCGAATTTTACCAGGGAGTGAGAGATGCGTACAGTCTTGTTAACAGAACATTTTATTTCAAGAAAATGTTTTTGAATTTGAAAATGGCAAAGAAATCTGCTCCTGAAATCACGACTGTTGTCAGTTCGAATTATAGGTTCACTGGGATTAGTGTCCGACTGCTGTTTATGTTTAGTGCTCATTTTCTTTTGCTTGTGTGTTTTTCCTTGGACCAGTCCGTTTACAATCCTAGAAAGGGCTTGTTGCCAGTTAGGTGGGCTGAGCTGCGCCCGTGTTATTATTATCTCAAAATATCCAGACGTGAGGTTTAGCGTCGGTCATGTATTTTGGATATTTAATTTTTCGTATTATTTTCTCAAATATTTGTAAGACGTAAATAGGATATGTTGATACACTGTTTAATTTTCTATAACTCGTAACCAATCGTCATGCTTCAAAATCGGTGGTTGGGAGATTGTAGGGAACTACTTATGGGGATTATAATTTTGTTTTTCAGGCATGTCCGCAATATGCTTTTGTATGGTTTCCTTTTTAAGTTTGTCGTAGCAGTAGGGATTTGCTCTACAAGCTGGGTTAGTTTCTGCCCCAACTGAGTGACTCACCAAATGTATCAACCGTGGGGTATCATCAAATAAGTCTGAAGAATTTCTTACGAACTGTTCCAATTTTGTTTCTTCAGGATTCAGCTCCTTCAGGTCCACAACAGGTAACCTTTTCAATCAGCTTGTTCATATCCAGTTGTATGGTATCTTGCTGAAAGTTTATTTTCGCAGAGATATTGAAGTAGATTGTAAAAAATCCAGTTCCAATATTACGTTTGCTTGTAAGTTATTTGCCATAAAAAATAAAACCATCTTCTGGTGCTCATTTTAACCTGCACATTTACTATGCCTACTCATTCATAATACACTGCTCGACACTGAAAATTCAACACCAAAAAGGAGTGGTCAGAACGTGATGAAATTTGGAAAAAAGATAGAGACAGCAAGCAGCAATGAGTGATCTTTATTTCAAAATGATAGTCCGAATACAGAGCGAGAACGGCGTCGGCTCAGTAGGATGGGTGATAGGTGACCGCAGGGCCGGACACCCGGACGGCTTACAATGACTACTCGGGTGCTGTCCGAACCCTGCAACTATCTGTAGCTGAAACTTTTACAAATAGACATAAATATACAAGAAGACACTAATATATTTATAACAGATGGACACAATGCGCCTGACAGAGAAGTGCGTATTCACTGTGTGCTTAGATACTTATGAGATTTTATACATAGACACTAATACGAGGAAGACACGTATACGCTTATAGAGGGATGCTAGTACACTTATGGACGCTGATACACAAATTTACATAGACACTTATATGCTTATAGAGGGATGCTAGTACACTTATGGACGCTGATACACAAATTTACATAAACACTTATACACTTAACGACGTGGACACTACTACGTAAATACAATATACTCATAATTACGCATATACGAAGTTCGCATGTTTACAATTCCCATATATACATAGACACTAATAATGCGACACACTAATATACTGCAAAATGCGACACAATATACTATAGACTACTATACGCTGACACTAATACGTGGGTGCGATATGTACATAAAAACAACTTAATAAAATTCTTCTATTATTCTACAATAACTTACACATGGATACAATGCACTGATATATGTAGACACACTATATTACGATATATGTAAAATTAAGTATTGGTACACATAGAAACTGCGTAAATTCGATAAATTTTAAAATGCAATTTTATGTGAATATTAATAATACACTAGGCTCAGTAGGATATAGGACCACCGCGAACAGCCATGCACGAAGAAACACGTCTAGGCATAGAGTCAATAAGAGTGCGGATGGTGTCCTGAGCGATGGCTCTCTATTCCCTTTCAATCACTTGCCACAGTTCGTATTCTGAACGAGGCAGGGGCAGAGTCTGCAAACGGCGTCCAGTCACATCCCATACATGTTGGTGACAGGTCAGGAGAGTACGGTGGTCAAGGAAGCATCTGCATACCTTGTGGAGCATGTTAGCAGATGCGAGCACTGTGTGGTCGGGTGTTATCCTGCTAAAAATTGCATTAGGCAGCCCCTGAAGGTAGGGGATTGCCACCGGTCGCAGTACATTATCCAAGTATCGTTGGGCCGTCATGGTGCCCTGAACACGAACTAGAGGTGACCTGGAATCGTAGGCAATAGTGCCCCAAACCATTATGCCACGTTGTCGCACGGTGGGGCGTTCCACAGTTACTGCCGCATTAGATCTGTCTCCACGCGGACGTCACACACCTATGCGGTGACTGTCACTGGATAAACAGAAGCGTGACTCATCTGAGAACACGACATTTCGCCATTCTGTCATTCACATCACTCCAGTCCAGCACCATTCTAAACGCTGGCGTCTATGCAGTGGAGTCAATGGCAGTCTTCTTAACGGACACCGTAAGTGCAGGCCACGTTCAACCAATTGACGGGAAATGGTTCTCGTCGACACGGAAACATCCAGGGTATCTTGCACATGCTGCAGAATCGCTGTACAAGTGACTTGCGGGACCGCCACAGCTTGTCGGCGGATGCGTCGATCCACGCGTGCTGACGTCACTCTGGCTGCACCTGCACCCCTCCTTCTCTCCACATTCTCTTGTTCCAACCATGTTCGCCATAGCCGATGCACCGTCCTCGCATCCATGTGGGTATCAGCTGCGATTTGACGTAAGGACCAACCCGCCCTTCTCAGTCCGATCACCACACCCCTCGTAAAATTGTCTATCTGCTGGAAGTGCCTTCGTTGACGGCGCCTGGCATTCTCTCCTATTACACGTATCCTCCGGGACAAAAAACAACTTTCTTCGATAATTCGTCAGCAGAAATAACGACACGAATATTGCCCATTCTGCACGCTCCTTCCGTTATATCTTACTTCACGTGCGTCGGAGAGCTGCGCATTTCACATCATTCGCATAATTCAGTGACGTCTAAAATTTGCATAAATTTCTGACCACTCCTTCTTGGTGTTGCATTTTCAATGTCGAGCAGTGTATTTTCCCTGTGCCGCTATCACCTCAGTTCCCACCACATCAAATCGTCGATATCTCCTACAATTTTTCCAGGAACTGTTTTCTGGCAAAAGACAACTTTGGGCCTAGTGTCCAATAAAGCGTCTAAAGGTATGCTATTTAACACAATTTCAATAACTGGGAGAGACAAAATTTTGATTAGCATTGTATTTAATTAGATGGCAGGGTTTTCTTTCCTCTGCGGTGACTGACCTCTCTGATACACAGCACCCCTACCTAGTTCGAAGATTTCTTCTTTTCATCCACCGAGGTTTTTTTAGATTTTTCTTATCGATTGCATTGGCAAACATACAATTTCGCTGATTACAAAACCATTTGTGCCGTTAAATATACTACTTCTTTCGGCCACAGAGAGCCGATCATATTCCCATCTAAGCGTATTTACTGACACTCGCCGACTTTCAAATTTCTCGGCTAATTCAAAAAATTGTTCAAGTCTAACTAGGGTTCTTAGCTTCAAAAATTCTTAATAAGGCTAAGGAAATATTAACTGAATAACTTCTGCATATGGTGTTTCCAATACGACAAATTCACCCCCTGTAGCTTCCTTAGAATAAAATATGTCAACACATACCATAAAGTTCGATTCTTGATTCGCCCTATACTTAATCACAAGAAAAAATCAGTTTTAAATATCTGAAACTTACAGTTTTCACTCCCTGGTTTAGATAATAAATATTTCGCGATACCTTTAAATCAGTTTAGGGATTGAACTCGTAGCGCAACAGTTACTATGCCCAATTTTTATCGCTCTTCATCCAGGTATAGTAAAAAAAAAGTTTCTAAATTTTCCAGAAGGGTCCACGCGGAACTTCTACCTTCGAAACAGGTGGATGATTCCAATGAAGCGCCAATAGTGTATATAATAGAGCCGAAGCCTTCTGTGGGACTTACTGGTGGCGTAGAAATTTGGGATGTTGAGAGGGCAAGGCTAAAACTGGTGTTGTCTTGCGATACATTTTATGATGAAGCTGGGCGCCAAATGTAGAGTTTCTGTTTCGAAACTTTCACTAGTTGTAGATATTTAAATCAACATCAAAGTTAAACGCAAGTATAGAGCCGTAATAGAAGACTATAGATTTAACCTGTTCGGAATATTACCTTCGCGTACTTTAAAACATCGACTAGCCAAACGCTAAAGCCGGGATATAACTGTTAAGGAGACCTGACGCGAATAACTAGCAACAAAAAGCGATTGCCAGAAACTTTAATCGAACATTCGAAGCCCTCAGCTTAAATACATACAAACCTAATTTTCATTCTGATAAAGAACACGAAAGAAGAATTGTAGTAAAAAACTTAAATCATAATAACTGGTTAATTAACATAAGATATCTTACAAAGTTATAGAATCATTTTTGAACTCTGCATTAAAACTGTTAGGAACATATTCCAGCTCATCCGAACTAAATTTTGATACCGACAAAAGCACACTTACTCGAACCGCAAAGGCTGCTAGCAGAAAAGTAGTTGTTTTTCTTATTGTTTGTTGCTGAAAATGCAAACTTCAAGACTTTTCAACAAAATGTTCAAAGACATTAGAGTATCTTAGCGTCCTTCTCGATGATAAGCTCTTTCCTTGCCGAGTCTCTTCGCGTCGTAATTGAAAGCATATCAAGCTAGCATCGGAAAGTCCGGAATTTAAATCTTCAAAGACGGTAGCGTTTATTTTTTATGTTTTCTTCTCTGAAATAAACTTAATTGCTCTACAGTCTCATCCTCGAGCCACAACTCAGTAACGTCGCGAAAGAACGCACATTAATCCTGAACAGATTATATTGGGATGAAGTTCTAAGGCATACAGAAGATTCTTTATAAAAATTAATTTTTATGGATTATAGTGACTCACGTACCCTCAAAACGTTTTTAAAAGCTCATCTACACGAGAAGAGATAGCTACGATATACGGAGAAATATATCTCCCGAGCGTCATTTGCATATCGTGCTCATTGACCATGACGGGACAGTGTTGAGGGAGATATACAGGGTAGTCATAAAGAAACTTTGCCAACAAGTGCATTTCTAGCGTCCGTTTCAGTTAAGCGATCGAGATGAGATTGCAAATATAATTATTCGGAGGTATGCGCTCGAGATTCTGTGAATGGCAACAAAGGGGCACTCACGGTTACCGTTATAGTTACAGAAACTCGAAAATGTCGAATGCCAACTTTTCCCGGCCTCAAAATGTTCAGCGCATGCAAAAACCCTAAAAAGCGTTGGAACGGTACAGATATGTCCAAAAACGGCGTGTTATGCATATACAAAAAAGAGTTCTGAAAACCGGCCAACGAAATACGATCTGGGAGCAAGCAGAAAATTTGCATACAACAGAGGCAAGATACCAATCACGGAACACCGATCTCCAGAAAAACGAAAAGTAAGAAACCGATAAAACACCAGGCGGGTACGCGAAGTCGTCATTCGGGAACTCGCACATGGCGACGAAATTACTCTACCTGGGAAAGTTCGTGGTGAATTGATAAAACTGCATTAACAAAATGGGATGAACGCTAATGCCGGAATTGCGTAGGCGGAATGCACTCAATGACATCGTTTGGATGCAAGGTGGTGCACCTCCACATATAGCGAGATTTGTTATATGATCTGGGAACAGCATTTTGGTGATCGCATCATCTCACGCCATTATCCTTTTCCATGGCCTCCGAGATCCCCCGATCTGAAGCCTATGAATTTCTGGTTTTGCGGATATCCCAAATTCAGAGTTTACCTGTGCAATCCGCAAACATTGTCGGATTTAAAGGATTCTATACGGCGTGAGATTGCAATCATCCCTCATCCCATGTTGCGTTCAGCGGTATTCTCCACCGTTTCCCGATGCAATGCATACTTGCCTGTGATGGCACCCATGTGGAAAATGTTTAATCTAAATAAAGTTATTCTTTTGTCTGATATGTGTTGTCTGATATGTATATTCTTTTGTCTGATATGCGTTCAGCGGTATTCTCCACCGTTTCCCGATGCAATGCATACTTGCCTGTGATGGCACCCATGTGGAAAATGTTTAATCTAAATAAAGTTATTCTTTTGTCTGATATGTGTTGTCATCAGTGATCAGTGCTTTGTCATATGCAAATTTTCTGCTTGCGCCCTGATCGTGTTTCTCTGGTCAGTTTTCAGAACTCTTTTTTGGGTATGCATAACACGCCAGTTTTTGGACATATCGGTACCGTTCCAACGCTATTTAGGGTTTTCGCATACACTGAACATTTTGCGACCGGCAAAAGTTGGCGTTGCTATTCGACATTTTCGGGCTTCTGTAACTATAACCGTTACCGCCCCTGTGTTGCCATTCACAGAATCTCGGGCGCATACCTCCGAATAACTATATTTGCAATCTGATCTCGATCGGTTAACTGCAACGGACGCTAGAAGCGCAGATGTTGGCAAAGTTTCTTTATGACCCCCTTGTATTCGGGACAGCCAATCAAACTCGTATAGAAATCACGTTCCGAAAAGTGAAAACGGCTACTGAATCAGTGTTTATCTTACTAAATCATATGCTGCGAACTTATTGGAGTTTTTATTACTATTTTAGCAAACTTAATTTATGACGAGACATTTATTTCGGATCATAATTTCCAACGAATCTCTTTATAAATGATATTTTTTTCCGACATCAATACAAGTGATTTGTTATTCTAAGCTATAGAGCGATACATTTTCTTAGCTTATTTGTTAATATTAACTAAATCTGGCAGAATATTTTTCCCAGTTTAAAGGGATTATTATATTCTTACGGTCTGAGAAGTCTGATAAACAATACATACTTAATTTATTGTGTTTCCATTTGATCATATTTCGGATTTTGTTATTAGTTCGCTTAGGTAGGTCTAGGTAGCTGGATTGTTTGGTGCATTTTACCTAGATGTTAAATTTTGCGTTAACCAACAAATTACGATTTCTGAGTGCAGCTGCGCTATTTTCTGATTTTTCCATGAAAATAAATGTTTCATTGTTTCTGTAATCAATA
The DNA here is from genome assembly GCA_000611955.2 of Stegodyphus mimosarum. Taxonomy (NCBI): domain Eukaryota; kingdom Metazoa; phylum Arthropoda; class Arachnida; order Araneae; family Eresidae; genus Stegodyphus; species Stegodyphus mimosarum. The sequence continues at coordinate 1,417,852 of KK119563.1, forward strand.
GAACCCTCTTAATATAAAAATTATTACCATATAACGCAAAATAATTTTACTGTTGTTTACATGATAATTTTATATTAACTATATAAATATAATTATTAGGTTTTTTATGCTATTTATAAAGTGATAAAAATTATTTCTACTCTTTCAGGCACTTAATGTAAAATGCTATATATATATGTGTGTGTGTGTGCATTATATTTCACAAATTATTGCCTTCCTTTCTCGCTCCATCAATTTGATTTATTTTGGATATTTTGCATTTTTAATTACTGTTATTGTCTGTATACCATAAGCTTCCAGTTTATTATTAATGTTATTCAACTCATTGTAAAATTTAAACTCTAAAAGCAATGAAAAATAAAGGCATTGAAACTTTGTAAATTATTATGCTTGTTGCGAGACTGAACGAAACCTCTTACGTCATCCTCTTTGACAGCTCCGATTGGCTTAGTAGCTCAGAGCACCTCACCTACAAATCGCGCTGTGCTCTGTGTAGACAAAATTCTATCAGGCAACATGTCTTTGAGGAACAGCATGTCGCTGAGCACCTTTGTCCCTTCAGGTAGATTAGCCTGAAGGAAAATTATCTATTATCCACGGAACTCAAGTTTGCTCCCAAAAGCAGTCCGATCGTTTGCCACGATTGAAGACCCGGGATATCCAGTGTTATCCCCGAACTAAAGGTGCACATAAGCCTTACCGCTCGGCAGCTGGTGGACTAAAAGAGGGATGGAAAGCATGAATGTGGTGCATGGTGAATATGTACAAAGAAAATCTGGCCTAATGTACAAGAGATTGAAAAAACACACCACTTGGGATAACTAGGAGTTTCAACACAGCTTCCACAGATACATTATAAGTTTTGTTTGGATGTTACGCAACTCATTTAGTAGCGGAAAAGGATTATGAGGTTTGTCTACAGTCTGTTATAATATACCTAACTGCAAATGGTTTTGACGTTATGAGAGCTCCAAGAGAAGATCCAGGATAAAGTATCACACTTACTACAGACAAATCTTCCTCTCGGGTGCTGCATTTTCAGTGATGGTTCAAAGATAAATGGTTGAAAAGGCATTGCATTTTGTGGCTTTTCAGATAATGAACTTAGAATCTCAAGAAACTTTCGCTCATTGGTTAAGGCTACGGCTTTCTAAACCAAATTGCTCTCTGTAAAGGAGTTCCCATTATGGCTTTCTGGTTCATGTAGCGATCCTGTTGACTTTTACTGTGACAGTAAAGGAGCTTTATGAGCCAAATCCGAGATTTCTCCGATCACTGAGCTGTCACAAGAGATGAAAGATCTACTATTGCAAGAAAAATTTCTTCTAAGATGCATCTTCATTGGGCAAGACGTCCTCTTGACACGTTCGGTAATTTAATTTGCAGATAATATAGCAAAAACCACTGCTGGCCAAAATGAATAAGAATTTTCACGAATAAATATTTAAATCAAATTCGGTGTTAATATAGTAGTATTACTAGTAGTTTAATAAAATACAGTTAAGGTGAAAAGACTTTATAGATATCTTATTACGCTGCCTCTGCTAAGAACCAATAATTGGTAAATCGTAACATTCTACTTGTTTATGTAATTTGACTACGGAAAACGAACTACCTCAATGAATGCCGAAGCGAATAAAGTGAGTAAAATCCCACCAATCTGGCGAGAAAAACCGGACATTTAGACTTAACAAGTGGAAGCCCAGTTACAGATAAATAAAACTGCAACTAAAGAAACTAGATTCGATCCAAGTATGCTGAAAATATATGAGACGTTATTAAAGATGATAAATATTCTATAGG
>KK119563.1:1426225-1459429 GCA_000611955.2 Stegodyphus mimosarum
AAATGCAGCAATTTCTATCTCAGCAGGAGCTACAGCTGATATTTCCCTCTCGACAGGCGTTGCAGCTTGTGTTTCCTCCTCGGCGGGAGCTGCAGGTTCCATTTCCATCTCGACAGGAGCTGCAGGTTGCATTTCCATCTCGACAGGAGCTGCAGCTGGTGTTTCCGCTTCAGCGGGACTTTCAGCAGGTGATTCTATCTCACCTGGAAGTGCTGCTGGTGTGTCCATCTCAGCAAGAGCTGCAACTTGTGTTTTGGACTCAGCTGATATTTCCAACTTAGCAGAAGCTGCAGGTGATGCTTTCATCTCAGCAAGTGCTGAAGGTGAGTCCACCTCTGCAGCTGATTCTTCATCAGCAAGAGCTGCAGTTGATTCGCCCTTAAGAAGGGCTGCAGCTGAGTCCACCTCTACAGGAGATGCAGTTGATGATTCTACTGCAGCAGTAGCTGCAGATAATGATTCTGCGCCAATATGTACTGCAGTTGATAATTCTGACTCAGAAGGTGCTGTAGCTGATGATTCAGTCTCAGAAGGAGCTGCAGCTAATGATTCAGGTTCAGAAGGACTTGCAGCCAATGATTCAGTCTCTGTAGGAGCTGCAGCTGATGTTTCTGCCTGAGCATGAGCTGCAGGTAATAATCTCTCCTCAGTAAGAGCTGGGGCATTTTTTAGATCAGGTTCATTCAACTGCACAATGATTATAGTCATATTGTCAGTACTGCCAGGCTTCCCCAAGGATGGTGCAAGACAATGAGTGCATACCTGGAGAGAGGACAGAAAGTTAATAAAAACAAAGAGAACCAGTATGCATTCAAATTTATGAATATACTCAGAACTTTTATGCTGCAGAAAATCAAACCTTTTAAGTTACTGAAAAATTCACAATAAAAAATTATCAAAATATTTATTTTCAAAATTTCCAATGGTTAAACACAAACCATATTCTTAGTAAAAATTACAAAGAATACTCTTTTGACCAAATATAATAAAGAAAAAACACATCTTACACAAGTATGTAATTTATAGCTACACATGTTCTAACTCAGAACTCCCATACTTTGGAGATAAAATATAAAATATTGCTCACTTAAAAATAATGAGAATTAAGAAAAATTGTTCATTGAATATTCAAGCAATTATTTATTTTTTTTTTCTAAAAGATGCATGCCTTGTGAATAAGTGCAACTGTCTGGACATTATCATCTGTCCTAATGCATTTTGAGCTTCAGGAACAGAAATCACATGGAGACAAGTGAGGGCTGTATGGAAGATGGATAAATATACCTTTTCAGTAAAAATACCCTGAAAGGCAATGTGTGACTTCATGCAATGTTGTGAAGGAACCATTTTGTTATTTCATATAATTCTCTACAATTTACTTAATTTTTATTACCAGAAAAAGCATCTCCATAAGTGCTCTAATAAAATATAAAGTTTTAAGCACACTTTACTACCATGCATTTTGCAAATGTACACAATACTAAATAGGTGCAGATTAAGCAGAGAATGTTCCAAACAATTGATAAGTTCCCCCTTCTCTTGCCCCGAGAAAGATCAGCCTTTTCAGAGTCGGAACAGACTGTAAATAATAAACACATTTCTAATTATCAATGAAAATATAATACCTCCAAATGAGCAATCCATACAGTAAATTATCGCTATGATCACACCCATAGTTCCAGACAATTTTTGCCTTCTGCGAATGTGGTCATCTTAGTAGAGATGACAGTAATTATCATTAATATTACTGATAATTTGCATAACAGATTTACTATACTCAAGGCCCTTAAAAACATACTAAAGCAGATGTCAATTCATTAAAAGAATTCTTTTAAATAAAAATGTTACATAACAAGTAATGCAAGAATTTAAAAAAAAAGGGGGGAATAATATTTACTTTTCTGAAAAATATGCATAATATTTCAAAATACAGAAACTGGTTTTTATGTGAAAGCTAAAAACAATATAAAAATTAATAATGCTTCCTTGTAAATTTCAAAAATATTCACTGCTTATAAAACATACATCCAATAAAGTCTGCTCTACTAGCTTTATTTCTCTTTTTTGATTCCTTACCCCTCACTAATAATAGTCTGAATATAAAAGTACACAAGGATCATATTAGAGGGACTAGATTAATCATCCAGCAAGTGCATCCTCTATACCAACATGAACCTTAGATACACTGTTACAAATTAAAAACTTTTAAGAGTGTAATTATTGATAATACATTGTAATTCGCTAAGTGTTAATAAGTATGATTTTTTAAATAACTTTTATTTATATTTCTAGATAATCCCTTTTTTTTTAAGAAATGAAAGAGATATAAATCAAAAACTTTAAAACAATTTAAAATTGCCAAAGAACTGTCAAAATGATGTGAAAATAAATTAAAATTGAATTACTGCTACCTCTACTGAACTAAAAAATGTGAAATAATATGGAAGTAAAGAAACTGAAATTTAAATGCAAAAATGAAAGGAAATTATTTTTCACCATCAATGATTTGCAGCATTACAGTACAAGAACCTCTAAAATGATAGTAATTATGCATCATAGAATACCCGAGAGAATTTGACTTGGCCGATGACTAAGAAATTGAATTGATATATATTGTGAGGCATTCATTAAGTTTCTTGAATGGATTTTTTTTTTGCCATATCCATCATTCATTTTTTTTTCTTTCAGTGTCCAATGTAGGCCTTTGTGAAACTATCATCATTAGCTTCCTACTTGATGTACTCAACTCTAATTCTGAATACCATCTTTCCTGTCACATAAAAGCAAGTTTTTTCTAGTCTCAGAGCCATTAGGTTTATTCTTGTTATGCATTCCCTCTTTGTCTACCATAAGTGGGAAAAAATGAGCTGAGAAAAAAATAAATATGAATAATTGCATGTATTGGACAGATATGCGGAGTCTATGTTAACATTTAAACCAAACAGACCAAAAAAAAGTTCTACTGAATCATAAATGCTTAAGACTAAAACAATAAAGATTCTTATAACAAAGTAAAAAATCTGATGTGTACACCACGACTTCCTTGTACAGAATATTAAATTATATGCATTTTCCCCTGCACTTCGTTTAAACTCATTTCCCCGAATTTCATTAGATATATATTTCTCATTCAATTAATTCAGTCCTCAGCTCACAACAAGGTAAAAATACACATAACCTCAAAATATCTTTATTAAAAATTGAAAACCATAGAAAAATATAAAACATAAATACAGTTAAAAAAATTTAAAGAATACACATAACCTCAAAATATCTTTATTAAAAATTGAAAACCATAGAAAAATATAAAACATAAATACAGTTAAAAAAATTTAAAGAACTTAGAATTAAAATTACAGTTTTTATGCAAAAACAAGCAATTCGGCCAGCGTGAAAGAAGGCAGATTTTTTCGTGCATAAAACTGAAAGTTTACTTTTGGTCTCACTTGTCAAAAAGACATTAAAGGCGTAGAAACTGACTTAATTTGTAGTGGACATTATGCTGAATGGAATAAAATATATGGGATAATTTAAAAATTTAAATGATAATTCCAGAATGGATTAAGCATGACTTAATTCGCAATAATAAAAGAAGACTTTGTTGATGTGAAACTTAGTTTCTTTAGATTGGCAACAAATCCACTATTCAGCTAAGTTTCCAATGTAAACAAATATGGCTGCTATGGCCAAAAAATTACACTTAGCCACACTTAAACAACTTTTAAATTATACTTTTGGTACAAATGATTGCAACCAAAAAGGGAGGTGCACAACTACATGCTATAGCAGTCCTATATACAAAATTTCAATGTTTCTGAGGCTACTCGTTTTTGAGTTATGCGAGATACGCATGTACACATGCCACAAAAAAAAACTCTTCTGAATCCATTTTAAATTATTTTTATAATTCATTTGGGGGGGAGTCGTTATTCTGTTCTTACGTACAGATGTCACACAAAAACATCATTAAATTGCATTCGATAGCGGTCAAAATGCATATTTTTGTTGAAATATGGTACCCGGAATTTTTTTTGATTACAATACTTCCTTTATTTCGTACAAGGGAATAAAAAGGTTACAAAAAAATTCCTGAATAGTTGTACGTATCTCTAAAATACAAATGGCAGGTATTCAGAGTTCTATCAATGACTTGAATAGGATGGTGTTTGAAACTAAGCCAAAGACAGCAGGAAGAACAGCCAAGACCAGGTGTTTGTAGCACCCTCTAGCTTAAGATGTAACAAAATTCAACACTAGTTATTTCTCCTGTACACATACCCATTGGAAGGTTAATTTGCGTAAAGAATTCAGAGCTTATTAAAAAATATCAGCTCCAAAGATAAAACTTTATAAACTTTATTTACTGATTTCAAAATCACTGATTGCTTGTTAAATATTCATCCCTATGACATTTACTCATCTGATTTTATTTTTTTACTTACTTCTTTCACTTAGTTTTCTAAAACAGGCTGAATTGCATTTTATGTATATATTAATGAGCACCTTTAATTTTAAAAGGAAATAGACTTTATTGCTTAGAACACTGTGTTGTGATATTTGTAAAACATTTCATTATCATTTTCAGACACTTTATACTTAAAGTGTCTGAAATGCAATTATCACATTACCAGATTAGAACCATCATTTACTTCTAGTTCTGTTGCAAAAAAAAAAAAATGTCAGCTACAGAATGTCACCAAATCATGTGTACACCTTTAGGTACCAATGTTGTATCATATGACACTACAAAGGTTTGGTACTGAAAGTTCAAAAACAAGGACTAGGACACTCAAGAAGCAGAGTGTTCTGGCCAGCCTAGTGATGATGATGCCCGTCTGAGAGAACTTGAGAAAGATCAGCACTTGACAGCTTGCTAAGGAGTTAGACGCTAGTGCAATAGCCATTAGTCGTGTTAGTGCAATAGCCATTAGTCGTGCATAAACTTGAGGTAAAAGTTCAATCACTGGGTACCGCATGAGATGTCTCAAGCAGATAAGGACAGACATCTTCGAGCATGCCTTAATCTGCTCGAATATCAATACAAGGACAAAATTCTGGACCAGATCGTCACTTGCGATGAAAAGCGGATTTACTTCAACACAGGCTGTCTGCACCCAATGAGCTTGTCAGCAGCATCACAAAGCACATTTGACTAACAAAAAGCTCGTGCTTTGTGTCTGGTGGGATTGCTGTGATATTATGCACAAAGAGTATCAGGAAAAAGTAAAACCCTTCACAGTAAGATGTATGGTGAGATGCTAGTCTGGGTTGACACTGCTATTAAGGGAAAATGTCAAACTGAGTTCTGATACAAAAAGGGAATGTTCAATCAAGATAATGTATGACCACATGTTACATTCCTCCGCTGGACTCTATATGGACTCAAATGGAATTTTAGCCACACCCACCATACAGCCCCAACATTGTTCCTTCAGACATCTACCTTTTTTCACACCTGCAGCTATATCTTGCTGGTGCTATCTTTCATTCTGCACAGGATGTCCGAAATGAGGTTGATCTGTTTTTGGACTCACAGCAACCAAGTTTTTAAGTCGAAGGGCTTGAAAAACTGCCAAAATGGCAGAAAATCATAGATTTGCATGGTGGTTACTACCAGCACTAAAGGTATTGCTTTCATGTGTTTTCCCCTAACTTTATTAAGAACGATTTTCGTGGAATACTTCCGTTACAACTAGATAGGATTTTGAATGCCACCATCAGCAAAAGATGTTTTATCCTAGTTTCGCTGCAGTTTTCATCCCAGTTTGTTTGGTAATCGTCACTTCACTCTTTCACACTATGCAAACAGAAACTGTAGTAACTGTTTGAATCTGTATTGAAAAATAAGTTACAAATTTTAAAATATCTAATTACTCTGCTCATTTCTTAATGAGTTTGTGTTAAATAAATATTCTCATATAATTTCGATGTGTTCCACTGATTATTTAAAAGAGATGATGGTAAAGTGTGCCTCTTAAAAGGTAAGTCCCTGAACTAATTGTTTGAAAAAGAATTTTGCATAACAGACAGTATAAAATGGTTCTCTGTATTTGTAGCATTTCCTTAACCACAATTTCAGTCCCTTCCCTTAAAAAAACCAGTATTGCATGAATAATGATATCACTTTAAATATCATTCACTAAACAGTCATTTTAATAAAGATCTGCAACTTTTAAAAAATATAGACAGCAAGTATTCAAAGCATGATACAATTTTGAAAAAACAAAAAGCCAGAAAAGGCTTACGGAAGTTTTTAGGTTTACTGAATGTTTTTACCAAATATATCCCACATGCAGCTCATAGCCAAAAACTAGATCAATATTTATAAGGTTCAGAAAAGAACAACAAACATAAAATTCTTTGGCTAACACAAACATGTAAATCTCTCAAAAATGCTAAACAATATTTAGCAAATGCTACATAATTAGTACATTCTTTAAGTCAATGCATCTGACTATGCTGCTGCAGCATCGCTAAATTGATTACTATCTGTACATTTGAACACCTAGCATTTTCCACTAGAAAGCTTACAAACACTCAAGCAAAATACAGTGCATACAATAAATTATTGACAATCTATGCATACATTCATAAACTTAGGCACATGCTACAGGGTCACAAATTTAAGTGTCTACTAATCACAAGCCACTGATATTTGTTTTCAAAGAAAAGCCTGAAAAATGCTCCCTACATCAAAATCATTAACTAGACTTTATTTTGTATCATGTAATACCAAGTGACTGGATAGGGGTGGGACTGTAACTTGATAACTTTGACGCACCAATCAAAGAAGATCACCTAACGATCCAGTTTGACTGGTGCATCACAATCCAAATGGTGATGATCCTAATAACGAAAAATTACATTCATTATGATATTTTTTAAAACAAGGGGTTCAAATTTGAAAAAAACCTTAGGAACGTTTTTGTTGTCTAATTGGTCTGGGGCTACGTTCTTTTAATTTTTTTTATATTTTACACCCCATTATAAATACTATAGAATGGGAAGAAAAAAAGACAAATACACGTAGTGAGTTTTTCACATATTTTAAAACACAGAATAAGAGCATCTGTAATATATGCAACACAGTTATGATTGGAAATCACACTTCCAATTTACAGCATCATCTAAAAAGACATCTTTTTAACGAATATCAAAAGGTACAGTTAAAAAAGAAAAATAATAATATAAGAGACAAAGCTGCACTGACACTAATGGGTCTAGTGAGCTATAACACTAGATAAATTATGTTGCGGCGGACAACACAGAAATAAGTAAATTGTGTGTGTGGTCTCTGCAATTCACTGCTCCCATCCTTTACGACATGTCTCACGACATGGTTTTGACACTGCAGAGACATAACTTCACGACTACTGTCAAGAGATTTCAACATTCTGTATCGTGTCTGTCGTCAAAGCCTCTCAATTTCAGGAGGAGTGATGAAGCAATGATTCTAAGCATTTCTTCTGATATCATTCATTCCAGATATAATGAATCAGAGGATGTAAAATGCTACTGTAAAATTAAGAAGGCATGGCTAATTCACTCTGAAGATTTTCACCATGGGAATAATATCAGAAGAACACTTCAGAACTCTCGACTAGAGAGAACTTCATTAGCAGACTCCTCACACTACGAGGACTATAATTCATTTAAATACCTATCTATGTTATCTATGAATTATATATATGTGTGTGTGTAAAGAGCTTCTTATAATTGTATTAAATGTGTTTTGAGTTTCAAATGTAGTACGAATTATGTAACCTCTCAATATTACCTAATCTTTATAAGAAGTCAGATACGCTACCTGCAGCCACTCAACTCCGGGTAACCTGACTGTCACTCTCACAGCAGTGACCACCAAAACACCTTCCCCCCCCAATGTCAAATCAGAATTTCTGAAAGTAAAACTAATATGAACCTAAGAGATGAAGCTGCACTGAATACTAATGGGTCTAGCGGGCTACAACAAACAATAGATAAATTATGCCAAATCAGAATTTTTTAAAGTAAAACTAAGCAAGGAAAATGTTATCAAAGCATGTGTAGAACTTACCACTGTTAATGGCTGTTCATTTGAAATGTTAGAATATTCAGGATTTAAAAAGATTAAAAACAATAGATATTCACAGTTGATTCAGAAAATATAAAACTATTAATAACAGAGATAACTGATAAAATTGTTTTTGAAATAAGTAAGGAGCTTGAAAATACAAAAAAAAAAGTTATTTCTTTGAAAACTGACATAGCAACCAGATTAAAGAGATTGATCTTGAGAAAGATTAAAGAGATTGATCAACTCTCGGTTGATAATTGGCGAAAAAATAGTGTTAAATACTTTGGTATGACAAAATTAAAATATAAATATACTGGTATTTATATTAAAAGAATGGTTGTAAAAGTACTTGGAAAGTACAATATTGGTATTAAGCAAATTTATACAACACTACTACTGACAATGGAGCTAATATGATTTCATTTGTCAACTTATTAGGATCCAATATTGATGACAAATCTTCAGTTATTGATTTAGAAAATGAAAATTTTGAAACTAGGGATCACTTTATAGACGGGATAGTTTTTGAACATAACTTCTCTTTCAATAAACTTATCGGAATATGATTTGTAGCTCATATGTTGAAACTAACTATCAAAGAGTCTTAAAAAACGCTAATTTTAATGAGTTTATAACTGAAGCTCAGGGATTGGTAAAAACGTTGTGCATTCTGTCTTTAATGCCAAAACTTGATGATGCTAACATTCAGAAACTAATTTTGGATTGTTGAATGAGATGGAATAGTACATTTAATATGTTAAAATCTTTATTGAAATGAAAATATTTCGGTTTATCTTTAGAGGAAAGCAATTTAGATTATTACTTTGCAGACAGTAAATGGGAGAAAGTAAAATTAATTGCGAAACTTTACAACCCCTAATAGAAGCAACTTTGAAAGTCCAATGTAAACAATTAACTTTAAGCGATTTTTATGGAATTTGGACACATTGCAAACTTAAATTATGAAATTTTAAAAATTTGTGTGCAGATATTTTTTTCAAACAATTATCTAACAGGGAAGCATGGTTAATAAAATGTGATTGTTTAGTTGGAGTGGTTTACTTGGATCAACGTTATCAAATTTTGCTTTTCACTTTAGAAAAATTACAATATTTAAAGAATATTTGGAACAAAATAGAATATTTGGAAAAGTCCATTTCAATCGTAAACGAGGGAAAAAAATCTGTCGTAAACGTAAACAAGGAAAAAAAAGACGAAGATGTAAATGATTTAGACAGTTTTTTCTAAAAGTAAAGAACTGGCTGTAAAATCACATAGATTTTCTATGTCTACCGAGACTGACAATGAATTTTAAATCATTTTGATGATGTACGAAGACTCGATACAAAATATAATGATTTAGATTTTTGGGAAGAGAATAAAACTATCTATCCGCACTTCTAAAAGGTTGCAATGGTGATTTTGGCACTCCGGCTACACAAATTAGCGTTGAATGGGTGTTTTCAGGTTTGAAATTTATTCTGCAAGGCAACAGAAGTAATCTCAGTGAAATCATGCTGGAATATATATTAATAATTAGAGGAAATTTTCATATGCTAAATAAAAACATATTTTTATATAATTATTGCAAGGCCTAGTGCATATTATGAGTGGCAAGCGGTAAGCACCGAGGATACACATAATCATTACAATCATGAACAAAACTGTCATATGCAATTCAAGCAATGAAAAAAATGCCAATGCTCCCCGGTTTTTGATTGCTGCTTGTATCGTACAATTTATTTAATTGTGTCAATTTAGACAGTGCACAATTAAAAAAATTTAAATTATGATAGAATTGCATTTTCTTGTTTATATACAATTATGTTTCGTTGCATATAAAAATATACCTGCAAACAATTATTTATTTAAATCTGAACTGAAACCGTTATTTTGGTCAGAATGAAAACCGGAACTGAACTGATATTTTTTTTTTTTACTTAAACCGAAACTGGAACGAAAAAAACAATAGTTCAAAGCCCTGGTGAAAAGTGAACCTCCTCATGTTAATGTGATAATAAAGTAGAAAGTTTCATGAACTCTTCTGCCATCAATAATTACTATCAAAGCCCTAACAGACACATCCCCTATCTTCTATATTAGGCAGGAGGGTCAGGAGATAATCAAAATCATCTTGGAGGAAGGGATACAGATTCGCTTGCTGTGAGCTGCGAGCCTCAGTTTCAGAATGTAGACTTTAATATTACCGAAGTATAATACTAAACCACTATATGCAACCCAAAAGATGTTAGAGTTAACTGTATGTTATCATCAGATAACTACTTGAATAGCACAGAAATTTCCCATGAAATTGTTATCTTTGGCAAGCACCTAGCATCACAGCCTGCAAGTTTTGAAGTGGTACCAGCAGTTTTGAAAATAGTCACAGTAACATCACTGACAATTACTATCCAAGCTCACTTGCAACATCCATCAGTGCTGAAACTGTTCCTATTGTCAATCACGTTGCTCAGGACAATCAACACGTAAAAATCGAGGGAATTTTGAGTATGCTGGGTATTTCATATAGAAGTGAGCATTCTATTATTCATGAACTACTGCAATGTCAAAAGTTGAGGTTGAAATGGGTGCCACAAGTTTTGATGGCTCATGGAAAGAATAACTTCGGTGGTCCTGTTTCAATCTGCTGCAGAACATAACGAATTCCAACATAGTATACAGGGAACAAATCATGGTTTCACCACTTCACACCCACAATGAAACGCTCCACTATGAAATAGTTACACAAGACATCTCCCAAGAGGCAGAAACCCAAAATCCAATTATCAACTGGAACTGTTTTTTTTAATTTGAAGGACTTTCATTAAATTTATAGCCAAAGGAATGGAAATGACAGCTGCCTCATACTGAAAGCATTACAGAATTTGAGAAAGGTAATCAAAGACCATCAACACGGCAAATTACAAATTATGCGATGGCGTCATTCTGTGCATGACAGTGCCAGACTTCATGCAGCTCAGAAAACACAAATGTTGTTACAGAAATTCAAATGGGAGGTTTGGCACCACCCACCATACAGCAATGAGTGAGCACAGTATGATTTCCATTTGCTTGAAGAAATGAAGAATGATCTCTCTAGTCAATATTCTTTAACCAATGAGAAATTTTAACTGGCTGTATTCAATTCATTGGAAAATGCTGGAGGAGATTTCAGTTTTACTCCAATGGAAAACCATATGCAATGCGGTGCAATGCATGTTTTGTTTGAAGAATAAATAAAAAAATTATTTATGTTAATGTTGTTCAATAAAGAATCATTTTATTTTGCAGCATTTTTACTCATTTTGATCTACCTATGTATTTTAAGATTAGTATTTTAATGCTTAATGATTTCTAGATGAATAAAATCAGAACTAAAAGAAGAGAAGAACCCTCGTTACTGTCACCTAATTCTGGTTTCACTGAACACTCAGATCAGTTAAATATTCTGTTGAAATTTGACTTCCTATATAATAAGTGTGTTCTCCCTGATCATACTGTATGTCTTCTGTTGCATATTAGTGCCTTTAGTACCGGAAGTTCAATTTCAAAGTGCTATTGTGTTCTTATATATTTCATGTACAGCAGATGAGAAGTTTGTTATTGTAATATAATTAAGCAAATATTGCTATAATTTGAATATAGAATTGTATGGTAGCACTTGATACTTTGGCAAATAATATTTGAAATGAATAATTCATTCAAAGGTCAATTACAAGCATTTTGTTTTATGCAAGTTTGATCTGAAGCAGTGAAAATAAATGCCAAATACAATACATACATATTCATAACATCTTAATTCTAGTCTGATTCTGCTGGAAACAACAAAAGAGGTATAAAAACTTATAATCTCAAGTTTCTGTTTTTGCACTAATGCAACCACTGAAAGCATTCTATGACAGTGCATGTTCTGTAAATGGTAATATGCATTTTATATTTCATGGTCTAGATGACTTTCCTTTCTCAGTACTACCTATCTTCTCAAACTGACAAAACCATCAGCAAATATTGCTTGCTCTCAGCAAAGAATATTTGTTATCACATGCACCTTTGTACCAGAATGGTGGTTTTTTATTCTGGCAACCACAATATACATGCAGCTTTTTTCAGTACAGTGCATGTTGGAAGATATGCAAATCTTTACACAGTCATATGCAGCCTTTGCAAAACCAATGCACACCCAGTCCCCCCCCCCAAAATGGCAGAACAGTTCTATAGCTGCTGTTCTACCTGGCCAATTGACAAAATTCAACTTTCATTTTTTATGTCTCGAAAACGCAACTTATATTAGATTTATATATCCCATTTTTCTAACACACATACTTGAAAAAATTGGGCATTTTCTGAAATGACATGCCAATTTTTTTTCACATTTCAATCATATGCCTCAAATTTTGCCAAGCCAAGTTTTGCAAACACAGTCAAAGTAGCTTTTTTAAAAATTAGGTCTAAATTTTAGCTCCCCAATGCTAATTGTATTTGGTATATATTTATTAATCTCTCTTTTTTACTTCCTTGTACGAAGTAAAAAGACTGAAAGTATTGTAATCGCAAAAAAATTTCAGGTATCATATTTCAATGAAAAAATGCATTTTGGCCACTATCAAATGCAATTTAACGATGTTTTTGCATGACATCTGAATGTAAGGACAGAACAAAGGACTCTTTCCTCTCCAAAAAATTATAAAAATGATTTAAAATGGATTCCAATGAGATTTTTATCGTGGTGTCTGTGCGTATATATGTATGTATATATCTCCTATAACTCAAAAACGAGTAGCCTCAGAACGTTGAAATTTTGTATATGGGTCTGCTATAACATGTAGATGTGCACCTCCTATTTTGGTTGCAATCGGCTACACCAAAAGTATACAAATATATGAATAAAATATAAAAAATACGATGGTGTTGCTTTACACGAACAGGCAACCTCTAACTTTCCGCAATTTCAATATCTTCCCCCCTAGATCAGTACTTTCGAGAACACTCTGGCATGTTACATAACCACTGATATAAATACCAAGGTACTTGCCATTTTTAGTCAGACTGCTCCCTGCCATCACTGCTAAACGATTTGCTGCTGCCTTTCATATTCTCCTTTCCTTGTTAAATAAGTTATGACGCATTCTTAAATTTGATATTATTTAACTCATTACTGGATATGTAATTTTGGAGATTTTCGTCTGAAAGAAAAATGATCTGCCGTTTAATTGAATGAAGATATGAAACTTTAAAGTGAAATTCACCGCTGTCATCATTTGCTGCATTCCACTCAGCCCAAACAATGCTCGGATTCTGATGTGACCTGATTGCTCAAACTTCATCATTCCTATGCCAATCCATTAAAATATCACATGTATATATCCATTCTGTTACTCGGCTCAGTGAGCTCAGTCTCTTTATTCTTATATGTTTGTAAATTGTGTATTTTTTCTTTAAAAAATGATTGAATTATGTTGTTCCCATCTTCCGGTTAATGTTTTTATGCCCTTGGTTAACCTGCATGTTATAATTGCAGAATTAGCAACAATTTAAAAGTTGTTAAGTGTGGGCAACCTTAATTATTTTGGCCACAGCATCCATATTTGTTTACAATTGAAACTTATCAGAATAGTGGATTTGTCGCCAATCTAGAGAAACTAAGCTTCCCAGCAACAAAGATAACGCCTTCTTTTATTATTGCGAACTAAATCATGCTTAATCAATTCTGGAATTTCTTCATGGAAATAAGTATTTAAGATTTACTTCGTAATTTTTAATATAGGTATTTTGAGATTTTATGCATTTTTGCCTTGTTGCGAAGTGAGATTTGAATTAATTGAATGAGAAACAATGAATCATCTGTGGAAAACTGTTTCTTTTCTTTTATTTCTCCTATACACCATTTTAGATTTATTGTAGTATTTGAGTAAAACATGGCAATGATTAGATAATTCTTCAGATGATGTACATAACTTTTGTGCATCCTGAGTTATAAAATGACTGACATGTAATGCTGTTAAGTGAACCTAGTGCCAGAGTGTCACTATGGTAAACAAATATAGTGAAGCGTGCATTTATTTTATTGTGGCTAATGCGCTATCATCGAAGTAGGTTTAATTCAATCGAAATGAAATTCAAAATGCGTATAATTTAACATTCCATACAAGGAAGTCATGTGGTGTACACATCAGATTTTTTTATTAAGCTTACTTGATTCATTCTTGCAGAATACAAAATTTAGATTCAAATCAATAAATTTGCAGATTATTTATGATTTATTTTTTAAATTTGTAATTTTGAATAATTTTCATATATTTTTTTAAACAAATTTTGAATTATAACCTATATAATTTTTATCACCATATTTAAGGTAGATGCATTTCTAGACACACCTGAAAAAATTAAGTTTCTTATTCAAAATTTCCCAAGATACACATGTGATCTTTCTTAAAGTGACAGTGTTTGGAGCGCCCTGTAGTGCGATCTAATAGCCGAAATGGCACCAAACTTGGTATTTAGACTAATCAAGACATGGGAAAAAGGATTCCGTGGAAAAAAATTTTAGTTCCAAAAATCGCCGTACATTAACTTTCCCAGTGAGGAATTAGACCACATTCAATGTGAGCAAGTGAACTCAGAAATAACACCGTGCATTCTGTGTACAACGTTCTCCACAACCATATCACGAGGAATATTCCGCACTGTCTTTGTTATGTTGTCCTTTAGAATAAACAAATTTGATATTCCATCAACATAAACTTGAGATTTCAAATAACCCCAGAGCCAAAAATCGCATGGCGTGAGGTTAGGGGAACGAGGTGGCCATACATGTCTAGGCATACCTGAAAAAATTAAATTGCGACTTATGACTCTATCATCAGTGAAGTTTTGGTGCAACAGCTGCTTTACCTTATTACTAATGTGTGGAGGAGCACCATCCTGCATAAAGATTGTCAGTTGGAGATGATTTTTTTGCTGAAGTTGTGGAATAACAAACGTTTTCAGCATTTCGTGGTACCTTTCTGCATTTATGTTTTGGGTCCTGTCGGAGTTATGGTCTCAGAAAAGAATGGCAACAGCGACTTTTGGGGAATTTAAAGGGATTTTGTGCACGGTGTGGGGCTGCTCAGAAGCTCAAATTCGGCTATTTTGTGTGTTTACGGACCCATTGAGATAAAAATGGCACTCATCTCCCCACAGAATGTGCCATGGGAAAGCATCATCAATTTCTACCCTGGCAAGAAATGAATACGAATATGAGCGAATGTCACTCGCTTATCATAATCACTTGGTTTCAGTTCGTGCAAGCGGCTGATTTTATAGGGGTAAAATCCAATAACGTGCCACGAAAATCTCCATACCGGGGAATAATTCATGTCAAATTGTCGAGCTACACCCCGGGTGTTGCTAGTACCAGCAATGGTTCCCTGCGATCCTTTGACAATTGCAGTTGCCACATCAGTTATTACATCTTCTGATACTGGTTTACGTCCTCTCCCAGCACGAATGGTCAGTGACCCTGTTTCCTCGAACTTCTTAATCATTTTCTTAAGACCATTCAGTGATAAAGGCCCCTTTCGTAATTTTTTTCTGGTTTGAAATTCCCGAAGAGCTGCGGATGCATTACATTGATTCATGTAATACATCCGCAGCTCTCACATTACTGGTGAAGCTGTATATTCATGTATACAGCTTCACCAGTAACGTGAGAAGCATGTCCACTCGAGCTCGTTTACTTCAGCTGAGATTATTTGTCGGAGCTGTCTACTACTTGCTTTTATAGCCCCTATTACTGGCGCTGTCATTGCACAACATTTGCATTTTTCTTTGATACTGTGTTTTATGCTAATTCTCGTTATTCTAAGCTACAGCAGTGCCACAAAATGCCTTAGCGGCGATTTTTGGAACTAAATTTTTTTTTCACGGAATCCTTTTTTCCATATCTTGATTAGTCTAAATACCAAGTTTGGTGCCATTTCGACTATTAGACCATGCTACAGGACGCTCCAAACACTGTCACTTTAAAAAAGATCACCCTGTATATCGGCAGGATTTGAAATATAGCACATTAAGAAAGAATAATGCCAAACATAATTTACGTACTTTACTACAATCTTTAATGAAGTGCAACGGATATTTTGAATCTTAAATCTCTAAATAAACTTTTACCGAGCAGTATTCAAATGATTTTTTTTTACTGTCATTTTTAGTAATACTGCCAAATAAATATTTATTAATAATATATGAAAACCTATTTTTTAAATTTATAAAGAATATTAACCAAAAGTTTAAAGATTTTTCTTCTTTCATAACAGTAAATTTTTTCCCTTCTCCATTTTATCATCTCCTAGTTTATTTTTCATTTCATATGCAAGAAATTTATTTAGCTGATTTCAAAATTGTGCATCATATACTTTTGAGCACATCAAACAATACGTCAAAACTGCACGTCAAACATGCTGTTTACAGTACAGAAATGCTTTAACAGTGGCAAAATTTACTAGAATATATAATTTTTTATCTTTCTTTCTTTGTGTAGCAAAAGCAACAAATAAAAATGACTTTGAAGATGGGGGTTTTATGTCCAAACATATTTCGTGACCTTCACTGCATAATAAACTATTTGTTGTTTAAATTTGAAAAGGTCCCTAATTATCATCAAAGACCATTTTCTTCAAAGCAAAATATTTTTATGTATTAATTGGATTTAGTATAAAGGCGTTTTTAGAAGTCAAATTATGATTTGTTAAGATATGAATTGTAATCATTAGTTATACAGCGAATGATGATTATTGGTAAATTTATTTTCACATTCTCATTGTTTCTTTTACATTTTCTGTCATATTAAAATTTATTAAAACTCTTGTAAAATAATATTTCAAATTTAAATGTTGTTCTCTACAGACATATTGCTAATTTTATACCAATCAAAATCTTAACACCTGAGCTTCTACTCTTTCTGTCAACTCTGGCAAAATGTACAAATTATGTGAGTGACACTGGTATTTCAACCACTGAAACTGTATCCACCATATTCCTCCAGACTGGATAACTACACTAGGCTTTAGACAGTTTCAAGTTTTCTTAGTTTAGAAATGCCACATATATTTGATTTGCTGGTTATTTAAATATAGGAAAGTATATGGAGGCTGCCTAAGGAGACAAATGGCTTTCATGGAGGACTTTTCTAAGGAAAAATGGTTCATATTTATGGTGTACACTGGGAAAATTGCAAAAACCATGCCACCTTGTCACCTGGGTTGGTTTCCATGGCAAATTAATAGCAGTCTTTAACCATTCAGCTACTGGTGAGACCACTTAAATTGCAAGCTAAGTTATTAGTTCTGTACAGCCTCTTATGCTGATTAACCAGCTACTATGATTTAAGTCTTTACTATAATGTCTCCTTTCCATATTCCTCACTAGAGTGCAAATTAGTTTTTATGTGTATTTAAGAGGAAAGTTTTGAATCTTTAGTTAAAACAGCTTCCAGCAATTATGTTTTGCTTTTAGTATTTTTAGCCAGCTGCATTTAAAAATGATATTCTGGCTTTAACATTCTCACTTGCTAATGCGAATACACGCCAGTGAAATATACTAGACAGCATACTCTTCAATGTGTACTCCTAAGACTATCTTATTGACATTCAAATTTAATTGTTTGCTCTGTTAATTTAAAATATCTACAAGTTGTAGAAATTTCATCTGTATCACACGTTTACCTTTACTTTCAAATCGAGGGTAAAATAAAAAGGTTATTTAAGCCTTATTCTGTATTTTTGAATTATTCAAGATGCAGAGATTACTCCTGTCTGTCCAGTAGGGTCTGTACGATTTCATTTGTAATTTCCAGTTCTAATAGCAACCCTACATATTCTAATTTAGTGTTTTATTTGGGTACAGTTAAAGTATTTTTATATTCTCAGGCACGAACAGCAGAGTTTTGTTAACACATTGGTTTTTAAACTACTAAGCCATAGTGCAAATGAAGAATCAGCTACATTTGCTATTATTGTATTTACTTGGTGCTTTTGGAATCTAAGCTAAAGACAGGATGGATATTTCCCTGCATTACTTACCTTGGGGGTCATAGGCATTTACTTTAGGTTTATCTTACAAAGTGAAGTGCCAAACAATGCTGCAATTTTAAATGTTTTGCTGAGTAGCTGGTTTAAATAGCTGAGAATTAAGCAAGAGACTTTTAATCTTGTTATTCATTCAGAAACTGTTATATTGCATGATGATCCATCTTCCCTCGATTACAAAACATACTAACAATTCAAAGGAAAGTTTCTCCTGCTATGGAACAGTTAAAAGGAATGCAACATTTCACACTCAGAGTGGTGCCAAAAGCAGACCTCTACAAGCTTTCTCTTTATGTGTCAATGTAATCTCTTCAATGTTTTCATTTTTTTAATACACTCTGATTACTTTAACGCCATACTATGAACACACAACACAAACTTCAATTACTTGAATGTCACTTGAAATTCAGAATGACTGCTACAAGTTGAAATTCAAATTTTTAATATTTGTTTTTTGAAAGTTTTTTTTTTTTAATTTTGCCTTATTGAAATTTGACTATATCTTGATTAATCATAAACTTCTTCATAAAAGTGAAAATCATATGCACAATATACCTATATGTAGGGTATAGTTTAAAGCTAAGTATTTAACAATATGAACTAAGTTTAAAAATTTAACAATTTTGATCATATCTCGCCTTTTAGTAAAAATGCATAAAATTTAAATTTTATATTAACTCGCTCACAATAATTGTATCAAATAGCTAGTCTTTCCTCATATTATTACAGACAATTTTTTTTTAATATGCTCTTTAATATGGTATTTATGGATCTTCAAAATATGATTTGGAATATTTGCACCTGATATTAATATCAGATCACATGTTGGGACAGGTGGTGGGAATGCTAGATCCATTGACTAAAAAGGTTTGGAGATACATCACTCCTTTACATTTGGTATGTTTTAACTAACATCCTCTGGGTTTTATTTCAAACTTAATTTCCAGTTAAAATGTCTAGAAAATGAAAAGCAGCTTCCCTGAGAGATACAACTAAATGACCTTTAAATTAAAATTTTAAAAGAATTTGATAAGAACACACAATTTATGAGGGGGGGAACATTCTTGTGTCAACATTGAAAACAAATATTTCTAAAAGCAGGAAATTACAAGAAAGAACATCTGTTTGCAGAATACTGCTTCTAAGCAATGGCATGTTCTAAAAGAAATAGCTGGAGGTTCAAATCATAGTTTGCTGATATTTTCACTCAGTGCTGTGTATTAAATATTCCAGCAATAAAGAAAAAGAAAATATACCACAAAGGGGTCTTTTTTCACTGAAGGGCTGTATAAATATAAATTGCTCATTGAACATCTTATTGTATATAAAAGGAGAATTCAGAAATGTCTCAGCTGAATTTATTGAAGATTCATGAATTTCTTCAAAAACGTGAATATAAGTTAAGGATGTTTTAATTTTGATGAAACTAGTCCTTTCTTTTGCTCACGCCTTCCACCTTTACGCATAACAATGTTGCAGAAGACAAGCCGCTTTAAAAGTGAGTATGGTATACAGAGAATAAAAGAGGGAGGATGATTGTGAATATTTCTGCAGGATGCCTCAAAAATTACTGTTGATGCTTTTTTTATGACTAACAGCATCCCTAAACAGTCTAACTTTGGCTTCCAATACCCCATTCCCATATCTCCAAGCGGTTACGGAACCTTCTTCAAAGATAAAACAATTCAGTGCAGCCATTTGTCATTATTCCTTGCCAAACCATTAACCATGGTTGCGGAAATAGAGTATTTCTCAGACAAGGGAAAGCAAGTTGCATGTTCTATTTACTCTTCAGACCAAAAGAGCTTTAAAATCATTGTTCAGACTATATCTGGACTCATCAGTAAACAATACTCAGGCCCATTCATCTTGGCTCCACTGAACATGATGATGGCAGCAGTTTAAAAGAATCCCTCTGGAACCTGAAGTGAGTGGGACACAAACTGTTTTTTTTTTCCCAGATACACTCCAACCTTGTTATGTCTTCGTGAAGCAGTAAAATGGCTAATTCATGTTCCTGTGGCAGCTTGAAGGTCTAAAACCAAATCTCTTGTAGTCGCTTTCCAGTTTCTTCAAGCCAATAATAAAAGAAAATGGTCCTCTGATGCAGTTGTTGCTCTTGATCATCTTTGACCAGGCTGTCTATCAACTGTTCTAGTGCTTAAAAAATGTCTCAAAACTCTTGATATGATACTTTGAAGGATATTCAAACCTTGGGCGACGTACATTTGTGTTTGACCTCCCTGGGTTCTACCAATTATTCGCCATTGCTGTTCTTCGCTTAAATGATGCCTTTGAGCCATAACTATCGAACAGTGGGTCACTCTCTGAAATCACATTCACTTTAAGCAACACTATAGACTATAATTCTAACATGCATCTACTCCAAACCACATTGTCAGTCATCAAATTTGCACATTTCTGGCACTAACATATGCACAGAAGTTCAATTGTATTTAATTAACATACATATATACAGCTCTAAGCACTGTTTGCAACATTAACTTCAGCATATTCTTTCTCATTACCATACACTGGTGATTAACATATTTAAACTTGAACAGCTGACTACTTACGAATGTTAGCATGTCTTCTGTGCAATCTTCTCTCACTCTACTGCATTATGCCCGCAACAGGATATGCATCACATATACAAAAACTGTTTGAATAACACATTGTTATAACAAACTGTTTGAGACAGTATTTAATTACATCTCATGTCTTATGCAATATTTTTACTAAACCCAAGATTCCTTTTCAGAGAACTTATAAAATATACTTGCACAAGCAGGATAGTGAAAAGTTACTGACCTCTTTTGCAATTTCTTCCAGATTAGCACCTCCTTGAACTCTTATGTAAATGTAATCAACTACTTCTTGGCTGGATAAAGCTTCCCTACAAAGATAAAAAAGTGACATAAAATAAAATACTGACCCCAAAACTGAACTAAAAGCATAACAAGCAAATGTTTTGAAACTTTTATGCTTAAATATTTAGAAGCACAAACATGATAGAAGTTTTCTGATAATGTTTATCAGTAATTTTTTTTTCTTTTTGCACAAAATACAACACATAACCATATAATTAGCCTGGAAATGAGCACAACATATACTATAATTAAGTTTCCGCAAAAAAGCTGAATAAGTTCTATATGTATGTATTGTGAAAATTTCTACTGAATTTCTACTGGTTTTGGCTGTTTCTGAACATACTTTCTGCTCTAACCTAATATTTTGGTGGTGTGTTTAGGTGAAAGACACATTTAACCAAACACCAGTGATCTTGAACTACAATATTATTACAAATTTTGTACACAGATTGATGATTTTAGAGCAATTATATGTGAAACTGTTGTATTTTACTGCACAATGCAACATGAAAAATCTACTGAGACAAGCTTTGCCGGAAAAGTAGAAATACAGGGGCAAGTCCATTGAACATTGAGTTAATTGGTATCTTGTTAATTTGGCGATATCTCGTCAAGCTGGCAACAGTTTTGTCGACTAATTTCCGTCGTCAAATTTGACGATAAATCGCTAAAAGTCACCAAACTTGGTGACCATCCAGTCCTTGTATCACTGTAATAGGTACTGCAATTCAACACTGTATTAGTTGTAACTGTAATTAAGACCCTCATATGCTTTCCAGCAACATCGAGAAGCAGAAAGTTCTAGAAATATCTCGGTGGCCAGGTGAAAATTGAGAGAGGCCAGGTGGAAACAGCATCTGCTCTCAGCTGTTGTTGCAAGTTGTTAGTTCAGCATGAGTTCAGAGTATTGACATATCTATGAGTACTGACATATCTCCAGGTCAGCTTTCTCTTTAGATGAGCTTTGCATTACACTACGTTTAATGTTCTTGGTAGTTTGAAGTATAACTACTGATTATTTTCTGTAATAGTGTGAACACCTGTACGAGCATGTCTCTGGAAAATTCCAGAAATCTGAAAAGTTTCTTTTGATAAAATAAATCTTATCAACCTATCAACTGACCTGTGTGCAGTCAATCTACTGCAAACCCATATGCACAAAACAATATTGAGTTTGACATGAAAACTGATTCGTTAATCTGAAGCCTGATCTGGACAAGTTTTATAGAGCTTATCAAGACATTTCATATGCTAGAGACCAGTATGGAAATAACATTCCTCTTCTACATTCTATTTCCCCATTCAGGTTTTGGTATCAAGTTGATTGGAAGTAATGAGCATTCTTGCTTATCAAACTTTAAATGTGAAAACAAATATTAAAATGATTCTCCAACTAAACTTCTTTCCTATCTTCAATACACTGATGTTCCTGTAGCTTTATTAACAGGTAAATGCTGACATACAATAAGCTGCATATTCAAAGTATTATGTTTAATGAGTTTTGCATGCATGGAAATGCTGAAGATGCCACTCAAACAAGTAAGTATCACCAAATGCCATAAGTGAATGTCAATATCAGGAGTAGCTTGAGTCAATAATCTCAAACTGGCAGCCTGCATTTCATGTGGCCCATGGGCACACTTCAGTTATGTACCTGTTATTAATACGGTGTTTATGGTTCTAAAGTAAGATGTAACTCAGCTCATATATACAACTGCTACTGAAGGAAAAATGTATAGAATGAATAGGTTGGGCTTTTGTGTCACTTTATGCTTGTATGCCAAGCCATGTGACAGGATTAAGGTTGAAGAAATTCACATGCTGGCATAATCAGTAAATTCAAATCACAAGCCAACAGTTAATAGTGCTTTAGTACTCTGGCGTTCTCCATTTTTCTCTATTGAGATGTTACTTCTGATATAAACATTCCTTGAGTCAGTAACTAAATGGTTAGCTGGATGCACAGTTATATATATATGGAGACTAAAATACAGTTAATAAAATCTATTTACTTGTGCTCATTGCTAGATCTACATTATGTCAATGTCTATCACTTAGAATTGTGCACATCTTTTAAGTGTTATTTTTACGTCAAAATTCGTTTTGTTGACTTAAAGTTTTATACAGTGATTTTTCATTAGGAGATTATGCCATATGCCATGTCTTAAACAAGCATAAAAGAAAAGTGGATGAAGGAGAATATGTTTTTCAAGATAAATGGGAAATTACATATTTTGAGGGGTTATGCATAATATATTGCATTTTTTATTTCTATTACGGGAATATCGGTTCAAAGAGAACGCAATTTACATATCCATTACAAAATGAACTAAAAAATACAATTAGAAAGCAAAATGAGGAAGAAACAATACAATTTCTTTTTTAACTGAAGGAAATAAATTCATACAAGTTCAGCTTTTGTTGTGACTGTTGATTTGGCCGTTAGGCAGCGCTGAAGTAAATATCTGATTTTGCATATTTTTGTGGCAACCCTGTTGCACTCTGATCTGTAGAACTATTACAAGAACTGACTGAGTGGGTAATAATGATTTTGAACTTTCCTTTTGAGAGTAATTCTAAAATAGCTAATGTTGCAAATAAGCTTGTAAATAGTTTTAGTTCATGTGCTGATTTATTCACGTACTGAAGTGTTTTGGATCTGTTAAGAATTGTGACTAACCTGCTTGAAAGTGCAAATGGTGCTTCATTTTCTTGGCTAGACCGCAACAGGATGTCTGAACTGAAATTTCAGAATATAAAATTTATCAGGTAAGCGCATCCTTATTTATACCTTGATATATTTCGATATATAGCATAAACGTAATGGATAGTCTTGATAAATTGAAGCAGAAACGCAGTTTTGCGTACTGCTACTACAAAAATGTTAACCAAAATTGAAGCTATTTTAACTGAAACGTTGGAAATGACTCATGAACAAAAAATTTATCAGTTAAGTGTTCTCAAAGAGCAATTAATTGAAAAGTATGATGGTCTTTAAACAACTGAATTGTGAAATTGAAAGTGGTTTAACCCTTCAAGATATTGAATCCGAAATTGAAGTTGTTGAAGATTATAATGAAAAAATTATTTAATGGAAAAACAGAATTACGTGGTATTTCGATAAAAATTTGAACTCTAACCCTCAAAATAATCCTCATGATTCTAGTGTTTTAAGTAGCGAAATAGTGCTCCTAATAACAATACCGGACGAAAATTTATGAAGCTTCCAAAGTTTACAATCGAAAAATATTACGGTAATTCTTGCTTATGGCTTGAGTTCTGGAGCCAATTTTCAAATGCTATAGATAGTAATGAGCATTTGACACGAGTTGATAAATTTTGTTATTTGAAATCACTGCTTGGTGGAAGTGCAGCTAATGCTGTACCTGGGTTTTCGTTAACTAACAAAAATTATAGTTCTGCTATCGCTCTTTTGAAAGAACGGTTTGGTAGAACTGATGTCGTTATTAACGCCCATATGAATAAGCTTTTCAATCTCAATCCAGTAAAAAATTCTTCTTAGGAGCTTTGAGGGAACTATGACAATTGTGATATTCAGATTTGTTATTTAAACTCTATAGGGGTTGCATCTGGAAGTTATGGTCATTTATTATGCCCAATTTTACTTAAGTTGATTCCACCAGATATTGCTTTAGAATTTAATAGATGGCGTGCAAAAAGTTCGGACGGGAATATCAATGAATTAATCTCCTTTATTAAAGAAGAAATCGAATCGCATGAAGTTACGATGCATTTGAATAGTTCTGTAAGGATATCTCATGATAAACCAGAAAATATATAAAGTAATATTCCTACGGCATCTGCTTTCTCAACTATTGTTAAGAATAACTGTTTCTTTTGCAGCAGTTCAGAACATAATACTAATTTCTGTGAATCACTTTAGATTCCCGAGAAGTGTAAAAAACTAAAGAATGACGGTGTAAAGAACTAAAGAATGGTAGGTGATTTGAGTGCTTTAGGAAATTCCATATTGCTGCGAAGTGTAAATTTTTAAATGAACATTGCAAAATATGTGGTAGTAAGTTTCATAATGTTTCGATACGCATGAAATCAAATGTAAAGCCCCCTGAAGTTTCTAAAAATGAAAGTGATAACATAGTAACTTCCATTTCTCAATGTGAAATTAAAACCTCAGATTTATTTAATGAAGTTGTATTGCAAACATGTTGCTTAAAAATATGATCCGATTTAAAGTCAAAATTTGCTTTGTGTCCTTTTGACAGTGGCAGTCAATGGACATTTATTACGAAAGAGTTGACATCATACTTAAAATCCCTAGATGTAAGAAAGGAAAAATTACTAGTATACTCTTTCGGTGCACTTAAAGTAAAACAAAAAATTTATGACCGAATGTGAAGTTCCTTATCGAAGTTACCTTACAGAATGTGAAAATTCCCAAGTGAAATCTATGCATTGAGGCATTGGTGACAGACATGATTTCTACCACGATGATTTATCCGCCTAGACTAAACACAGATGTCAAAAGCAAATTAAAGAAATACGAGTTGTCTAACTGGAATGTTATACGGCTTTTGAGTGCAGTTATTGATAGGCACCGATTATCTGACAAATAAACATTCCTGGGACAGCAGAAAAACTAACAAAATCGCTATTTCTCTGTGAAAGTTTATTCGGATGGTTGATTTGTGGTTCCATACATAATGATGAAAAGGGAAAAAATAAATATGCATCCGTTTTAAAGTTATCTGTTGAAAATGCCGAACAGGAAGATTTAAAGAAATTATGGGACCTTGAAGCAACTGGTATTAGTGATGAAGAATTTTCAAAAATAGATAAAGAAATCATTAATAAATTTGAAAACGATTTAAAATTCGTTAATAACAGATATGAAGTGAAATTATTATGGAAGGAGAGTAAAGAAGGGTTAGGGGCTAATTTCAAAATAGCGAAGAATCGTCTTTTCGAATTAAATCGTAAGCTCGCGAAAAATGACGATCTTCTCCAACAATATAAAGACATTGTTACTGAACAAAAGGGAAATAAAGTAGTTGAAGAACGTTCAGATAATGACGTTGAGAACGGTTATTTCATGCCGCACACTGACCCACTACGACAGATGACAAATCCACCACTAAAGTGAGGATGGTCTTTGATGCTTCTTCAAAACAAAACCTGTTTAAATCTTTAAATGATTGTTTATGGCCGGGGCCCAATTTAAACCCAAACATTTTAGATATTATCATCAATTTCCAAAAACATGAAGTAACATTCTGTGCAGATCTAGAGAAGGCTTTTCTCCAAATTGGCTTAACGCCAGAAGACCAAAATTGTTTAAAATTTTTGTGGTTTGATGATAAGGCAATTGACTTATTCAAAATTCTAAGATTTACGCGAGTACCATTCAGTGTTACCTGTAGCCACTTGATTTTAGCTGCTGCTATCAAATGTCATATTCAGAAGTATACGAAAGAACATTATAAAGTTTATGAAATGTTAGATACATCCCTGTATGTTGATGATTTAATTTCCCGTTCAAATTCTGATGAAGAGGCATACTATTTATCTTCTACTGCCACTAAAACTCTTAAAGATGCTGGGATGCATTTATGAAAATTTAATTCTATGAAACTAAGGGAAAAGCGGAAAGAAAATATGTTATGCAGTGAACAAGAAAATTCTGACGTCCATTTAAAAGTTTTAGGAATATTATGGAATACAGATTCTGATACCTGTCAACTGGATGATCAGCCTCTTATAGATAACCTAGAGAGTATCAAATCTATAAAGCATTGCGTTTTAAAGACTATGTTAAAGGTATATGATCCCATAGGGTTTATATCTCTATTCACCATATGAATTAAAAGCTTACTGCAAGAAATTTGGAAAAGAGGTTTGGCCTGGGATGATGAGTTATCCCTAGATTTGGAAAATGAATGGAAAGGTTGGTGCTCTGAAACGGAACATCTTAAGAGCTTAGAGATACCTAGAAAGTATTGGGTTGGATGGAAAGTTCTGTCGTATTTTAAAGAAAACATTTGAATTCATTTATAAAAATATGTGTTTAATATTAATCAATTATATATGCTCCGTTATTTGTTACAACCTGTTGCCATCTTTCAGGTAACCTGTGAAATCCTGTTTTGTAGAAGTTCTCATCCTTGGAATGAAAATAGTCAGCAACTGCCTTAGAAACACTTTCAAGACTTGAATTTTTTTCCTGTTAGATAATTTTGCAGAGACTTGAACAGGTAATAATCAGATGGTGCAATGTCAGGTGAATACTGTGGGTGACTAAGGACTTCCCATCCTAACGCATTCAGTTTTTGTTGTGTCACCACTGCAGTATGCGGGCGAGCGTTATTGTGGTGGAACACTATTCCTTTTCTCCGGTACTGGCCTTTTTTCTTTGATAGCTGCATTCAAATGATCCAGCTGATTGCAGTACAGATCCGCGTTGATGGTTTTTCCGTTTCAGCAAGTCGTAGTACACTGGACCTTTGTTGTCCCACCACAAACAAAGCAGTACTTTTTGTTGATGGACACTTGGTTTTGGAACTGTTGCTGATGATGTTCCTGGTTTGCAGTAAGATTTTTTTCTCTTAATATTCTCGTAAAGAATCCACTTTTCATCTCCAGTAACCAGCTTGTCCAAAAAAGGCTCCACATTGTGTCTAATCAGATGTGATGAACACATTCTTACACCATCAGACAAATTCTTTTCCGTGAATTCATGTGGAACCCAAATACTTTGCTTTAACACAAACCCAAGAGATTTAATATGATCTCGAACAGTTGTATGATGAATGCCAAACTCTTCTGCAATTTCTCGACTTGTTAAATGTGGATTATTTTCAAACATGGATCGCAAAACATAATTATTGATCTTGGATGGTCATCCATATCGATCACTTTCTTTGGGGCTCAGATTCCCGGAACGAAATTTACTAAACTATGTTTGACAAGTACGAACATTTACAATATCTTTTCCAAATTCCGCACACAAATTTTCACATGTAACCGATGCGTTGCTTCCTTTTTGGAACTCATATAAAATGCAGTGTCATAAATGCACTTTATCTACTGACATGTTTTTCACTTTAAATATCACAAGTAAATGATGAACGGTAAAAAAGAGCACCTTTTATATTATACAGCAGCTAAAAAAACAAAAAAAAATCCGATTGACTCACTAGACAGATTTTTTTTTAATTTACAAGAAAAATCACCTGCCCATTTAAAATATGACAGAACTTTCCCTCCAACCCAATATTTCCAACAGGAAATGAATTTGATAGAAGATCAGGTACAAATCCACATTTTCTGTGATGCTAGTCCTACGGCATTTGGTGCAGTAGCCTATTTTAGGTACTTCACTAAAGATAATGAAATTAAAACAAGTTTCATCTGGGCAAAAAGTAGAGTCTCTTTTGTGAAACGAATAACGCTTCCCCAATTAGAATTAAATGGGAGTCGTAATTGCCGCAAAGATGTCTAAAACTTTAAAGATGGCACTAGACTTTAAAAATGTGAAGATAAAGTTTTGGACAGACTCAACAATAACGCTTCATTGGATAAAAGGATCTGCTATGAATTGGAAGCCCTTTGTTTCCAACAAAGTCAGAGAAATTCAATCCCTTAAGGATCCTGAAAATTGGAACTATTGTAGCAGAAGAGAAAATCCAGCTGATTTAGTGATGCCAGGTGAAAAGCTGATAACACTTATAGGAAATAACGTCTGGTGGCAAGGTCCAGTTTAGTAATCACTTCATGAACATTCATGGCCGTCAGAATTAGTGACTGAATTAAGAGAAGATGCGCTAATTGAAAGAAAGTTGAAACCTCAAATTACTCAATCAAACTCAAATTACACCGGAAACAATTTTAGATGTTGAGAAGTTTAGCAGTTTCAAAAGACTAGCTTCAGAACTGGATAAGGCAGAAATGTTTTGGATTAAATGTACTCAAGAATCGGCATTTAACGTTGAAATAAACCAACTAAAATCTGGAAAATCTATCAGTAAGGAATCAAATTTATATAACCTTAATCCCGAATTAGATGAAAATGGATTGCTTGTGCTGAAAGGTAGACTACAATTCTCTGAATTCCAAGAACGAGAAAAAAAAACATGGATCTGTTGATTATGGATACCCATGAGAGGTTATATCATTTTGGAGTAGCTACGACGTTATCACACCTTCAAGAGAAATATTTTTTCATCAAAGGAAGGAGATGCGTGAAATCAGTTCTGAAAACTTGCTTAATTTATAAAAGATTTAATGCTACTCCAGGTAAGGAAGTAGTAGCACCACTAACTAGAGACAGGATTATAGAAACTCCACCATTTGAAACAACTGGCTCAGATTTTGCTGGACTGAGAAATATAAAAACTTCATCTGGCCCAGAAAAGGCTTCTATTTCAGTATATACTTGCACGGTAATTAGGGCAGTACATCTAGAATTGGTAACAAATTTGAAAACTGACACCTTTGTTCTAGCTCTTCAAAGGTTCGTTGCACGAAGAGGACTTTGTAAAATAATTTACAGTGATAACACAAAAACATTTATCAAAGCTGATTCAGTACTGAAAGAAATTTGGAAGAACATTTCAAAGGAAGAAGTTCTAGATTATTTCTCAAAAAAAAAAAAAAAAAGCATGGACATTTATTGTGCCTACAGTCTCTTGGTGGGGCGGGTTTGGGGGGAAAGGCTGGTTCGCACCATGAAAACACCACTGAAAAAGACCCTTGGTACGACTTGTCTTACATCTGAAGAAATGGAAATGGCACTGACTGAAATTGAGGCAGTTATCGACTCTCGGTGTTCAAGCATCATTGCCTCATGGATTGCCTGTAATCACTGGATCTGAATCCAACAGAA
This sequence comes from Stegodyphus mimosarum, assembly GCA_000611955.2. Taxonomy (NCBI): domain Eukaryota; kingdom Metazoa; phylum Arthropoda; class Arachnida; order Araneae; family Eresidae; genus Stegodyphus; species Stegodyphus mimosarum. The sequence continues at coordinate 1,456,079 of KK119563.1, forward strand.
GGATGCTTATAAAAAAATTAAAATACCGACAGCAAGCCATTAACCACTTTTGGAAACGCTGGAGAAAAGAACATCTGTTAGAACTCCGCTCTGCGTATCGAGTCACTCCAACAGAGTCCTCATCATTTAAAGTTGGTGACGTAGTGCTGATCCATGACAAAAGGTTACCAAAGCATCTTTGGAAGTACGGATGTAATAAAGAGCTGTGTTTAGAACGTGATTCAAAAGTTAGATCCTGTGTGCTTCAAACACCAACGGGAATTATAAAGAGACCCATTCAATTACTATATAAATTTGAACTGGACTTAATAAGCTAATATTTGAATGGACAGTCATAAAATTATTTGCAATTTTTTCCATTTATTCATATAATTCATTTATTATTTTTATTATTATAGATTCTAGCCTTAGATTGTATTTAGAATTTGAATATTGTTTGCCTACTGTATGTAACTATAATTTCGTATTTTATTTCTATCCAAGAATTTGAAATGCCTGCCTGCTTTGAAAATGTTGAATACCTACGTATTAACTTAATTTATTATATTTTGAATTAATTAATATCTTTTAATGATGATGAACAATAGTGATTGTTCATCCGGAGGAGTGTGTTCTGACTGCCGATTCGGTCATTAGGCAGCGAAGTAAATATTTGATTTTGCATATTTTTGTGGCAACCCTGTTGCACTCTGATCTGTAGAACTGTTACAAGAACCGACTGAGTTGGTAATAATGATTTTGAACTCTCGTTTTGAGAGTAATTCTAAAATAGCTAATGTTGTAAATAGTTTTAGTTCATGTGCTGATTTATTCACATATTGAAGTGCTTTTATTGAACCGTGTTTTGAATCCGGTAAGAATTGTGACTAAACTGCTTGGAAGTGCAAATGGTGCTTCAGCTCTAAAGTACATTCTTGCTTTAATATATATACATGTAAAATATAAAAAATTACGATGGCTTTGCCCTACGCGAACAGGAACCTCTAATTAACTTTCCGCAATTTCAGGATCTTTGCCCTAGACCAGTACTTTTGAGAACTCTCTGGCCTGTTATGTAACCGCTACTATAAATAGCTCTATACACCATTTTTTGTCAGATTGCTTTCTGCCATTGTCCTGCTATACAAATACTTTGCTCTCTCTCTTCATCTTCCCTTTGTTAAAAATATTTATGATGTCGAGGTTCTAAATTTAATAGTATAACTATTTAAATCTTTATTGAATATGTGATCTTTGTCTAAAGAAAAATGAGCTTTCATTTTAATTGAATAAAGATGTGCAGTCCTTAAAGTGAAATTCTGTGCCTTCCACTTCGCCAACGACAACATCTGGACTTGGACTGCTAAGCTTCATCATTTCCAATACCCATCGACTGCAAATATCACATACATATATATAACATTGCTTTAATACACAGACATATATATATACTGATGCCAACCTCCTTATTCATGACAAATGATAAATTTTTAAAGATATTAGTTTGTCAGGCTTTGTTGTCCAGATGGCAAAGAGCTTAGTAATTCTGACTGCTGTACCGAAGGGTGCAAGTTCGAATCCTGGAGAAGGTATGGATGTAAATAGTCTGTCGCTTCATAGGAGGCAACAACAGCCATTTATTAGGTGCCTCCATAATAAAGTGACCATGACTTGAAGCCTTAGCAGCGGCTAATGCCTATAATGGCTAGTGCCCACCACTGGGGGTGCAAAACAGTTGTGCAAAAAGATGGCATTTATCACTTTGAAACAGTATGAATCGCTTCCTACATATTTTTCACAACTAAATGTCGCAAGTATGAAACACAATGAACAGTGCAAATGTTGCAGATATTGTCCTAGAGAAACACTGAAAAGCCTCGATATTTTCCAACCACTGCTTGTGCACCACCACAAGAAACTGCAATAAAACTGGACAGAAGAATGCCATACTAGTATTAAATGCCTTTAATACATTGAAATATATCTTCTACTCTTGTGCATGTTTCAAGATGTTTTGCACAGAAAAATACTCTTTCTTCTTTAGCATCACTATAAATAAAGCACACAGATCATCATAATGCTATTCCTTAAGCTGATTCATCCAACTGCATGGTTAAATTATTATTATTTAATTCAGATATCTGTTGTTTAATAGTATCATCATTTCATTTATTTGATGCCAAACTGTATTGTTATAGAGCATCTAGATTAGTTTTCAAAACCATAGCTATTATTTCTTGAACAACTCATAATTATAAATTTCACCAAACACTACCAATAAAATTCCACAAATTATTACAGACTGTACGTGAGTATCTTCCTTTTGCAAAAGGGAATGTTGTATGAAGCTTTGAGTCTTTCTTCATAATTCCTAGACATCAATGATGTCAAAAATGATATAATTCCTCTCTTGGAGCATATTAAAAATTGATATTTTTAAATTACTCCAAATTTTCTTTTTTTCTTATTAAATGGCCTTATATTTTTGAGTTTCGTTGCATTGTTCTGAAACAGAGCTTTTCAGAAAGAGACCTAAAGAGTGAATGATGCATTCCCCAGGGTCGAAATAATGAAAAAGATTAAACATTCTTCACAAAATTTTTGGCATTTTCTTTTTTATTGCGACATCATTAATTTTTGAGAATTCATAAATTTATGTGTCACAATTTTAAAATGGAAGCATTAAAATTGACTTGCCATTCAATAGCAGCATGAACATTTGTACAGCAAACCTAAGAACTCCAAATAGACCCTGAATATGACCTCATCATTTAAACATTTTTGGCTGTTCTGTGATTGCTGGCTACTTGCTACTGTATACTTTGGTCTTCTTCAGCAGTTTCCACAGCAGATGTGTTAACACGGCACAAAAGATTTCTTTTTCTAAAGCAACCGGAGGTGGGGTGGTAACAGCTTGTAGTGTTCTTTGTTCTTCACACTTGTAAATGGTACACTTACATACTGCTGACATTTGAGTAAAACTTCTGCCATCTAGTTTTAACAGACAGAATGGGTAAAAAAAAAAAGGCACACAGTTTGTTGTTCATTAGTTTTGCTATGTTTGAATTTTTTTATTGTTTTCCTGCAGTCTTGTGTTCTAATTTCTTATATTACACTTAGTGCATAAAAGGTTAACATATTTAAAAAATATTGATTTAAAAAAAATTAAATCATTTTTATGCATTTTACTCCTTGTATTTATTTTCTGGTATCTTCCATACTACACGACATAGCTTAATATCATTTAAACAATAAATTACCAATTCTGCAGATGCATTTTTTGTAATCAGTAAGATTATGCTTATTAGCTACAGATACACAGTCCAGTCACATTAATGTGACCATCTGTCAAAAGCCAGAATAACCACCTTT
>KL820011.1:0-47790 GCA_000611955.2 Stegodyphus mimosarum
GCTCACAATGGGTTCTAGGACTTCATCTTGATACCGGACAGCCGTCAAAGAACCCCGTTTAAAAATGTACAGGTCGGTGCAGTATCCTAATGAAATCCCTGCGCGCACCATAATGCTTCCGCCTCGGAATGCGTGACATTCGGTGATGTTTTAGGAGTGATTGCATGTTCGTTGTTTACGCCATATCCTTATACGCTTGTCATCTGGCTCCAGAGCAAATATTGACTCATCAGTACACATGACATTGCCCCAGTCAGACACATTCCAATTGGCATGTTCCCGAGACCCCTGTAATCGTGCCCCTCTTCATTGGACGGATAGAGGAACACAAACTTGAGGTACCCGGGCGTATACTCCACACATATGTAATCTTTAACGTACAGTAGCTGCAGATATCGCCTTACCAATGGACGCTGTAACAATAGATGTCACAGTTGGGGAGGTCGCTCAGCGATTCCGCTTGGCTGCAGTAGAAATATATCGATCTTCCGAGGGGATTTAACTCTTAGGCCACCGGCTACGGGCCTTCGGACAACTGTCTGTGTGGTTTGGAATTGTTTTCGTAAACGCGAAATTACAGAATGATGTACGCCGAAGAAAAGAGCAACATCGGTGATCGACTCTCCTGCTTCAATGCGCCCCACAGCTCGCCAGCGCTCAGAATCTTCCATTCGTCTTCTGGAAGTCATAGAAACGCGTATGTCTTGAAAACAAATTGTACGAAAGTTTCAAACACCTTCTATCAGCACTTACTATAACCCTTCATTACTTACTGTAACCCTTCAGCACTTACTGTAACTTCTGTAACCCTTCATAAAGCTGGCTTCTATCAAGACTGCCTTTTTTGCATATTTCTTGACATGAAAGCGCGATTGACTTTTACCTAACATATTAGCTTACTTCCATCTACCTCTGCAGCGAATTACATCCTCTTCAATTCTGATTGGCTTCCATAAATTAGCATTTTCCTCTCCGTGCTTAACTTTTGGAAATGAATCAAAATATTGGAATCATCTGAAATGAATGTTAATCCAAAATTTAATATTTAACTCTCAATACGTTTGAATTACAAAGTTATAATCAACAGAAACTTCTTGCAGCCAATACCTTTAAACTTCAGAGAGAAAATAAATAGAAATTTGAATTTTTTCCTCTGCTCTCTTACCATTATTTTATAGAGGCACCCAATAGGTGGGTCACCTTTACCTCCTGTGAATGGACGGGCAGTTATAACCATGATTTCTCCGGGATTCGAACCGGGGCCCTTTGGTTTCGCATTCGTCTCCCCTAACCACTACACCGTGTGGGTGGCTGTAAGCAAAATTTAAAATGCAACAAATTATTTTTATTAGATCAGTTTGAAATTTCAATAAAGATGTTCCGCCCTGTCATCTGCTTTCAGATCATGCATCCCGCATGCAATTTGAATTTGAGACCACTATTTTAGCTCATCTAGTTGGCAGCTAGAAAATCTATGGTTTGAGCTGCAAAAACAGAACAGATGAATTTTGAAAGTTTTCTGGTTCTCCGAATGTGCTCTTCTGATGTTAGTGTTTACCTCAGGCGATTAGCATCTAGAAAAATCCATGGTTCGAATTCGAACGACAGAACGGTAGAATTTTCAACCATTTCCTGGTTCCGAAAGTTTAACAGATTCTGTAGCCGGTCCGAACTAAAATGAAGACGATAACGCGTCACAATCTACTTTGAGACGGCTGGGTCTCGTGCCTCATATTAATCGAACGATACAGTGATGTTTTAAAAAGAATGATGTTTGGATGTTTGAATGATGTTTTGGATGATAAGTGGCCATCACTTAAATTTGTTCGATTGGCTTTTCTGTCTCTTCGCAATTATTATTTATGCAAAAGAAAAATTATCGCATTTTCACCGTGCGTGCCCTCTTTGTGCAAATGGTTATCACTTAAGCTAGAAATCGGAAGATTGACGGTACAGTTCATTTCTGCCGCTTTCTGGCTTCCTAAATCTAAAACGACTTTTCATTTGCTTATCGGGGAAGGGAACTGAAATCCTTTTTGCAAAGCTATTCTCCGGCATAAAGACACCAGCAACATTATCATTTTTCCCCAAGTTAAAAACTGATCTTCATACGGACGTATATGGAGTAGCTTTATAAACTTCCCGTGTTTTCGGAGACTTACCACTTTTAAGACACCAACCTTCCGGCATCTTCACGTAATGGCTCCTCTGGGAAATCGGAAGTTTAATACCTAATGATTTGCAGTTTGTTCAAAGAAGTGTGTGACTCGTCTGAATGTAACATTAATAAAAATGAAACTCGTCTGAATGCAAAATTTCTAACACATGCATTGCATGTGTTCTGTATGTAGATATGTAGTACATGAGTTAAAAACATATTTGATCTGTGAAAATAATGTTGCACACAAATACCAGCCTTCCGTTTTGTAAAGACCATTACGACACCGATTTCAATCAGCACAACGATTAGCCTATCGTCTCGTTAATCCCAATGCGACACCAGTTCCCGTCATTACAAATGTTCCGGTTTGAAGAGACACTTTTCTCTACCTCTGAATGGAAATGTAAAATCAGAGGTGTTCTGATTTAGAGAAAGTTAAGGGGCAACAGTGTGAAACAGATTTTATTTTTCGATTTGTTTGAGCTGCTTCGATGCTACTGGTGAGATCTTAATTAGATTTATTTGTTTTGGTATTATACTAAATTCTCTTTTAAACTAGATTGAATGTTTATTTTAGATAGGAATACCACTGAACCAACATGCAAAAATTTAAAATACGGTATTTGAACTCGTCGTAGAACTTTGTTGGACACGCTGCGCTAATATTCTCCAGCAATTACTGGTCAGCTGAGTTCTAAAGAACATTACAACACTGGTTCCAGTGAACACAACTACTAGCCAATTGTTTTGTAAAGAACATTACAACACCGATTCCCATCAGTTCCTAGCCAATCCTTATATAAAGATTTGCGACACTTGTTCCCTGTAAACAAACTGCTAGCCAATCGATTTGTAAAGAACACTACAACACCGGCTTCCATCAAAAACACTTCTAGACAACTCATCTTGTAAAAACCATTACGACGCTGGTTCCCGTCAACACAACGAGCCAATCATCTTGTAAATATAATCATGACAATAGTTCCTGTCAACACAATAACTAGCCAGTCGTTTAGTAAAGGCAGTTACGATTACTCGTCAACACAATTACTAACTAATCGTCTCATAAAGACCATTAAGACATTGGTTCTCAACAACTACTAGCCAAGCCCGTTATAAAGACCTATATGAAATGGTTCCCGTCAGCACAACTACTAGCCAGTCGTCTTTTAAAGAGCATTACAACACTATTTCCTGCCAAACACAACAATTAACCAATCATCTTGTGAAGACCATCACGACACATGTTTGCGTCAGCACAATTACTAGCCAATCGCCTTTTAAAGACCGACAGAGTAGTTCAGACCCGGAAACGAAAAAATGGAAAATGCTTTTCTAGAGTCCTTAAGCTTGACGAAGCAGAAAATATGGAAAATATGCTAAGCCCTCGCCGTGATTCGAAATCCGGATCTCCGAATTGTTATATGAACGTGGTTCCAATTGCACCACGAAGGAATGTGGCAAGGACGGAGGAAATGCCTTGTATTCTCCCCAACTTAAAGAAACATTGGGAATTCGGAGACCCAATCGCGAAATCTTGGTGGGTATGAATTATAGTTCACATCATTTTAGATCCAGCGCCACAGTAGAGTTAGGTTTGTCAAAGAAGTAAACATTAAAAATGTGCAATGCCCTCGCCGAGATACGAACTCCAGACCTCCCGCTTGCTAGTCGGAGTGCTTAGAGTTACACCACGAAGACAGGCAATAAGAGGAAAAAATTTCTTACACTTCCACTGTATTTGAACCATGATCTTTCAGTGGGCAGCTAGAACTATTAACCATTTACACTGCGGCAGCACTGGAAAGGAAATGAGACAACTCTTTATGACCTACAGGTTGATGGTTACTGATGCTCAATCCGGAGGTCATTAGCATGTTCTTTCCTGTACCTTCTATTTCTTCCGTTGGGTGTCAAAAGAATGCAAATTAGATTAAGCACCGAGAGAATTCGTAATTATTATAAAAGACAGCTTTGGAAAAGCGGTAGAAATGCAGTTGAATGGTCCAGCCGGAAGTGAAGCAGATTGATAAGACATTAAAGCTATTTGTTTTGTAGTATATATTTAAGCATTTGTATTTCTGAGCCCCAAATTAGAGTTGCACTTCACGAGGTAGCTTTGAATAAAACTCTTATTAAATTTTAGTGTTACATAGCTTTCTGGAATTTTCGACTTCTAGTTAAATTCGAAGACAGGAATCTGTCGGAAACGCACGAAGATTAATAGCTTAAATATTTAATCATTAATAATTTAACTGTCATATATAAAGTTAATTTAATTATTAGTTTACTTTTCATGTCCACTGCTTAATGTATTTCTACTTTTTTCGTCAGTTTCGCTAGAAATGCAAATAAGTGAGTTTAACGAGCGAGGATTAGAAAGAGTATTGATAGTTCAGCCACTGGCACCGTATCTTTCGTATTCCACCCCGTGTGGGAAGCCGTACTATTTTATGTGAATTTTTCCTTTTCTTAGTAGCTGAATTTAGAATCTGTGTTTAAATCAGGAAACGGGCTATAAGTCTCTAACCGAATATTAACATATTTAAAGAACGTTTAGGTTTTCATGTCCCAGTGAGCAAAGTTTAAACGAAGTTAGCATTTTACTTTGTAAAACTAACAGTCCGTAGCACAAACAAACGCTTTTGCTGCTTTCACTACTTTATATTTATTTAGTTCTCTTTAGAGTTTAAGTTAAGGAGAGAATAACAGTTTATCTACGTTCTGGTGAAATCAAACAGATATTTAGAATAAGTAAAATTAAGTTCAACCTTACATCAACAATATTAGCATAACCGATGGAAAGAATAAATTTTGACAAACGCTTCCGGGAAATTAACCTAAGAATACGGAAGCCAGTTAGGGTAATTGATTCCGAGTGACTGACTGGTAATACACCCATAAGTCAGCAATGACTGAGAGCGAGCCTCCAGGTTAATCTGTATGCCGAGATGAACCTGTAAGCGAATAATGATCTGAGCAAAACTTCAGGGCGCTAACCACCGGAGATGAACCTCAAAGTAATAATAACTGCAGGTGAAGTTTAGGTCAGAGGTGAAACTATAGGCAAAATGCCAACCAGCGGCCAAGCGGTAAAATAGATGGACACTTAATAGTTCGAATCTCGGCCAAAGGGCTGTCTGCGTGTGTGTTTTTTATGTGTATTGTGAATGAGAGCTAGGTGGCCTTGGAAGTCCTCCCCAAGCATCCTTTTCTTTGGGGGATACAAAGCGTGAGTCGCCGTAATCAATTAAAAAACCCTATAGGTTAACAGTGACCGGAGGTGAACCTAGAGGTTAATAACGACCGGAGGTTAGACAAGTTAACAATATTTTCAGGTGGATATATGAGGTCAATAACGATCAGAGGTAAATCTGTAAGTTAACAATAGCCGAAAGTAAAGATGTAGGTTAACAACGACCGGAAGTGAACTTATAAGTCAACAATGGCAGGTGAACCTAGAGGTCAACAGTTTTCGGAGATGAAACCTACGTATTAACAGTATTAACATTAACCATGGGTAAACCTACAAGTCAAAAAAAAGACCAAAGATGAATTTGAAAGTTAACAATAACCATAGACTAGTGTGTAAGCTAAGTATGACTGGAGGAGAATGCATAGGTAAGCGATAAAAATAATGAAGCAGACATTGAATAAGGTAGGTAGCAATATTATACGAAGAATGGAAAACGATTCAGTATCATATACACAATATATGTCATTAAAATATCTCTGTTTACTACTGTAATGCTGCGGATATTCATAAAAACAATCAGTTGAATATTAAAAATTAAATGTCTTTTAATTTATATCCTCTAAATCAGTTATAAACATAATATAAAGTTTTAAATTATTAAGAAACGTTTTCATTGTTTGAAATTACACAGTTTATTAAGCAAGTATTCAGTGCATAAATTTGTATTAAAAATTATAACTCTATCTAATAGTATTTATTATACTTAGATTAGCGCTTCTCATTCTTTTGATTAACGCGTACCATCTAAAAACAGATTGAAAAACCACCACTATACATTTTAAAGTATTTTTCAGTTTCTCAATGGAAATATTAAAAATAAATATTTTTTGTCATTTACACAACCTATTGGCTATTTGTATTAAATATGCACACATAAAAAAATATTAGATTAAAAAATGGTTACCATTTTAATTATCAAAATTTAAGTTATAATATTTTAATTCTAAAATTTTGTGCGAAATTTGGGCCTGTTTAAGAGAGATCAATTTTTTTATGTCTGCTTTTATTTCACTTAGTTTTAACCGTAAATTACAATCCGCTTTTACTTTTATTTTGCATTTTTTTTCAAGTATAGCATGAAAGAAAATCCTTGTACACACGAATAGGTTTTGCTAAATGGCAATATAAATTTATTAGCTTTATTTGAAATGCCCTTTAAATTCTTTTTTTTTCTATTCAGCCAAAAGTTAGCAAGTGTGTTTATTTTGAAATCTTCTGTTAGAATTCGATCAGAGCAAATTTCTATCAATTGTTCAATGTCTTCACGAGACACAATTTCAGGTACATTTGAACAAAATGAATTTCTAATCAGATTTCCTTTTTCAAAATCCTTGGGAAAATTCACGTTAAAGTTAGTTATGATCGAAAAATAGTGATTTTCAATGTCAGATGCTAAATCTTCTTTTATTTTCAAACTATTTTCTGTTAGAAAACTTTCTAAAAGCGGCAAAAAGCTTAAAATATTATTATCCAATTCTTTGATTAATAGCTCGAGTTTTTTTTATTACTGCATTTATTTTACCTCTAATGGTAAACAAATGAACTTTTTGTCCTTGTAATAAACTTAATTCATTTAACTTCCCAAAATATCAGCTAAATATGCTAAACACGCCACCCACAATTCACTAAATAAACAATTTTGCAATTCAGATTTTAAATCACAAAAGAAAATTTTAATTTATGATGGAAGTTTAAACAGACGATATGAAACTTTGCCTCTGGATAACCATTTTACATCGGAATGTAGCAAAAGCTTTTCATGTTCACAGCCCATCTCTTGGCATAAAATCGTATGTATCCTTAATTTTAAAGCTCGGCTTTTAATAAAATTAATTATTTTCACAGTTTGATTCAAAAGATTTTTCAGGTTTTTGAGGATTGTTTAGGCTACTAATGCTTCATGATGAATAGATTAGTCAGTAAAGTTAGTTTCAGGTGCTATTTTCTTTATGTGAGAAATAACACCGGAAAATTTTCCTGTTAAAGCCCGAGATCCATCACTGCATACGGCAGTGCACTTATTCCAATGAATATCATTCTCAGGCATAAAATCGTCAATTACTTTCAAAATTTCATTCGCAGATGCTCTATCATGAAGAGATTCACAAAATAAATACTTTTCTGCAATTTGTTTTATCTTCTTGGAAACGTATGTAATCTAACATTTGAACAAATTTCGTTATATTCAGTACTTTTATCCAACTGCAATAAGAAATACTCACTTTGTTTTATTTTTTGAATAAGTGTCTGTTTTAGTGAATTTGCCACTTCATGAATTCGTCGACTTACTATATCATTTGATAATGGAATATTATTAAGTTCATTAGCCGCCTTTTCCTTGAATAATGTTAAAACGATATCTTTAGTTGTTGATATTATAAAGTTTTCTCCAACAGTGTGAACCTGCTATTCTTGGCAATTCTTAGGCTTACTAGATAAGTAACTTCCAAAGCTTTTTCTCTTGAACTAACAAAACCTCTCATTACTTGTTTACTATTTTTGAACTTCGATAATTTCCTCCCAAACATTCTTCAGATTTATCTTCTAAATTGGCATACTTAGATACAAGATGTCTTTTAAGAAACAATGGTTTCCTGTATTTGTCACTGGTAACCTGTGGATTGAGATTTACCTCTACGTGGGAAAAGTTACGTTCTGTTTAATAGTAGTACTTGCCAAAGACACTAGATAATATTCCTATAATGCTGTAACGCAACGTAACAGTCCATACCATCAAGCCGTTCGTCACTGCTAACCTGTGGATTAAGATTTAACTTTGTGTGGGGAAAAGTAAAGTTCTGTTCAGCAGCAAGTCTTGCCAAGGACAGTATTTAATATTTCCGTAGTAGCATAACGTAACGTAACAATGCATGCCATCTAAGCGTTCATCACTGGTAACCAGTGGATTGATATTTATCTGTGTGTGGGTAAAGTAATGTTCTGCTCAATAGCAATACTTTGCCAAGGACACTAGGTCATATATCATAGTAGCGTAACGTAACGTAACAGTTCAATAATTTTGAAAAGACATTTCTAACCTAAGAATAAAATTAAGCCTGTTAAGGAAAGTTGTTAGTGTTTAGGTGGTTGGTCACTGGTAATCCATAAGTTGAGATTTAACAGAGTTGGGCAACGCAATCTGACGCTATTTAAAATAACGAGCGAAAATTGCCATAAAGTCACAAGCTTTATTTCAGTGCTTTGGATTTGTATTATTTTCTAAATACAACGTGAAAAAATACTTTAAAAGTTCGACAGCGTCTTCAGTCCTTTTGATTCGCATAATCTTCGTAAAATAAAGAGGAAAAAATGCCGCATTCGTATCTATCAAAGTTATATATACATTCGTAAAATTTACTACTATAGTGCTGCCTGAATGTGGAGTTACATAATGCAACATTTATCCTTAAGACATTTCCTACATCAATTCCAATTTCCATTGGCGACGGGAGTCTCTAGAATGTTCAAGAAATGGACATTATTAGCGAGTACGGAAATGATAAAAGTTGAAATGTGGACTGACCTGTACCTCGAGTGCATGGTAGGTGAGGACGAGTGCCAGCAGGAAGCCAGTAGACACGGAGATGATGGTCTTTAGAGCAATGGAGAATACAGAAGCCTGAAACAGACACGCCATTTATGAAGCCAGTGTTCATTCTAAAAGCTCAGTTGAGAAAAATGGCTCATCAAACAACGCAAAAATATATACAGTACTTATTTTTCCGCATCGCTCTGGATTTATCAAGTAAATGTAGGATTATAAAATTAAGTTTGTTTTAAAACAATACAATATTAGTAACATTAAAATTCATGAGGAGAAAAAAATGAAATTTATTATAAAAACATGAAGGGGAAGAAATATAGTTTGTATAAAAGTGGTAATAGCATTAAAGTTCTAAATGGGTAAAATAAATACATCACATTCGTTCTTAAGCTAAATTTTCTATTTTATATCTTTGTCATTCATACAACATTTTTGAGCGACTTTAAAGACGTTTTTAAATAGTACTTCACTTTATACTTTAATTAACTAAACGCAGGACGCTAAAGTAAAATTTTTATTAAATAAGTTGTATACTAATAGTATTAAAATACATATATGGCATTCTAAAGTTGAAATTTAAGTTATACGTATTTTTTGACAGTCCCTTAAAAGATATGTAAATGGTGCTTTACTACATTTTGTTGCAAACTAAGATACATAAATTAAATTTGTATAAAAGCATTAAAATTAAAAGTCTACGATTAAGATCTCTTACTGCTTAGATCATAGGGTCTTTCTCATTTATGCGCCTTTTGAGTCGCTCCTTGAAAGACATATAAAAGTGCTTTGTTGTACATTTTTTACAAACTAAAAGTAGGAAAAGGAAATTAAATTCATATAAAAGTAATAGTATAGTAGCACAGCTTAAAAATTCTAAGGATAACGCCATTAAAATTTCACTGATGAGCTATATAGCTGATATTCGTAAACTGAAGTTCGGGCCGGGGTTCGAAACCCGGCGAACGGGCGACCTGCATGGGAGATTTCGTAGTTTTCCCCTTGTGTAACGTGTATAAGAGACAATTTCCCTTAGAAAGACCTCCACGAAGGCATCCCTCCCCTTAGGCAGATAGCCCTCCTGTGCTTTGTCGTAATCAAATAGATAACACCTAAACTGAAGTTTTGATTATATATTTCACTAATTTACACAATTCACAGAATCCTTTGGCTTTTTTTTTTCAGAACAGAAGTTTCGCGCAACACAAAATTAACAGGAACTGATCGTCGAAAACGGTTGTCTAATTTCCTCCAAATGTCATTTTTTTAAGGTAAATTCCTTTTTAAGGACAAAAATAGAACGTCTATTAAACTTTCTGAAGTGTCGGAACGCATTAAAAAGTAAAAAAAAATCCTCTTTAATCTTTTTGTTAAACGTCCTTCCTTCTTGACGCTCGTCAAAAAAACTTTCGAGAACTCTTCAGAAAGGATGGGGAATGGAAGAAGAAGGCCTGTTCCTTTTTTTGAATTTCCTCCGGACTTAATGACTGCAAATAAGAACCTAAAAGACAAAATGTTCAACTTCTTTTTAAACTATTTCTGCTTTTGAAGTCTAGTGCTAATAATAACAAATAGCATTGGTGAATTCTGATTCTCTTTATACTGGCAGCAAAGAACAGATTGTTCGACTTTGAGCGAAATTCTATAAAGCAAGTCAATTTTTTTTAAAGTCCTCTTGAGTCGGTAAACATTTATAAGATAAAATCTCTTTTAACAGATGATTTTGTTATTCTTTACTTCAAGCTGATAGTTTGCGGCACACTACTTTGTATCTCCTTTTATTTGTTCATTAAACGTCGTTCCTGTTTCGGCACACTAGTTTATATTTCTTCCTATACATTTATTTTTCTCGTGGAAAATAATCTTGATGAATAATCTTGAATATAATCTTGAATTTCGCTTAAAATATTTTATATGTATTATTTCTATTTATTAATAATTTCTTTGGAAGAAATACAATATTTCGCGCCATTCTACTTCATCAAAAATATTTGGCAAAAAAGTACAGACAGATTTGAGGACCAAAATAAACACATTTTGTAACGGAATGCGCATGCGAAAATGGCATGTTGAGATGATACAGAGCGCTGTTGAGTGGTAGGTAAAAGCATTTTGCTGGCTAAATCGTCTTTCGCCGTACGAATTTCGAGTATTAAGGCATCGATACCCGAACGCGGAGCTCGAAGACATGCATTTTACCTGCAACTCTGCAAACAGAAATAGAGTATCTGCTGAGAGAAAGTATGTATTCGGGAATCATTCTTTGTTCTTAGAGTAAGTAGTTTTTTTAAATATAAGTTTCTGATTTGTATTAGTAAATGCATATGTAACTGCTCCAGTTTTCTTTTTATAAGTTCCAACTGCTGTAATATTCAAAATATTCAGTTTTTAAATTTACATTTTTAAAATATGTTACTACCAAAAGTTGCATTTCTGAAAATTTCTTATTCCACTTTCTTAATAACAGTGCTTTTTGCAATCATATCATTATATCAAAGATTCCCAATGAGACTGGTAGTGGCCCCCTTCTATAAAAAGGGGTTAATGTAAAAAAAGAACCTTGAGAACTCTGTTTTACATAAGCAAAATTTTCCAAAACCTAGCTTCTCTATTTTTACCTTCACTAAGTGATATTATTCTTATTTTTAAATATAATGTCATATGACATATAATTAAAAAAATTTTTTTTGGTATTTTCTGATTGTTCACACCTTCCAATCAAAAAGTCACAAACTGATTGCTAACTTTGGAGAGAGATGTTTGTTTGGATATCCTTATGTCAATTCAAAAATGCATCCCGCGCTGCCTATTTTTTATCATATAAGACACACAGTGTTCTTGGTTTTTTCTTCCGTTCTTTTCACGTCCACAGCAATCTGTCTTTATTGAAGAAAGCATCTGAGAATTCCAGAAAGTTAACATTTTTAACAACTACGGCATCAAAATCATAAAATGACACACACGAAAAAAAAAGGCACCCGATGCCTTTAAGCAAGCTTCATTGTGCTGTATGCGTGCAGAAAACGTAGTCGGATTTTGTCGAAGATGATGAAAATTGTAGTATACTGTTTGTTCACCGCCACGCTAAACTGCTGAAATTCCCATATGAGGGATCATAATCTATCGCCGTACTGGTGAAATGTCTGAAAGCCATTTGAGGTTGTCATGTGCACACCTAAATTGCCATATAAGTATATTTGGGGAACACTATAAGTTTATAATAATAGAATAAACACTCGGGGGCCGTTATAGCATGTGATCAACCTAATTTTCCAAATGTTTAATAATCCTTATAATTGTGTACTTTTTAAAAATGTACTTTAGATGTGTATGCATATTAATATAATAAGGTGTGTAAATTATATACATATATATATATTAAAAAAATTACTTGTAGACGGCACACTGAACTAAAAAATAGACCGGTAGACTGTACGCTCTACCAACACCAGCACATTTTCATAAAAACAAGTACATAAACCATTTGCGACATAAATATGTTTTGGCAGCATGGTGCATTGCCTTATCAGTGCATTTTTGTGCTTCTTTGGTGGGTTTGGGGACAGTCAGAAAATACTCTTAAAAAACCTTGAATATGTCAAAATACTCATGTTCGGCCAGCAAAATATTTGGTATTCAGGCCCAGTAGCATTTCACAAAAATTGTTTTTTAATGCTTCTTCCTTTTTTTTATTACTTCCTTGTACGAAGTAAAGGAAATATTGTAATCACAAAAAATTCCAATTATCACATTTCAACGAAAATATCCGTTTTGACAGCTGTCGAATGCAATTTAATGATGTTTTCGCGAGAGATCTCTACATAAAGACAGAAATAATGATTACTTCAGAAGAATTTTTTACAGTGTGAATATTGTTAGCAAGTAAAGGAGAATATCTGGAAACTAAATATTCTTAAGTCATCGATAAACTTTAAGGTATTTCTCCACTGCGTTCCATTATGGTTTTATTTGATGTCAAATCACTGTTTACTAATGTTCCAGTCGAAGGAGCATTAAAATGTCTTAACCAGGCTTCGAAAATTCCATTTCACACATACTGAAATTGATGAGTTGATTTCGCTTACTAAAGTCTCTCTAAGTAAAACCCACTTTGTTTTCCAAAATGAATATTATCGTCAAATTGAAGGATTAGCTATGGGTAATCCTCTCAGTCCTGTTTTTGCTGACATTTAATGCACTATTTTGAGGTAAAATTATTTGATAAACTATCTTTTCATCTCTGGATTCATTATGTAGATGACACTTTCACACTTTTTGATGGTAATAAAGAATATTTATCCGAGATTTTATCTATTATAAATTCAATTGATCCAGCCATCCAATTCACTCTTGAAATTGAATCCAACAATTCCCTCCCCTTCCTTGATATTCTTAAAATCCGCAATGAAATCAATTTTAGCACTACTGTGTACCGTAAACCCTTTGCAGTTTGTTTACCACCCCATGCTAAGTCATGCCACTCTGTTAAGCAAAAAATGGCTTCTTTTTACTATTATGTATTTCGGGAGCTCAAAGTTTGTTCCACAGAATCCTTGTTTACCAATGAACTTAGTTACTCAAAAGCAGTTGCTATTGACGGAGGATTTTCTCCCGTGATCATTGATAAAGCTGTTAAAAAAATTTCATATTCTCATCATAGAATTATAGAAGACATTCCACTGTTAGAAAAAATTATATTAATGACCTTGTCGTGCTTCCATTTTATCCTTCTGTTAGTTATAAAGTTGCACGGATTCTCCACAAATTCAATTTTCAGGTCAGTTTCTCCCCTATCAATAAAATTTACGGTTCCACTCTAAAAGATTGCGTTTCTGACTTTAATTCTTGGGGAATTTATAGTATATCGTGTCAGTGTGGCTTGAGATATATCGGCCAAACAAAACGAGCGTTAAAGTTTCGTATCAAGGAACATGAATCTTATGTCCGAAAGGGCGAAATTAACAAGTAATTCTATAACGTATCATAGCTGGAAATTTAATCATAATTTTGACTTCGGATCTGCAAAAATTATCCAAAAAGCGTCTTCCGTTGGTGAATTGGATTTTCTTGAGGCTTTTCATATTCACAAAGATTTAGCATGTTTAGTGAATGATTTTAAGTGTAATCCAGTCCTTCCTAACGCTTTTAAAATTCTGTTAACATAATTCTTGATTATTATTTTTGCCTATAGATGGCGTTGCCTCCTCGCGCGTGGTTCTACCCGAGGGTATAAAAAAGCCGTTACTGAGGTTGCTTTCCTTTTTATAGATATTTTGTTCTCCTGATGAGGAATGACCCGTAGCTGCCCTCGAAATCGATTGAGTGTTTTGGTAAATGTACGCCAAATACAAGGTTGTTTCAGCGATTTTGATTGTCAAATTGACGTGTTTCCCTTCTATTCTAATTTCTTCAGTAATTAATTTTCTTATGTAGCAGTTGCAAAATATTTGTCTATGTTGATTTATATATGCTCTTCATTAAGGCTTTAAAATCTTAATTTCAAGCTTATGTTTTTTCTTAAACTTATTTTATATGAAATGTTTACATTTCTACATAACATGTTATGAAGAGATATGTTTAATTTGAAGAAAATGGAATTTACTTTTGAATAAATTGATCGATTTGAATATCTTTGGGAAATTTTCTTTATTGTATAGGTACGCAAATATTATGATTTATCATGCTCCATAATACATTTTAATATATCACAAATAAAAAATTACCATAAATGAAAATTTAAAAAATCTTTATGGTTTAGAGGCTTGTGATAAAAAAAATTAAATTAAAACTTGTTTCTGTGCGAGGAGGGGACAAGGGAAACGTTACAGGTCCTGACAAACACTTCCACAGAGTCTCCATTTTAAAGGTAAGTGTTATGGAATGTGAATGAAAATAAAAATTATAATAATGCGTGGAATAAATTTTCTTTATATGCTGTAATAGTAATCTGCTGAATATCTGTTAATTACACATTAGACACAATGTTTGAGAATTTTATTTTGAGAAAGCAATTTCTATTGTGAGTTTAAATACTGGAAAGCTTGAGTCTAATATCAAAGCTATGTATTGTCTGTAGAATAGAAAATCAGTATGAGATAAAAGTTGTGATTTACTTGTACTGTTTAAAGATTGTTGTCAAGACAAACTGTAATAAATCATTAGAATTCTGTTAAGTAATGTGATAATAAAAAGAAAGCTGCTAGTTTACAGACTTTTCACATGAGAATGTAAAAAAAAAAAATAAAAACAAGAAACTTTTATGAAAATGATTTAAGAACTTTTCATGAGTGTGTTAAATCTGCTTTTCTAATGTATAGAGGGTATATTTAGTTGAATTAAACAAAGAAGGTAATAATAATAATTAGTGCAGTTTATTTTACAACTGAATGTAATTAAAATTTAGCTCTTGCAATGAGCAGTTATATTTTAGCTTGTTTCTATTGGTGTGTAAGGCATTCAATCCTGTAAAAATATATTTTTATGCACATGCTAATATATTGCAAGTATACAGTTTAACGACACACATTTTATACTTTCATTCTCTCAAAACTGAATATAATCTTATGCAAATAAACCAGATAGCTATGCTAGCCAAATTGTCAATAATTATTGCTATAGGTATGCTAATTTGCGTAAGCAAATTCCAAATTGCTTATGCATAGCAGTAATGAATAAAAAAACATATCAGAAGACGTCATAGCAGTAATTGAGTAAAATATACCAGAAAATGGCTAATATAAAATTTTATGCCTGAGCTCTCAAATAACTTCCAATAATTTACAGTTGATGGCTTAAAATAGTTAGAGTTAATGGTAAACACAATTATAATTAATGGTTTAAGATATTCTCGATCCATATTGTAATATAATCCATTTAAGATATTCCCATTTATGGATGAGCATTCCTTATTGTTGGTTCAACGTATTGCCAATTTATGGTTTAACCTATTACCAAACAATGGTTCAGCCAAAGCACCAAATAATGGTTCAATGTTTCACCACCTTTTGGTTGCAACTTTTTCAGTACCATAATTTGGTGAAACCTTGAACCAAATTTTTAACAGTGCACTCTACCCTTAAAAATTATCTAAGGACTTTTGAACCATCCTGCATATCATATGTACTCAATGTACAGATGTTTGTTTCGTAAAACAGGTGTAAGGAATGTCGTTTTCGCTTTGAATCCCGGCGAACGTCCTGGTAGCGTGGGCGTTTTTGTCCTTTTCCCCATGTGTAATTTGTATACGAGACAGTTTCCCTTAGAAAGGTCCTCCACCAAGGGATCCTTTCCCCTCGAGTACTTTGTCACAATTAAATACACCAAACCAAATCGTGATATAATTGGAAGCACGTCCGTGTAACAGACGAGAGTCCGGAGTTCAAATCCCGCCGAAGGCATCGTTGACTTTTCGTGTTTTTTGCGCCGAAATAAAACTCCGAATTATAACAGACGTACAGATTTTCGTTACGCATTGCTTCGTATGTCATTCTTAAACATTATAGCTTCGTTTGTCTCACGGTGCAGTTACAGAATTTTGTTAAAGACAATTTTGTTCCTAGATAAAAAATTTATTTTTTCTCGCAGCTGTGGGGCACTTTGTTCTCAGTCGTTTTATTCTATCCATTATTTGTTTTCGCATAAAAGGTAGAGAATTTCACAACACATTATTTTATACTTCCTCTTGTTTCTTTCTTGCATTTTTGCTTGTCTGTGTATAAAACTTGTGGCACACAATTTTACATTGTTTCTTCTTTCCGCATTACGTGTCCTTTCCCTCGTGGGAGAAGTATAAAGTTTCCCGGCACATTATTGTACAGTATTTTCCATCACCACATTACTCCTTTCATTCTGTCGGGGTAGAAAGCGGAGAATTTTGTGGCACATATAACTTGGCAAGTTAGGCAGTAACTCGGGCAATGTATCTTGTTATGTGGGTCGTATGTAAATACTGCTATATTTTACGCTTGCCACAGTTTTTATATTCATGGTACTAAGTTTTGCTTTGATTTTTATGATTTTATTGCAAAGGAAGCGTTGACAGAGAATATATTTTGAACAGGCTGTAATATTGAAGTTTATTTTTATCCTTTATTTTTCTTCCTTTAGGGTCGGAGGTACTGAATTCGCTGTATATATATATAATTTGGGATATGAAATATAGGAGGGAATTATTCAATGATTGTAAGAACCTTGATCCCTTACCCATTCCTTAATTTTGCGGCACTACTACTTAATTTTGTGGCATTTTGTCCACAATAAAAGTATTCCTCTTGTGGGCCCGCTGCAGTATATAATTTTCTACCTATTATAACTTTTTTCATTATACCTTTTTTTCTCTTCTGAAAGAACTAGAGAACATAGCAGTATATTGATTCATATGTCATTTCTAACTATTATTCCCTTGTTCTTCTCACGATAGAGGTGAATAATTGCAATCATTATTGTTTTGTACGTAATTTTAAACCCCTTATAGTTTTGTTTTTCTAGTATAAGCAGTACAGTATATCGAGGCATAACGTTTGCTCCTAATACGTTTTTATTTCTCCCTAATATATTTTTATTTTTCTCGGTACTCGTCAGAATTTCGCTGTATACTATTTTATACAACATCATGCATCAAAAATATTAAGACCTGAAAATATCATTGATATTTACATCAAAGATATACACCTACCATTATAATTATGTTTCTGTCTTGAAACAGGTGCATAATTTGGCGGCCTGCCGTTTTATATATCATTTTGACACGTTATAATTATGTTTCTCTCTTTGAAAAGGTGCGAAATTTAGCGGCACACTATTTTGTACATCATTTCAAACCATTATAATTATATTTATCTCTTGAAAAGGTGCAGAATTTGTGGCACATTATTCCATATATCTTTTTGACCCATTACAGTCACGTTTGTCTCCTTGGAAGAAGTAGGTAGGTAGGTATGGCGCGGTCCACTCTTCTGGTAAGCCCAAGCTTGCCTTATGGCTTTTCTAGACCGGCCACAAAGGAAAAACATATAGCACAACACAACATAAGTAAATGAAGTCTCCAGTAGCAGCCATATTGGATGATCTTTATTATTGTTATGTTCCAACTGCGACCAGGTTTTTATTAATTCTTTCCATCATGTCCTTTGCTATGTTTTTTGCTTCATTTCCAGTATAAATCAGGTCTTTAAAGTCCTTCTTCCTACTCTTAAGCTCTTTAGTTAATTTCCATTCTTCCACATAATGCCTGTTATTTCCCAGCTTCCCGCATAGTAAACAGTTTGCGTTTTCTTGAATTTAAAATCTGTTTAGGTAAGCTGGGAATCTACTCTGACCTGAAAGGATCTAACATAGATCTTTATCGGTTATGGCTTTCACTTTTTCGAGATTTTAATGTTTTCTAAGTAGTCTTTTCTACGGTCTGAATCTCTCCATTTTTTATTCCATTCTTTATATATATTTATATCCCCGATAATCTATTCTTTCTACATTTACCTCAGTTGCAGCCTCTTTTGCAAGGTGTTCGCCCGTCATTTCTCTCATATCCAACGTGCTGTTTCACCCAAGAAAGTTTTTATATGATGTTTTGTGGAAAGATTCCTATAGAGTTCTTTCACTTCTTGAATATCGAAACTCGGCTGGTCCAGGCTTTCCTTGGAAGAGGTGCAAAATCTTTGGTGAAACCTTTTATATATATCATTTCGACCTATTATAATTACATTAATTAAGAAGATTATAATTACTCCTTGGAAGAGGTGCAAAATTTGGCGGCACACCATTTTATATATATCATTTCGTCCCATTATAATTATGTTCCTCTCTCTTGGAAAAGGTGCAGAATTTGGCAGCACACCATTCCATAAATCATTTTCATACATTATAATTATGTTTGTCGATTGAAAAGCGTACGGAATTTGACGGCACACTAATCCACATATCATTTCAACCCATTATAATTATGTTTCTCTCCTTGAAAAGTGCAAAATTTGGCGACACACCATTTTATATATCATTTCTAATTATATATCTATTTTTATATACCATTTTATCATCATTCATAATTATGTTTCTCTCTTTAAAATGGTGCAAAATTTGGCGGCACACAATTTTATGTATTAATTTGACCCATTATAATTACGTTTCGCTCCATGGAAGAGGTGAGGTGAGGAGCGCAGCCCGACCCTCCTGACAGACTTTAAGTCGCACTATATCCTTTTTGCGGGCTTCCCCAGAGCAGGCCGAAAACAATAACAGCTCCAACAAAACAAAAGATACGAAGATGGTTAATAAAAGGCAACCAAGGAAAATACAAATACATTTGGCAATATATACTATAATAATCTTTTCTTATTTGCCGAATTAACAGCCCAGAGAAGAAGAGAAGAGAAGAGAAAATAAAAAGAATCAAAACTAAAAATAACGAAATTAATCATAAACCAACTCAAAAAAGAGAGTTACATAAAATTACAACCACGCAACACAGACCCACACACATACACAAAAAGAAGAAACATAATTCAAAAAACAAAAACAAAATTAAAATCCCCACGGCAAGCTTATCATGATTAATCTTCTCCATTATTTTCCTGGCAAATGTTTTCAGTATTTTAAAATCATTTAAAATATCATATCTATATTAAAAACATTTTTTTCTTAAACTCATTCCTAATATCAGTAAAATATTTACTTGTTTCCACACATTGTTGCTCAGTGCCCGGTTCTTTACAGATATCACAGAGGTCAGACTCTGATAATTTAAGCCTTTTAAGGTAGAAAGAAAAATAGCCATGACCTGTAATGACTTGATTAACGTCAATGTTTGAATAACATAAACCTTTTCTAAGTTTAACAAATTTCATGTAACCTTTATTTCTATCAGACCTTTCCCACTGCTCCCTCCATTCATCATAAATATAATTTTTCATAATAGTCACAGCTTTCCTTGTTGATCCCTGCACATCGATATCGCTAGCATTAACATCGGTAATTGCATCCTTGACCAGTGCGTCTGCCCTCGCACTTTTAAAATGTCCAACGTGTGCCTTCATCCAATTAAACATAATACTTTGATCTTCTGTCAATTCTTTATGTAATTCTCTAATATATACTGTTAGAGGATTGTCTTGATCAGGTCATGAGGGAGCTTGAATAACTGATCGACTATCAGAATAAGTATATATATCATATTGCCTTTTAAGGTTCTTCTTAATCCATTTCAATGAATAAAAAATAGCCATAGCTTCCCTTGATAAACTGAGTTATAAATATTAAATGTATTATTCTCAATCTCTATTGCGTAATAATATATAACATAAGCCAAAGCAATGGCGTCTCCCAGACCTGACCTGTCTGTATAAATACCCATTTCTCCTATTTGTGGAGCATCCAAATAATACGGAATAAAAATTCGTTCAGTAGCGTGAAACAAATTGAAATCCAATTTTTTAAAAGCGCGCCATATTACAAAAGAGACTCAATATAATTTAAAATCAATATTTCCTGTTCTTAAACGAAATTTATCATGATAAAAAATAAATAGTTTGGAGACCGAAGACAACCGGCCAGGTTACAATCAACCTCTGTAGAGATCGTTCTGAAACATCTAGTAAATGTTAGTAACCAAATAATGCGTTGTGTTTAGTTTCATACGAAGTCTAACCAGCTCCTCTGCCCGGCCACCCCATGCGCCTGTGACATACCTAATTCGAGAAATCATAACAGTCTCGTAGATTGACCTTGCTATGGCATTTTTCGAAGAAAGAATTTCACTGAGGAAGTTCCTTCTGTAATAATTTTAGATATAGTCCGATCTTTTATGAACCATATTAAAATGTGATGTGGATGATAAAATTTAACTTATCATCCACAATCACACCAAGATATTTAAATTTAAATAAGACAAGATATTTAAATCAAAACATTTAAATAAGATATTTAGATATTTCTTTTCTAAATTTTATTCTTTTTCTCCCCAATCTACTAATTCACTAAAATAACTTTCCATTGTTTCCAAAGATTTACCATTTATAAGCAGCAGAAGGTTATCAGCATAGGCTATCAAACATATATTTTCACGAAAAATGGCTTTTCAATGAGTCATTTGGAATGAGATTCCAGTAGAGAGGAGCAATAGAGGACCCCTGAGGGCAATCCTTGATAGAGTCAATAATTACAGTTTGACCATCTTCATTCTCATACTCAACCTTCTTTTATTAAAATAATCGATAAACAATATTTAAAACGTTTTCTGGTAACTTGACAAAGAGGGACAGTCAATGAATAGAGACAAATGCTCCAGTCACATCAAAAGAGACGGCCACCACATGATCTATCTTTTTACTACCTCTTACAAAATTAATAATATAATATAATACATCCTCTGTGCTCCACCTGGCACAAAAACCATACTGATTAGCGGACATTTTTTATATAATATTGCAAGCGATTTATAATTCATTTGTTCAGCACATTTTCCATCACTTTTAAAAGACTTATTGGCATCATTCTATCATTACTTTTAGGTACGAGATCTAGTTTTGCAATCTTCCAAACCTCAGGAAGGAGACCATGTTACCAACACTTATTGTATAAATGCTGGAAAAAGCTAGGATAAAACTCAAACAACATCTTGACTAGGCCGGAATGTATACCGTCCAAAACAGAGGAGCTTCTTGTAGAAAGCTGTGAAACAGACGTTCGAATCTCATCCAGCATAAATTCTTTATCACTGGCACCGCATTCATTTATTTTTTCTTTAAGATGAAATCAAAATTATTCTGTAGAGGAATACTAGTTCCAAAGATCTCATCTAAAATTTCCCTTTTCACATCCTCTATATTTTCTTGTCGATTAACATCAGGCCTTTTCAACACTGTATAAGGTATTTCTCCCGCCTTCTTCGCATTCCTTCCTGGTGTAGTGTTCTGCATGCTTGACGCGTAACCGAGAGGTCCGTGTTTCGATTTTCGGCGAAGGCGTTGCTCATTTTTTATGTCTCCTGCTTCATGTCTCCTGCTTCCTAATAACCTAATGTCTCAACACTGGCGCCCGAACTAAAAAGGTGGTGGATGATGATTCTCCACCACCGCGATTTGGCGATTGGGTCCCCAAAACCCCAGTCGCCCTTTAAAAAGGGCGAGTATATAAGGCATTTCTCCCGCCTTCTTCGCATGCCTTCGTGGTGTAGTGGTCTGCATGCTCGACGCGTAACCGAGAGGTCCGTGTTTCGATTCCCGGCGAAGGCGTTGCTCATTTTTCATGTCTTCTGCTTCGTAATAACCTAATGTCTCTACAACTGTTCTTTTTTCTTACCTTTTGAGTTGTGTGTTAAAAAAATCCATCATAACAAGTACATTTCAGAAATTAATTTAGTTTATTTTCATATTTTGTTTTCCTAATTAACGTTTTATACGTTGCCAATTCCCTCTTATAGCAGATCCTTCTATGACTTCTAATTTCTTCCGAAATGCATCTCACCTGATAGGATTTTCTCAGTGTTCGAACTCTTCTCCTGAACCTATTAATTCCGGCGACCACCAAGAGATTTTATTATCCTGTCGTTATTTAATACGAAATAATTTATTTGTATGCAATACAAAATCTTTCTCCATCTCCAAAATAATCTCATCCAACTGGGCTTAGTACCAGTCCTTATAATTCTCTCCTGATAAATCGTAACCTTACTTTTCATTTTTACACAAAATCTCTTGATCCGAAGTGGATTCCTCGTAATAGTACAGGAACTACTTTCTATATACACAATTCCATCCTCATCTAAAATCAAATATTTATTATGGTCATTAAAAGTCAATTCATGCGAAATAATAAGATTATAGCCTAAAACACTTATATTTGAAGAGCCGATCACCAAGTCAGTATATCCAACTCCAACTGTAGATGAAAACGTGGGGGCAGAATCAAAATTATTGAACAATAAAAGATTTTTATACAAAATAAAATCCTTCACTAAAATTGCTCTCGCTTCAACTAATAATGCTTCCCAAGTGAAATACTTCGCATTAAAATCTCCAAAAATTAAAAATTTTGTATATAAGTTTAAAATGTCATCCAATTCAAAGAGATAAAAATTTATATCTTCTGGTGGGGAAAAATAAATGCACACAGCTCCATACGACTCTTTATCAGTACTAATTATTATAGAAGTGATAACATCTAAGGAATAATCCGCACTAAAATTAATATTCGGATTAACGACAATAATGGCCGTTCTCCCACCATTTCGATGAACGACTCTGAAATTTCTATTACTATATGCAAGGGCGCCCTCGATACAATATTGTTAAAATAACGTCTAGGGTCTTAATCAAAATTTCATCAATCGCAGAGAGCTGTATGGCAGCTGCTTCATAAAGATTCAAATCAATGCTTAGAAATCTCATTAAATAAGGGATAATAAAAACTGTATCCAATAACAATTCTATATCCATCTCATTCCTTGAGTTAAAATTTTTACAATTAATACATTTCTTAAATTTACTTTTATAGGCTTTGGCTAAATGAGGACCTGAACAGGTATGACAAACAGTTTCCTTTTCACAAAAGCGTTTATTATGGCCAAAACGAAGGCAATTTGTACATCTCTTCGGTTGAACAAACAATCTGGCAAGGTAAGACCTCCACCCTACTAGAACTCTCTCATTTTGCAAAATCTGGGCTTGACAGATCTTATCCACATGAAAGACTCCATGAGAAGTAAGTTCCTTTCCATTTTTACCTGTATAAAAAAGAAATTGAACACATCCTCCATCGCAGGAGCAGTCTTGTTTTAAACTTTCTAAAAATTTTTCATTTATAACCTCTTGCGAAACATTATAAATAATAATCTTCGGTTTTATGAACTTACTTCTCCAAATTTGTACTAGTTGATTAAGCGATGATTTGCTCTGAATAGCTCTTTCTAATTTCTTCGATTCAACCACATCTTTTAATCTAACAAGAAATTCTCCGTTCTTTTTTTTCAAAAGAATCCACCATTTTAATGCCAATATCCCTTGGCCAAATAGAGCTTGAGATTTCATCAAACACGTCAATATCAGGCTTTTTGCCTTAAAAATCAAATCTGCACCTCTATTTACATCATCATTATCTTTTTTAACAATTTCGATTTTCAACCTAAGTACACTTTTCTTAACATCCAGCGAATCCGCAATATATCTCTTTCTCATTTTAATCTCTTCAATATCAGCTTGATAAGTTATAGTAATGTCCGTCTTTATAAGTTTTTATTTCATGGCCAATTCAACGATCTTATCCAGACACTCAATCAACAATTAATATATGTACCTTCAGAGAGGTGCAAAACAATTTTTCGGCAATTTTCAACAATTTTGCACCTTAGAAGAGGTGCAAAATTTGGCGGCACACTGTTTTATATATACCATTTCGTCCCATTATAATTAAGTTTTCCTCTTGGAAAAGGTGCAGAATTTGGCGGCACACCATTTTATATATCATTTTGACAAATTATGTTTCTCTCTTGGAAGAGGTGCAAAATTTGGCGCTACAACATTTTATACATCATTTTGACCCATTATAATTATATTTATCTCTTTTAAATGTGCAGAATTTGGCAGCACATTATTCCACATATCATTTTGACTCATTATAATTACGTTTCTCGTCTTGGAAGAGGTGTAAAATGTGGCGGCATACCATTTTATATATATCATTTTGTCTAATTATGTTTCTCTCTTGGAAAATGTGCAAAATTTGACGGCAAACTGTTTTATATATCATTTTTACACATCATAATGTTGTTTCTCTCTTGGAGGAGGTGCGAAATTTGTCGGCACACTATTCCATACATAATTGCGACCCATTAGAATTATTTTTTTCTTTTGGAAGTGCTTTTTGAGGTGCGAAATTTGGTGGCAGACTGCATCGGGCGGGAGAGCGCCAGCAGGGCTGACAAATCGTCTGAATATATACTATATTCTATATATCATTTCGGCCCACCAGCGGCCGAGCGGTAAAGACGCTGAACACTGGTAGTTCGGTCCGAGGTTCGAATCCCGTGAACGGGCTGGCTGCATGGGCGCTTTCGTGGTTTTCCCCATGTGTAACGTGTATACGAGCCAGTTTCCCTTAGAAAGTCCTCCACGAAGGCATCCCTCCCCTTAGGCAGATAGCCCTCGTGTGCTTTGCCATAATTGAATAACCTAACCTAACCTATATATCATTTCTATCCATTGTACATTCATTTACCTTACGGAAGAGTCGAAGAATTTCGCGCCTTATTTTTTCACATTAGTTCTCTATTGTGCATTACGGATTTCATTATCTTACACTCTAAAAAAAAAGTCGTTCTTTACAGGCAAAAATTTCGTAAAGTTACAGAAATTAATATGTTACATGAGAATTTTCTGTAACGTGAACAGTTTGAAAGGAAACGGTGCTCTATGCAAACGATTTATGAGTACACTTACGAGCAAAGGCGAGGGTTTCAAACGATAACTATAAAAGATAGTAACAGAAAAATATGGCTGAGTCTTCGTCACTTTCCTGAACGGTAAGTAAAGCTCTTAAAGTTACTGTTTGAAATATTTTGTTCATTTTATGTGGATTATTCTTATACACTTTGTATACTCTTATATATATTGATTAAATATTTTAATGCTTAGCCTGTGCTACCAGTAAATATCAATGCTCTTAATGCCTAACCAAAGAATATGCATTCTGTATACATTGTCTCGCAAAAGTGATGGGACACTTGTGCTTTACAAAAGGAAACTTTGGTAAAATAAATTTAAAAAAATGTAAAAATTTTTTGTGGGTGTATTTCATACTTAAATTTAGTAACAATTATTACATAACATACATTTTCTCAAAATATAAAATATTAATTTAATAAAAATACAATTGTTCAGAACGAAGCAAAAAATGGCTCACATAAGTGATGGGACACTTACTTTTCCACCAAATATTTATCCAAACATTTTACTTTTTAAAAGGTTTTAATATTTTGTTGGATTTCCTTTTACTTTTAAAACATGATTTAATCTTCTTGGGATGGATTCGACTAATGTTTTTGTGATTTCTGGAGTGATTTTACCCCATTCTTCTTGAAGAACCAATTTTAATTGTTGTTTTGAAGAAATGGTGTGTTTGCGAATTCTTGATTCCAATTCTTGCCAAATATTCTCTATGGGATTTAAATCTGGAGATTGTGGTGGTGTTTTTATTATTTCAGGACAGTTATACAGCAGCCAGAGTCTAACGTTCAAAGCAGTGTGCTTGGGGTCATTGTCCTGGTAGAATTTAAAATTGTTATGAAGGTTCAATTTTCGTGCTGAAGATTTCAAATTTTGATTTAATATGCCAATGTATTTTTACTGATCCATTATACTCTTAATACAAACAAGATTACCAACTCCAGCGGACGACATACACCCCCATACCATAACTCCTCCTCCACCATGTTTTACTGTTCGCACCAAGTTCTGTTTGCGAAATTTTTCCCTGGGTTTTCTCCACACCAAGATTCTACCGTCAGAACCAAATATATTAAATTTACTCTCATCAGCAAATATAACTTCATTCCAGTAATCAAAA
Source organism: Stegodyphus mimosarum (assembly GCA_000611955.2). Taxonomy (NCBI): domain Eukaryota; kingdom Metazoa; phylum Arthropoda; class Arachnida; order Araneae; family Eresidae; genus Stegodyphus; species Stegodyphus mimosarum. Next base: position 26,512 of record KL820011.1, read on the forward strand.
TTCTTATTTATGTTGGATTTTGCGAAAGCCAGTCTGAGTTTTCTATTCTTTTCACTTACGAAGAATTTTTTCCTGGCTGCTCTACCGTGATATTCAGTAGATCGAATTACTCTTCTAATAGTCTCAGGATTAACAATTACTCCATATAATGCTTCTAAATCAGCAGCAACTTTAGGAGCACTCATTCTTGGATTTTTTTTAATATTTCGAACGATAATTCGCTTTATTCCATAGGATAGCTTTGATGGTCGGCCAGGTCTTCTTTTATCCTGAATCATATGATTCTTTTTATATCGTTTAATGATATTGAAAACTGTTGAATGACTCAAGTTAACTGTTTCAGTAGTTTCCCTAATAGATTTTCCACGTTCAATATGCAAATTAATAACTAATTTTCGAATTTCATGCAAAGTTTCTTTTCGTTTAGCATTCATGGCTGCACATAGCTAAAAAACACAAAACTTCCAAAACAAACTGGAAAGAAGTAATGCAGACGATTTTGCAAATTATTGACAATTGCTTTTGAGTAAAAATAAAAACCCCAAAAAATATTTTTAGACGATTTTTGTTGCATAGTCTAATGGTGTCCCATCACTTATGTGAGCCATTTTTTGCTCCGTTCTAAACAATTGTATTTTTATTAAATTAATATTTTAATATTTTGAGAAAATGTATGTTATGTAATAATTGTTACTAAATTTAAGTGTGAAACACACCCACAAAAAATTTTTACATTTTTTAAAATTTATTTTATTATGGTTTCCCTTTGTAAAGCACAAGTGTCCCATCACTTTTGCGAGACACTGTATGCTCTACAAAAGAATATGTATTCTATAAATGTTCTTTGGTTTAACGGCAGGGTGATTTGGATTAGAACGAGTATATAGCAAGTACAAGCACTATCAGCATTGAATATAGTGCAAAATATTTATTCCAAATGTAGATCTAATAATAGTATTTGTGACTGTGAATCCAATAAATTACGCGTTTAATTGACCATATTGTTGCTAACCAATATTTTTTATATAACTAGCGGTATTTAATTGAAACAGTGATACCGTATTAATTTCTTACGAAAATTTTATAATTCTAGAATGAAGTAATTATATTTAATTAAAAATATAGCGTATGATAATTTTTGTATTGTTTTGTTTTTCTAATTAGGTGCAACTTTGTTATTCCATAAATTTTAATATATTAATATCAAGAGGGGGAAAAGATGAAAACGACATAAAATATTTTTCTAGCAATCCGTTAAACCAGTTGTAAACAAAAATTAACATATTAGACTTTATTTCCCAAAATATAGTTTCATTAATATTTTATGAATTACAAATTTTATTATACTGTATAACTGCCAATGCATATTTATAATTTTTTAAACATTTAATGTAGAATTTATTTTTATATTAATTTGAGTTTGCCTACTTTTAATACAGTTTAGAAGAATATCAGTCTTATTACCAAGATAGCATGAACCTGGTAATATAAGTTTAATACATTTCGTGACAAATGTTTATCTTGATCATGATCATAAAATAAGTAAGAACATAATCACGTAAATCATAAAATAAGTTCTTTTAAAAAAACGAATTGCGACAATGTGAAATTTAAAACCCCTCTGATGTTTTTGTCAGTACTAAAAATCAAATAATAATAAAAAAATAATACATTTTTAATAAAATATTAATTTTAGAATTAACAGTATAACATACGTACATATATAAATACAATGTGAGTACAAGCCACTTTTCCTTACAAGCCCCTCCATAATTATATGCTTCCCTTTAAGCAAAAGCTTTGCATGCTTTGCTATGTTCCACCAAACCAAATGATACAAATTTGCAAAAAATGTAACTTTAAGTTGATGTCAGAAATAAAATTCTGTGCATTTGTAAGCTACATTAGTTTACTTATAGCTTGGCATTTAGTTAGCCAATGATTTGCTAGTTAAAACTAATATAGAATGCACATAGCTTTTAAATAAAAGAAAATTACGAAGGTCTAATTTTAGACATATATATGAAGATTGATTTCTTAAAACTATTTTAAGATAGCCAAATTAATTTCCCATATAAGTAAGTATTCGTGACTTTCAGCAGCATCTTTGTTAGAAGTCTTAAATTCAGTTTTAGAGTCATTAGGTTATTTTGAAACAGGTGAGATCAAAAACGAGCAGTGCCCTGGGCAGGATTCAAACCTGGATCTCTCGAATACGTACCGAGTGTGCTACCGTTACACCACGAAGGCATGCTGGAAGCAAGGAGAAAGTACCTTATGCGGTAACTAAAGATAATATTTCTTGTTAGTAAAAAGAAAAGCAATGCTATGAAAGACCTGAAGAGTATTTATAGCTTAAACAAGTTGTAGTTACTGAATGTCCAATGTTCCAAGTGACCCTTTTTTAAATATATTTATTTTAAAAACGTATTTAAATACGAAATTTCCAAACTTTGCAGACGTAAAATATCATTCTAAATTTATCAATTAATTTCATAGTACTTTCGCGACATTAGTAGTAATTATTAATTAAATTTTCTTTCCGATTTCTGATTTGTAAATTTGTGTTGTGATTTTTTAATATTAATTTTATATATATATTCAAATATTCTGTTTGGTAAAGTAGAAATGAAGGTTTTAGTGTAGTAATTCTGAAAAATTTCAAAAAGTACAAAAATGTACTGCATCTATTAACACAAGTGATTTTTTTTTAAATCAAAAACAAATTTCTGTGGAAAAGTAAAATTATAATTCTAAATGCCAAACAAAGGAATAAATTTAATAATTATCAAAAACAAAAATGTCACTTGTTTTCCTTAGCTGTTTTTCATGAAGTTACATGTCTATATATATGGAGAGAAAGAGAGGTGTTACCATGTTTACTAGCAGGTTTTTCTCCTTTTTTATTAATTTTACACTACGAAAATCGAGAGGGGGAAAATTATTCTATCAATTTAATTTTGAACGATGTGATTACAGTAAGAATATACCAAATAAAACGTATTCAAGGATAAACTACTGGTAACTATTCACAGTATTATTTATTTGAAAGAAATCTACTTTCCAATAAGAACGCAAAGTAATATTAACATTTCAGTATCTAGTAAGATAATTTCATTCCTCTTCCATCTGCATCTTCATCCATTCTGCATCTCCATTCTCCCTCATCCATCATCCATCACCATTCTGCATCTTCATCCTACTCCCTACATCTCAAAGCATTTAATGCTTCTAGAATTGCAGTTTGTGTCATCTTCGGCAGCATGCAAGTCATCACTGTTCAGTCTGTCTTACCACATACAGTGATTTCTCAAAATTTTACAATGGATTCGTCTACGTAGTTATTGTTTTTTATCATGCTAAGAAAGAGAAATTTTCGCTTATTACCTGCAAAGGCCATGCTGAACCTCTCCTATCTAAGTGTTGGACTTTATGCCAGCCTAATACAAGAAACAATCCATTATAGCGAAGCAAACACCAATTGATATTCCCTCTGCAATTTTGCCACATCAGCTGCATAGTCACCTTCTCTGATTATTTATGGATGATTTGAGGCCAGAGAAGTAGCAGAGGTGACAGTAAGAATGGTAGAAATTCGAGTTATAGAGAAGTAGAAATGAGATAACTTATTAAATGTCGTAATTACGTGGATTCTAATTGAAATGTACGTTTCTGTTAAAGAAATAAAATTATGATACTTACCAGTAGTTTATCCACGATTTCTTACATCTTACTTCACTGTGTCCTTTGGAAGTTAAATTTTTTGCCTAATTTTCCGCTCTAGATTTCAGATGATCAAATTAGTAAAAAAAAAGGGGAGTGTGAATCGGCCTCAAGAGCATTAGGCACCCCCATTTTCTTGAAGCTGTTCACTATTATTTTTTTATCAATCATGACCCATGGACTCAAAATCCATGAGCAAATTAGTATTATTAATTTAATCATAAATAATTAATACAACAGTACATGAATGAATTAATACAACAATACATGAAAATAGCGACGCATGAATGAATGTTTTAAAATTTAGGGGAACTAACTGTATGAACGGTTTGAAGGAAGGCGAAAATTACGTAAATATTTTTTTTTTTAATTTCAGAGCCTCGCGTTGAAAGAAAGCTGAGGACGATTATGTGGGTAAATAACTGTCTTTGAGTTCGATATTCAGTAATTCATCTGGCACAGATCTCTAATATTGTTTTGGAAATTTAAAGGTAATAGATAATTTAATATTTTTTCAATGCTGGAAGAATTTGTTCCGAAAATACGTATATTGTATATTATATTTAACATCTATAATGGCTTCATTTATGAAAGAATTTGCATATTTGCAATTTTCGTATAGTGAACCTTTTCTAAGCTACCTGAAGCTTGAACAAAAGTAGTAAAGTCTTCAACAAAAGTAGGAATCATAGAAAGTAATATCTACTAAGTTACTTTTAGTTATTTTGTTAGAAATGCAGGTTAATTTTAAGAAGTGATTTAGGTAGCTATCGCAATGAGACGGTTCACTGTAAATTAATTTTTAAAATAATTTAAACTATTATTAATTAGTTATTATAAAGAAATGTAATCAAAAGTGCTATACAGCAAATGTTTAAAACATTTATTAAAATAATTTTTATAAATTTCCTTCAGGGAGCATGCTAGTGCAAAGAGTGAAGGACCATTCTGTCATTTTTCGATCTAGCCAAGAAACAAAATTTTATGAAATATTATATCTTGTTATTTTTAAATTAATTCTTTTTTTTTCAGATTTATGAGTTAAATAATAAATTATTTATTATTAAATTAATTTATTATAAAAATAAAAAATTACTTTTTTTATTTCTGTATCTTTATTATTTGATTCACAGTGTTACTAGTAAAATACTTTTGCAATAAAATTGTAAAATGAATAAACTTCTTAATTAATTCTAAATAAATATGGCACAAAGTTTGTTTTCTGTTGTCACATGGATATTTGCCAATTTTCATGCAAATGTCAAAATTTATAATAATTGGGAATACTTTTTTAATATCACTTTCAACGATATTGGTTTTTGATTTGAAATGAATCTTTTAATAATTTGGCCATAAAAAAGGCAGTGTCACATTTATGTTTTCCATTGAATGATATTTATTTGTAACTATGCTAAGATTTTATAATAATATCAAAATAATTTGAATATCATTAGAAATTAACACTAAATTAAATAAATCGTTATCTTGTGTGAAACACTTAAAAATAAAAAAAAAATAAATAATAAAAAAAAAACAAGATCAGAAGTAGATAATGAACAAAGTGGAAAGGCAAAGTTCCTAATACTTTCTGAAACTATATAGCATTGTAGAAAGTATAAAACTTTTAAAGAAGGCAACTTTTAAAGAGACTTATACAAAATTAAAAATCAGTTTTTGCGTAGCATGAAGTACATTTTTAAAGTATCCTTTACATTTAGTGGTCAGAATTGGCAAACGTAATTTCACAGTCTGTAATTTGCAATTTCAGATGCCGAAAAGGATTTAAATTCAGTTGCTCTACGGTAAACAAGTATCTGAAAATGAGTTGGAAAAAGAAACGTTTTTTAATTTATGAAAACTGTTTTTTTAATTTTATTTTACAATTTTTTTCACATTATAACCTGTTAACAAAGAATATTATTTAACCAGTAATGAAAATGCTTGCAATTTAAATCAAGTAAATTGTTTATCAAAGAGGCAGAAAATTTGAAGAATCTTTAATAAACTGTGTAGGTAGGTTTATAAAATGAAATGCCTTTTAAATTCAAGATATACATATAAATGCTTAAAATGTCATGAAAAAAGATTTTTGAAGTTTATAATTACAGAATGCATGTGTACATGCTTATAAAATGCTATCGTTTATTTTTGTCCACTATCGAATAGTTTTGTGGAACGTATTTTCCTTAATTTGATAATTTGTTGCTTTTAATTAATTTTATTTAATTAACTTTTTAGATTTTAATAGGAATAATATAATCAGATAATTATGTGTAGTAAAATTCCTCATTAAAAACTGTAGAGAATACTAACTTCAGATTTTTTCACTAAATGTACTAATTTAATAAATAAGATATGAGTTGAATAGCATTTTTACAGGTCTTACATTTGAAAATTCATCTAAAAGCAATATTTATTTTCAGAATACGAAATTTGACTTTTGCACCATAACTGAACTTTGAAATTATTTATTTTCTTTTATTCCAAAACTTCATTTTGTTTCATGATATTATAAGTGAGCGTTGTGTAGCTTAACAAAGAATAGGTAGTGAGATTACTGATAGGTAGTGAGAAGAACATTTTGAACTATTTAATAAGATGAGAACGTTTTTATGGTTATAAAACATTTCAAAAATGATTAATTCATTTGTAAGATTTTTTTTTCAGTGTTTTTTTCCACAGAATTAATTTTGAAACTTGATTTAGGTTGAAAGAGATGACAAACTGAATAATTTTGGGTGCAATGTATAACTGGATAATTTTGGGTGCAATGTAAAAACTAAGATTCATTACGTACAGTGTTTGTAATCTGTGGGAAGGGGCGGAATAAAATTGTAAGCAAAATGAATATAAATTATTTTAAAGCTTAACAGAAGTATTAATTTTTTTAACGAATTTGTTAAAGGCATAGCTATATTAAGTACTTTAATGGAATCAAGGCTTCAAAAATTCAGTTTGTAAAATTTTATGCTTTCTTAAAAAGTATAAAATTTGATTTTTAATGAAAGAATTCTACCTATTAATCCAAAGTTACGCAACTACCATCTGTAATTTCAAATAGTAGACTGAATAAACTTCTTATTGTAATGTAAGTGTATTGACAGACAGTGAGTGCAGATAAGAATAAAAAGATTAACCGGGCTATGTAATTCAAATATACAAACAAATTTTGAAACCTTGTGGTAACAAAATGAGGTTCACTAGTGTGTTGCGTTCCTTACTGGAACTACTGGTTTTTAGATGGAAAACGTATAATCTTTTTGAAGCATGGCGAAAGGCTATTTTGAGTTCTTAACAGAAATACTTTGCAAAATGTCTTGTACTGTAATAATGTTGTAGGGTTCAACTTTTTAAATCTTAAGTCTTACTTAGAACCCCACGAACACTTTACAAGCGAATAATCGCTTAAGTGTGAACAGAACAGGTGAGACTTGAAAAGGGTTTAAAACCCTTTATTATCCAGTATAGTTACAATTAGTTCCGGCTTGGAACTTTACAATAAAGCCACCGCTCGGGCTTGAACTTAAATACTAATAATTTGAACTAAAACTAGCTTAACTAAAGCTCTTTATTAATATAGCCGAAGTTATCACAATCTAACTAGTTGGCCCCTTAGTATTAATTGAATCGGCGAAGCCTAGCAAGGGCCTAGATATGGCCGAGCTTAGTAACAGCTAAGAGAGATGTGGCCAGAAGGCAAACGCGCGCTAGTCAGGAAATCAGACTCTCTCTCTCAGTTGAAGTCTGTTAAGTCACGACTTAAATAGTACTCATTCTCATTTGCATTCTCTGCATTTCTGAATTCACATTCTGGCAGGAAATTGTAAGCTGAAATTAGAATAAGATAGGAAAGATACAAAACTTAAAATAACTGTTAGGAAACGCATTATAAACCTTACAATATAATCATATCATGTTGCAGTTGCAACGCATTTACTCAAACAGGTTAAATCTAAAACAGTATCTGTCTATTTCAGTTAAGGTTACTGAACAGAAAAGAAAGTTTTAGAACATAATGAGGCATGCTGATTTTTTCAGTTATTTTATAGAACAAATGTAATTTTCAGATGCCTTTCTGTTATTTAATATATAAAGGATACAAAAGTAATTTAATGTAAGGAGTAATTCAGTTTAATATAAAGACAAATAATTTAATGTAAGGAGAAGCATATCAATTTGAAATTTTTAAATTAATCAGAATCCATCTTCAGGCTGGTAATAATTTGAAAGACCTTTCAGTTATATCGGACATAAGTTTCTCTTTATAAAACAAAAGTACTCTGCAACAGAATATTCTTTCTGAAAGCACGGTATATATGTGTACCGTTCTTTTACACAAACATACTGAATACTGAATTCAACATACTTTATTATAATAAGCATCACTTTAGACAAAGTATCTATTATCTACATATATATCCTTTAGTATTTGAGTTATAACAAATATATTTTACATATATAATTTCATAATGTCATAATGGAAGCAAATAATATCTTTAGATACATAATTTGGGAATTTGCATAAGAAAGAAAGTAAAGTACATTCTACTGACATACTTACTTGCTGTAATAATAACAGCAAATGACTTGTAATGATTACAGATATATCTACGGTGATTTTACATGAGAAAAACACGTTCTTTTTACGTAATTTCTTTCAGTAATAATACAATCAAATAACCTGTAACGGTTATAGATATATATGTTGGGATTTTACATGAGAAAAACATGTTCTTTTTACATAATTACTTTCTTAAAATTACACGCAAATAATCTGTATCCATTACAGATATATCGTTTGGGATTTTACATGAAAAAACATGTTCTGCTTACGTACCTATTTGCCGTAATATTGCAAGGAAAATATCTGTAACCTTACAGGAATAATCCTTGTAGAGTTACGAAGAATGCACCTGTGACTGCTACTCAAATAATCCATGGCATCCCAGTTTCCATGACTTTTTTTAGTAACCTTACAGAATTTTTTTACAGTGCAGGTCACGTCTTAAGCATGATAAATTCATGGTAGCTTTACGCAACATTTCAAAATTTTTAAAACAATCTACAAAAGACATTTATATCTTCAAAAAGTCACAGCACTGTATTTGAGACTTGAAGAAACAGTGCGAATGCATTTTTCCTTCGAAATTCGTAGAAAATTTCTATTTAATCTTGATCAGTTCTAGTCTAATTGCAAATATTGAATCTCAATGCTTCTTCTCCCTCCTAATAATATATTCAATCTGTTTTAAACGAAACAAAGGAAACTCGTATACGCTGCCTTTGAAGCATTTTGCGTTGTCATTCATTATTCATTTTTCGAAAAGCGAGTAAACAAAGGAAGGTTTACCAAAGCTACGGAAAAGCTCTCGAATCGGAAGATTTCGCGGAAGTCGATCTTTAATGGACAATTCCTCAACAATTTCCGTTTCGATGCTGAAAACTTATTTTTTCCCAAGAATTCAATTAGGAGATGAATGCTTTCGAAGCGGCATAATAAATAATCAGTTTTTTGAGCTCTCTTCAATCTGAAGAAGTCGATTTCGTGAGAGCGTTCAGATTCTAAATATGGATGGGAAAATATGGAAAATGAGGAATGGTGAATTTGATCACAAGAGAGCACTTCCCGTTGCTTGTTTTTCAGAGGATATAATAAAGCAATTTGAAAATGGGGGACAAAGATTGCAGTCTGAAAGCTTTCGATTAAGTTATACTGCCTGAAATAAGTGTTTAACGAAATATACAGAGAGAGATATTTATATTTATATTATGAAGATCTTATTATATTGAGAATAAGTTATACTGAATATATTATCACTAATTATACTGAATAACAATTATTAATTAAGTGATTCTCATTTCAAATGAAATATCAAGTAAAAATATTTTTAGTTAAAAACATTGAAAAAATTATTAAGAGAGAAAAAGTATTATTATTATTATTATTAAATTACTATTTTGAAACTGTTACAAAGAGCAATGGCGACTCTCTGTGCTGTTGATAAGCTTTCAAAAACTAGAGATAAGACCCTCTGTATAATTTTCATCTTACACTCACACGGCGTTTAACCAGCCGCCAAGTAGTTAGGACCACCGAATCCCGAGAGTTTGATCTGTGTTTCATCCCAAGCGAACGGCCTGGCTGCGTGACTGGTTGTCGTAGATTTTCCCATTTGTAACGTGAAAAATAGTGAGTTTCCATTAGAAAGTACTTCACGAAGTTGTAGCCCTTGTGTGCTTTGTCGTTTTCAAATAACCCAATGGTCAAACTTAGATTTCATGGGGGTGAAATGCACAGTTGAAAACAGTTAACGGGCCAGAATTTTATTTTATTTTCTAACAAAACGAAAATTGTTTATTAAGAAGAAATATTTCTATACATTTTTAATTTCGCCTACTAAATTTTGTCAAAACGTACATAAAAATAATGAGAATATTGCAAAGGAAAAAAATTCAAATTTATAAGTTTTTTACAGTATTGTACCTGTAAATCATTTCTGTTGATTACACTTTGTAATTCAAATAAATATATTGACAACTAAATATTAAATTTTCAGAGAGGTATTTATCTCAAATAATTCTAACACGTTCCATTCTAACATGGCTATGTTAATCATTGAGTAATTTACTTTACTTGGAACTAAAAATAAGCACATTATGCAAACTTTCTAAGTTTTTAGATACAGTTTTCCAGATGGCATAAAACTTGAGAATAAATAATGACAGCCTGCTCTCTTTTTCTTATTTATTAAACATTTCGTTTGACGCATAAATAAAAGTACACGTTTTTTTGTTTCTTAATGCAGCTTGACACGCGATACATAAGTTCTTGGAGAGAAATTACTAGAAATGATCTTCATCGCAGATTGTATCTAATTAACTTTTAAATGTTAAAGAAACGCTGTTCACATACAAATAAATTCCTGAGCAAAGAGATTATTCTTAAAAAATTCATAAAAATTTCATTCATTCATTCATTAAAAATTCATAACTCAGCTTATATTTTATTAAAAATTCATAACTCAGCTTATATTTTTTTTTGGAAAAACTTAATAAAATCTTATTTTCAAATCTTTGAATAAAGATTCATGTCACACTATAAATTAATTAGCTCCATTTATAGATTTTTATGGTGCATTTTCATGCTCTCTCCTAATGGTAATGAAAATAATGCAAACTCGGATTTCAAGAAACTAAAATTTTCAAATCTTTGCAACATCATATTTGCAACAAATACATAAGGGAAATGTATTCGCGAGTCGCATAAAATTACTTCGGAGGTCGCATGCGTCCCGTAAGCTTCCAGTTGAGACCTCTCACTTAACCTACGCACGCAAATTTATTCTTTCAGCTAAGTCGCTAGAAATGTCTGTGCATGCAGATATCAGCAGGTCGCTTAAACGCTTGCGCCCATTTCCTACATGGTATTTTCCCGATCAGGTTAGAGTATGGCTGATCGGCTTCGGAAGTCGTAGCATCACAATCATTCTTTTTGAAGAGACTAAAAGTAGTTTTCTTATTTTAAAGAACCTTCCGCCCTTAGCATCAACGTTTAGCTTAACAAAAAACTGCACACAGTGGGGGAAACTGCGCAAAAATCCCGAACAGTAATCGCTTCCCTTAAGTAAGTTATTGTTAGTGCCGTAGCGCTGTACTTGGCATGGTGAAAGGGAATTATTTCCAACAAATATTCGTACATACGGACGGTTCACATGTTTCAGATTTCTGCCTCTACCGATGAGAAAGAGTTAAAAATCAAGCGTCATCATCTAAATATGAAATGCTCATTTACATCATTTTTATCATTTATTGAACTATTGTACCATTCTATGTTTTCTTTTCATAAATCGACTACACCAGTTATCAGTCCCTTAAAACCTTTAACATTCCTACTAAATTCGCAGCATTTTATAGCATGCATGTGGCGATGTACCTATTTTTTTATTATCGTTTTTATTATCGTCTTCAAATTCCCCTGTTTTTATTATCGTCTTCAAATTTTGGACTATTTCCACAACGGATATTTTCAAATCTTTAAAGTATATTTCAATTTCGGCATACGTTTTATTGCATCCACGTTTTATCTTTTCCTTTCAGATAAAGTTTCCCTTTAACCGAATTTTCTAGATGCTGCATACTGACAGTCGACTTACCTCTTCTAACCAAAATATCAACGCACCTAGGAGTTATCCGATGCAGACAAAAATTGGTGGATGAGAAGATTATGTACAGAATAGAAAATGATTGAAATTTCAGAACAATTGAATAATTTGTTTCAGAGTTACATAGTTGCAAAGTAACGAGCTTAGTAAGGTGGTGACCCATCTCTAGCCTGAATACAAGCTGCCACACGGCGTGGCATAGACTGATAAAGCTCTAAGATAGTCTCCTGCGGTATTTCTTGCTAAATGTGCTTCAATTGTCGGGCTAGGTCATCAACATTCCCCGGTAGATGCAGTCGCCTTCCCATCATATCCCAGACATGCTCGATGGAAGAGAGAGATCTGGCAATCTCGCTGACCGTGGAAGTGCTTGGCAAGCTGCAAGCTAATGCATAGCAACACGTGCCGTATGTAGTTTGGCATTACCTTATTGAAAAATAAGGCAACAGTTGTCAGGACTTAGCATTCTGTGTGTATTCTTTGAGAACATAGTAAATTCTGTAAAGGGTTCTTATCCTTACGTTCTAAGTCCTGAACTGGAACAGGGAGCGGAAGGTACGCTATGTTCTGGCGTAACTGCTGGGCTGGAGAATAACTGCACGTGAAGGGATTTGAAATCCTCTTTTATTAATTCACTATTAATTACAAACCTCCCAATTCGGGAGAGATACAGAACGTAACAGACCACACTTTGGTCGAACTTAACAATCAAATAAATTTAAATAAATTAAAATAGAACTTAAATTAAACTTTGCTTCGCAGAGCAATTCGCGGAAGTTGGCCTCTACCGAAAAGGGTGCGTAGCAAGGTATACTAAATACTACCGCACTTTAATTTATTTTACAATGCAATCACGTAGTAAGCACTATGGCTTATAAATTTAAACTGCTAGCTGGTCAGGCGAACGTTGAGCAGCGTGACCGTGATCTGAGGCAAAGCTCTCACACACCGAGAGGTTTCTACCTCTGGCTTAAATAGTGCTTGGCTGAACTTCAAAAATTAGCATAAGCTAAAAACGCGCGCTTCTTCTGACAGGAAGTTGAAGCAGAGAGGAGATAGAAAAGATTTAAATTAAAATAAACTTGGTTAGTTTAACTAAAACCTTACATACTTCCCGCCAGAATTGCGATAGTTAAACTACTTTGGTCCAAACGGACCATGTTGAAAACTAGCAATTCTAAATAGTCGAAAATTTCACTGTTCTAAACTTAGGCCAACTCTTACAAGGCAATATATGTTTGTGTAAAATACAGACGAAATTTTCTGGAACAACAATCTTCAACATTTTTTTTTTCAAGTCTTATTCTTCAAACAGTCTTACTCCTTCCAGCAAAATCTGGAAGGAAAACAACTTTAGTATGACATAATAACAGAATAATTCTAAGTGGTACAAATCCTTTTTTTTTTTTTCTGTGTAATTTTGCACACACACATTATCATTCAAGCACAATTAAATTCTTCCCCCGTATGCTCTCTCACCGGTGTTGGATGTAAAGCAAACCGCCATTGCGGGTTTTTATGTGTTCGGGGGTGTTCAACTCTTCCACCTACAATCGACTAACATTAGTTAGAACTTGACATACGAGACCTGAAAAAAACGCCCTATAACCAGCTAATCCTAAGGTTCTCACTAGCTTTATGTCTAACACTTTAAGTGTATTTGGTGGAGAGCCTAATTAACACTTGCATTCTAAAATAGTGAATCTTTAACTTTTCATGCATACAAATTCGCAGTTTGCACACAACATTCACATTAATATTGCACTTAACGTGCATTGCTAGCATAATATTATTTGTTACATTTCATAACACATTAACAATTTCACAGCAATCCTGAAATGCAAATAGAAGTTAAATTTCTAAGCTTACAGAAATATAGGTTAAATTTCTAAGCTTACAGCAAGTGCTTCCTATTCCTTTCTCAAGGTACTTTCTTGAAATATCAAATTACATTGAATTAATAGTCTACAGACTAAATCGTGTTTTTCAATTTTCCGAATTTTCATTCTAGACATTTTACAAGTCTTTAGACAAAGCGTCGTACAAAATCATTTAGTTAACATATTCTTTTCAGCAATTCATTGCTTTTACAGAATTAATCTATTTACAAAATTAAGTAATTTTAAATCTTTAAGAATTACAATTTCTTTTAACAAAACATTTTACTTTCCATATGAGAACTTATCGCTCACTTGGCGTAAAAGTCAACCTCGCTTGAGGTAAAATCAGTCCTGCAACTTGCAGTATACTCAAAAATTAACTAAACTTTTGAATACGAAATTGTACTTATCTTATTATGATCGTCCATCCTTTTCTTGGCCCAATCTTTAAAACTTGAGTAAGTTGTGGCCTGGTTCAGTTTCCTCGTTTTTCGTTGTTCTTTCGGAGCCTGCTCGTCTCTTTTTCTTTTGAAATTCCGTCGTTGTATCCTCGGCAATTTCCTTTGTAGAGGAGGTTGCTCCGCTGGACGTTTGGTGGACTGGGCCCTTCTCTCCTGGGCCCTTGCTCGTTGCTTGTCCTGGTTCCTGCTGTATTCGGGAAGTTGATTCTCAGGCTGCAATCGACGTTTCTTGCTTCTCAGGCACCTGTCCGATGATTCCACAGTTCTTTTGGATACATTGGGCTTCCCTTGCCCATTCTGCTTTCTTCTCTTGGTGCGCTCGTAATTCCGTTCGTAGATTTGTTCACCTGCATCGTGAGACTTTCTTTTGAAACCACCTTTTTGGTTCTTATTTCTTTGTTGGGGGGGAGCTTTCTTCTTCTGACATTTCGATGCCGTTGTAGCTGGTTCCTGCTGTTTTTGCTGACGTATATCTTCCTGGCTAGTCGATTGCCTCGGATCCTGAAACGAATCTTTAAATACAGCCATTTTGCTGCGATTATAGAACGGTTTTATTTGGTCCACATTCGCTTTGAGCGTTTGACCATCATTTCTTTTTAATATAACCACTGCCCCCGTAATTTGTTCAATTGTGAACGGGCCTTCAAAACGCGGAAAAAATTTCCCCACCTTTTCCTCTGGGGCATTTGACAAGTTGTGTTTAATCTTCAACACTTCATCTCCCACATTGTACTTGACCTCTCTTCTTTTTAGGTCATAGTACAATTTCTGTTTTCTTTGGGCCATTTCTATATTTTCCGTCGCTTCCCGTATTAACTTTTGTATATCACTCATTTTAAATTCTTCTGCCCTTTCCTGTACAAAGAACAGTTTATCTAGGGGGGTCAAGATCTTTCTTCCTAAGAAGAGTTCAGCGGGTGTTTTTTGTGTAGTATCGTGTTTGGCGGTCCTAAGGGCAAATGCAAATTCATTTATATGGCTATCCCAGGTAGAGTGATAGTTTTTCACATAACTACGAATTATTTTCACTACATTTCTATTCACCCGTTCCGCTATGTTTGACTGCGGACGATACGGGACCATCTTTAGATGACGTATGCCCAGTTTTGCACACATTTCCTCAAACATTTTACTAACAAACTGAGGACCATTGTCTGAAATAACTTTTAGGGGCGCCCCGTATTTTAAAATATACTTATTTAGAATTGAATCTACTACAATTTTTGCAGACGCGCGTTTTAACGGAATTAACTCTAACCATTTGCTAAAATGATCCACTATAACTAAAAGATATCGGCTTTTATTAACTTTACTTCGAGGGTAAGGTCCAAGTAAATCGATGCCTATTATTTGATTTGGGAATTCTGATTTAATACTATTTAGGAACCCGGCCGGGCGGAAATTAACATAATTATTTAATTGACATGTTGGGCACGACTGGACATACGCCCTAGTAAACTTTTGCAGTTCTGGAAAGAAAACTGCCTCGCGAACTCTCTGAACAGTTTTTCTTATACCTAAATGAGCCGAAATGGCACAATCATGCAACTCTTCTAATACATTCAACCTCATGCTAGCTGGGATAACCGGTCTATATTCATGATTCTCATTAGTAGCTTTCGTATAGAATAACAGTCCGTCAATTAATTCGTAATTTTCGGCCCTATTTCTTATCGGCACAATATCCGGATGATTGAAATTCTCAGGGTCGGCCAAATAATTGTATATATTTTTGAACTCCGGATCTTTTTTGAGTTCGGCTATTACTGTTTCACGAGAATCTAATACTTTGGATGTTAACATGGCTATCTTAATTACACTTCCATTTTCATCTAAGTTAATTCTGCTTAAAGCATCTGCCACAACATTTTCTTTTCCCGGCGTATGTTTAATTATTAGGTTATATTCCTGTAATTTGAGAGCCCACCTTATTAATCTGGGTGATAAATTTTTTCCAGAATAGAGTCTAGTGACCGCCGCGTGGTCGGTATATACAGTTACTGGAGAACTTCCAAAGAACACACGAAATTTCTGTACTGATGCTAACACTGCGAGAGTTTCTCTCTCTGTTGCGGAATAGTTTCTTTGGGTTTCATTTAATGTTCGGCTGAAAAAAGCCACGGGCTGACCATTTTGGGAAAGCACTGCACCAATCGCGAAATCTGAAGCGTCCGCTGAAATCTCTAATCCCTTATCCCCTTCTGGAAATTTTAAGACGGGAGCTTGAGTCAATGCGTCTTTCAATTTTTGAAACGCCAAGTTGGCTTCTGCTGACCACGAAAACCTAGCTTTTTTTCTTTTCAACTTTAGCAGTGGCTCAGCTATTTTTGCAAAGTCTTTAATGAAAGCCCGGTAATATGAACACATCCCGAGAAACGACGATAATTTCTTCGCTGTTTTAGGAACAGGATAATTTCTAATGGCTACTATTTTTGACTGATCCGTTTCGATTCCCTTTTGGGAAATTTTAAATCCTAAATAACGTAACTCTTTTGCGGCAAATTTACATTTAGACGCATTTATCTTTAAACCAGCTTCGTTTAACAATGAAAATACTTTTCTTAAATCTTGTAAGTGTTGTTCTAGAGTACTACTCGTAATTATAATATCGTCTAAATATATGAAAGTGCTTTTACCAAGGACTGGTCTTAAGACGATGTCCATACATCTTTGGAACGTTGCCGGCGCGCCGGATAATCCGAACGGCATTCTAAGAAATGCGTACGTACCAGATTTCGTTATGAACGCGGTTTTGTGTACGTCCTCGGGTTTTACCCCAATCTGAAAATAGCCACTCGTGAGATCTAATGTAGTCATGTATTTTGTAGACGAAATATTTCGAATAATTTCTTCAATTATCGGCAACGGATATACAGGATATTTTGTAACTGAATTTAACTTGCGATAATCTATAGCAAAACGCCACCGCTTCGGGTGCGTAATCGGGTAATCATTATTTTTCTTACACAGGACAACGGGGCTAGCATAACTGCTAGAAATTGGCGTGATGATTTTATTCTTTAACATCTCTTTAATATGATGTTCAATTATTTCCTCTTTTGTCCTATCATATCTATATGGCTTTTGCCTAACTGGCTGAGCGTCCCCCGTGTCAATGTCGTGGTTCACCACCTGCGTAAAGCCTGGTACATCACTAAATAAATTCGCAAAGTGACTTACCAGACCTTGGATTTTCTCTTTTTCCTCTGCTTGTAAATGTTCCAAGTCCAGCTGCGGGGGCTTATCATTCTTCGCTTCAATTGGCTTCATATTTAATGTTAGTTCTCCCCCCTTGAAATCAATTTTTGCTTCTGCCAAACTAAAAAAGTCCACACCTAGAATAATACAAGTCTGCAGGTTACGCACAATATAAAACAGGATTCTTACCTGTTCGTTGTTGATACGCACGAACAATGGTACTTTTCCTAAACAGCTACATTTTTCTCCTTGGGCCGCTATGACATCCGTGTCTCTTGCACTAAAAATTCTGTAACGTCGAAAGTGCTTCTTAAAGAATCTTTCCGATACGAAGCTGCTTTGGGCTCCTGTATCCAAGAGGGCTGTCGCCGGTATGTTGTTGATTAGAACTTCAATCTTCGGCAAACTCAAATTCTTAACGACCACGGTGTTTAAATTGATTTTGGAAGGGTTTTGCGCTGCTTCGGACTTCTTCACCTTCCTCGAAGAAATCCCTCTTAGTTTAAATTCTTTTTCTTCTGGTTGCCCTCGGAATCTTTGCTTGTTCTTCTATTAAATTCCCTTCGTTCGCCGCTCGCTTTAGGAGACACATCTTTCTTCGGCCATTGCTTCGCCTTATTCCCGTAACTTTGATTTTGCTTTTGCTGCGGTCTTGGCGAACTCCACTGACTTCTTCGCTCAAATTGGCGTCGTCGTTCGTTGTCGGCTGTTCTTCGGCTTTCAAATTGTACCGCGAGCTCAAATAATCTGTCTAATGTTGTTGGATTTCTTAGTTCGATGAAATCTTGAACTTGGGGCAGTAGCCTAGGAAGTATAACTTGAATAATTTCAGGATCCGGGCGACTTCCATACAAAAGCTTGAAAACTTGAATTTTCCTCAAAATAAAATTAGACAAATCTTCTATTCTTTCTTGGTATCGGCTAAACAGTTCAGCTTCCAATCTGGCTCGATCTCGCACCACGGGAAATGCTTTCACTAGAGAATTCTTGAAATTTTCATACGTGTATGTGGGGCTTCCTGGTTCCCCCAAGAGATTCTTTCCGATGCACTTGAACCAACTTAGCGCTTGGCCCTTCAAAGCGCTGGTAGCAAGAGCGACTTTCTGAAATTCGTGGACTGGATATAGCATGAAGTGGGAGTCTAGCTTTTCCAGGAAATTGATTACGGCTGTCTTGCCGTCAAAACTTGCCGCTGGCTTCATGGCTGCTCGCATGGTTTGTACGATGTAGCCGAATCCTTCTATGCCAGGAGGTGCTATCTCAGGATTCTGGACAGGTACAGCAGGTGTCTCAGGTTCGTCTTCTTGTTGTTGAGGCCATCCTCTTCTTTCTGTGCGGGCGCCATTATCAGGACTTAGCATTCTGTGTGTATTCTTTGAGAACATGGTAAATTCTGTAAAGGGTTCTTATCCTTACGTTCTAAGTCCTGAACTGGAACAGGGAGCGGAAGGTACGCTATGTTCTGATGTAACTGCTGGGCTGGAGAATAACTGCACGTGAAGGGATTTGAAATCCTCTTTTATTAATTCACTATTAATAACAAACCTCCCAATTCGGGAGAGATACAGAACGTAACAGACCACACTTTGGTCAAACTTAACAATCAAATAAATTTAAATGAATTAAAATAGAACTTAAATTAAACGTTGCTTCGCAGAGCAATTCGCGGAAGTTGGCCTCTACCGAAAAGGGTGCGTAGCAAGGTATACTAAATACTACCGCACTTTAATTTATTTTACAATGCAATCACGTAGTAAGCACTATGGCTTATAAATTTAAACTGCTAGCTGGTCAGGCGAACGTTGAGCAGCGTGACCGTGATCTGAGGCAAAGCTCTCACACACCGAGAGGTTTCTACCTCTGTCTTAAATAGTGCTTGGCTGAACTTCAAAAATTAGCATAAGCTAAAAACGCGCGCTTCTTCTGACAGGAAGTTGAAGCAGAGAGGAGATAGAAAAGATTTAAATTAAAATAAACTTGGTTAGTTTAACTAAAACCTTACACAGTAGCAAAAAGAACAGTAGCAAAACAGGTCTCAGAATGTCGGCGACGTACCCCTGTGCTGTAGGTGTACCTCTAATGACGACCCGGTTATAAGAAAAATGGCACCCCAGACCATAACTCCTAGTTGAGGGCCCTGTGTGGCGTACAGAGTAAAAGCAGGATCGGCTCGCTGCTCTGGGCGTCTCCAGAGACGTCTTCGATGATTGTCACGGCACAGTTGGAAGCGGGATTCGTTACTAAAGACTATACGTCCCCTGTCAGCATCATTTCAACTTGAAAGAGCCAAGCACTACTGTAATCTGGCTCGACAGTGTGCAGGCATGAGTGGCAGGTAGCGTAACGGTTAGTACGAGCGTAGATTTCGCTCTACCAGCCGTCTGTGAATGGTCATGGTGGACATTCGTGTGCGGGTTGCCCGTCTCATGGTTGATAGTGATGAATCAAGCGCTGTGACAGCTAAACTGACAATCACTCTGTCCTCACGATCTCTTGTGGCATTAGGTCGACCGCTACCATCATGACGCTGAAATCTGCCATTGTCCACCCATTCTCCCCAGCATCTTCTAATCGCAGCATCGTTTCAACTCATTGACGAGCGATTCTCTGATTTGCCCAACCTGCCTCGACCTTCTCAACCTGCCAACGATCTTTTTCAAACACTGACAGTTGCTCGTAATGAGCTCGAATCCTGCGGCGAAGCATTTTTTCAGTCGTTAAAAGGTATCCTAAATCGCAATGCAACAGAAATTTATAACAAAAGTTCAAGAACAGCTCATTATATACATCTGCTAGATGCGCAGTTCCGATGCGCTGGAAATCACACTATTTAGTCATTGGACACCAAATTTTAATCATTTGCATATTTGGTCTAAACATTTAGGCATACGAAATTTCAAAGCAATCGGATCATTCCTTCTTGGTGCGTCGCCTTTTTTTATAGAGTGTACTTGACTTAGATGATTACACAGATAAAATCTCCAAACCATCAAGTAGTACGTCAGAAAATATGATATGTGTGTATACAAGGTGTCCGTAATTAAAGCCCTAACTAAATCGTATTCGTTCATCTGAAAAATATGAAACTTTATGCCGGAAGGAATGGGCAACATATTCAGGGGGGAAAATATTCAAGATCACCACTAGACAGCGTTTTATTAATAAATTTACCTATTTTTTGATTTATTCAATGTTAATGACATTGGAACATGCTCAGCATGCTGGTCGCCATGTCAGTTACCGTCTGAAAATGCAAGATGACATATTCCACAGTCGAGCGAAGTATGCGTTTGGACGTTATGTTTACGTGTCGTGAAATGTTTGCTTTAAGATTTGGTAACGTGCGTGAGTTATCCTGGCTGAGCAGATGCTCCAGATTCCACGAAAGCCAAAAATCGTATGCATTCAGGTCTGGAAATCCGGAAAGTACTGGCCTTATGTTACGAAAGCACTAGTGGTGATCATCCTTGTAACCTATTTTGCAACGTGCGGAGAAGCTTCATCTTGCATAAAGACTATACGTAAGCAAAGACGGACCATGCTTACATAACCGCAACAATTTCATTTTCTAGCAGCGGCCCACCAACGATTGAGCGGTAAAGTCGCTGAACACCGGTAGTTCGGTCCGGGTTTCGAATCCCGGTAAAAGAGCTGGTTGCATAGGCGTTTTCGTAGTTTTCCCCATGCGGAACATGTGTACGAGTCAGTTTGCATTAGACAATCCTCCGTAGATGCATCCCTTCCCTTAGGCAGATAGTCCTTCAGTGCCCTGCCATAATTAATTAAATAAGCTGTGTAAACTTATGTCCATGTTCCTTAGTTATTCCATTGATCAGACAATTATTCCTTTTCTAT